>CM051702.1:22103535-22256035 GCA_028022725.1 Lycodopsis pacificus
CCAGGATCACCAACAACAAGCAACAACCGTGTAGCGTTGTAGTCATGTGAAGGACGATGATCAGGCCCGAGGTGTTTTATTATAAAGTCTTATTGCAGAGGGCAGGAATGTTTTTCTGAATCTGTCCTTGTGACAGCGGAGCTGGATCAGTCTGTTGGAGAATGTGCTCCACTGTCCCTGCAGTAGGTGGTGGAGAGGTTGGTCCGGGTTATCCAATATGGATAATAGTTTCTTCAGTGTCCTCTCCACCACCTCTTCCAGATTGTCTTGTTTGCAGCAAATGATGGAGCCGGCCTTCTTAACTAGTTTGTTAGTCTGTTGGCGTCTCCGGCTCCAATGCTGCTCCCCCAGCAGACTACGGAGAAGTACAGTGCACTGGCCACAACAGACTGGTAGAACATCTCCAACATCCTGCTGCACACGTTGAAGGATCGAAGTTTCCTCAAGAAAAAGAGTCGACTCATCCCCTTCTTGTACACAGCATTGATGTTGGTCTTCCAGTTCAGTCTGCTGTCGATGGAGACACCCAGGTACTTTTACTCCTCTACCATGTCCACATCCTCTCCCTGAACTTTCACCGGTTGTGGAGTCGTCGTCTTCCTCCTGAAGTCGACCACCATCTCTCTGGTCTTGGCCACGTTCAGAAGCAGGTGATTTCTACCGGCCCACTCTACAAAGTCGTCCACCACTGCCCTGTACTCCTCCCGTCCGTCCCTTATACACCCGACCACTGCAGAGTCATCAGAGAACTTCTGCAGATGGCATGACAGAGTTGTACTGGAAGTCAGTGTTGTACAAGGTGAACAGGAAGGGAGACAGAACAGTTCCCTGTGGGGCTCCAGTATCACTGACCACCACATCAGACAGCACACTGCCCAGTCGGACAAACTGTGGTCTGCCCGTGAGGTAGGCAGTGATCCAGGAGACGGTGGATGCGTTAACCCCCACAACAGAGCCACCGGTTCCATCCAGGTGCGACTGAGCTCGTTGCAGCAGGTAGATGATGGCATCGTCCACCCCCACACGAGGCTGGTATGCAAATTGCAGAGGGTCCAGTGAGGATTTCACCTGTGGTGTCGGTGGTGGCAGAGCCCTTTGAAGTAGAGGGCTCTGAGTCCATGCAGCTCACCAGGGGAGACAGAGGGGGAGGTGTGGTGTGTAGAGGAGACAGATGAGGGCTCTGAGCTAAACCTATTGAAGAAAGAGTTTAGCTCGTTGGCCTCTCCAGGGAGCCCCCGGTTGTCTGCCTCCAACCTTGAAGCCGGTGATCTGCTTCACGTTGTTCTGCTGGAGTTTGGCCTCCAGCTTCCTCCTGTAGGAGTCCTTTCACTCCCTGAGCTTCACCCTCAGGTCACGCTGGACTGTCCTGAGCTCCTCCCTGTCCCCAGACCCGAAAGCTGCTTTCTTCTTGTTAAGAATAACTTTCAGGTCACTGGTAATCCAAGGTTTATTGTTGGGGAAGCAGTGTACTGACCGGGATGGAATGGCGGTCTGTTCGCAGAATTTAATGTATTCAGTGATACAGTCCATCATGCTGTTGAGGTCCTCCCCATGTGGTCCACAAAGCACATCCCAATCCGTAGACTCAAAGCAGTCCTGCAGGGCGTCGATAGCCTCCTGAGACCACCTCCTCACAGTCCTGGTGGTCACAGGCAGCCTCTGCACCAGAGGAACATACCTGGGTGTCAACAGGATCAGGTTGTGATCGGACCTGCCAAGCGGTGGTAGGGCAGTGGCACTGTATGAATCAGCATACAGAAGGTCCAGACGTACACAGCCACAACAATGGAGGATGTGAACTCCCTCGGCAAATAATATGGACGCATCCCCACGGCCAGCAGTTCAATGTCCGGGCTACAGAAGCGTTCCTTCACACACACGGTCGGGATTGCACCACCTCTCATTCACATACACTGCAATCCCACCTCCTCTCTTCTTGCCGCTCTGAACAACGTCTCTGTCCGCCCGAACAGTCCTGAAGCCGGGCACCGACGCACTGATCTGGAAAATCCGCGCGCAGCCATGTCTCCGTAAAACACATGACGCTGCACTCACGGAAGTCCCTCTCAGTCTTAACCAGCTCGCCGAGTTTGTCCGTCTTATTCGCCAAAGACCTCACGTTCCCCATTACAATCGATAAGGTTTATATTTCCTCCTCTTCGCCCTCCGCTTAGCGCCCGACCTGCAACCCTGAGCCCTTCTCCATAACTTCCTCAGCGCAAACAGCTGATCGCGGGAGTAAACAACGGCCCCCATCGTGTGTGGCTATCCGTTACAAAGAGGGAGAAAAGTAACAGAAAAGCCACGAGAAAAATTTGAGAAAAAGTTACGGTCCGTTCTCTGACCATAACTTACACTAAACGTGAAGGAAAAAATAAATAAAGGAAAAAGTGGAAAAAATACAAAAAAAGTAGAACACACAGAGGAGCTGGTACGGCACCATCTTGCAAGGCAGATGACAGATTGATATGACAGATTGAGTTGGATATCATCTGCATATAAATGATAGGACACATTGTAACTTTTTAATAATCGGCCCCAAAGGTAACAGATGAAGGGAAAATAACAGAGGCCCCAGAACCGAGCCCTGCGGTACGCCACAGGACAGTGCAGAGGTAACAGACACAAAATCACCCACAGAGACATTGAAACTTCTGTCATTGCGATAAGATGTAAACCAGTCTAGGGCTATGCCAGATATGCCCACCCAATCACGTAGCCTCTTAATCAGGATGTTATGGTCTACAGTGTTGAATGCAGAACTGAGGTCCAGAAGAACTAACAGAGCAGTCACCTGCATCAGAACACATGAGAATGTCATTTGAAACCTTCAGGAGAGCGGTTTCAGTAGAGTGTTGTCTGCGAAACCTAGACTGGAATTCGTCATACATGTTGTGCCTCTCCAGTGCAGCAGTAAGTTGGTTGGCCACCACTTTCTCTACAATTTTGGACAAGAAAGGCAGTTTTGATATGGGCCTTAGGTCATAGGCAATGCCGGATCCAAGTTGAGTTTCTTTAATATGGGCTGGATAGTGGCATGTTTAAAATAGGACGGGACAATTCCTGTAGACAACGAGGAATTGACAATAGACGTTACTGCAGGGCCAATAATTAGCAGAACTTTCTTAAATAGAGAGGATGGTATTACATCCAGGGGGCAAGATGATGGCTTTGTTTTGTTAATTAAGTCCATCAGGTCTTGAAGGCGGATAGGCTGGAAAGAGTCCAGAACAGCAGGAGATTGCAAGGAGCTACATGTAGATGAACAAATCCCAGGCTGAATGCCAGACCTAATAGCTGTTACCTTGTCATTAAAATAAGTAAGGAATTTGTTGCAATCGTCAACAGAACAGCATGGCAATGTAGAGACAGACGGTGAAACAATTCTCTTAATTGTGTCAAACAGAATCTTGGGATTTCTCTTTGAGGAAGAGATTAAGTTGGCAAAATAAGCAGTTCTAGCTTCCTTTACTCCAGCATTAAAAGAAACTCTGAGGTCTTTGAGATATGAGCGATGCACTTCTAGCCCAGTAGCTTTCCAGAGCCGCTCTGTCCTGCGACACTTCCGTCTCAAGCTGCAGACAGCGTCTGTCATCCACGGAGAAGTGTTGCAGGCAGCCCTGGTCCTTTCCTTAAGAGGTGCCACTTTATCCAGCAAAGTGGTGCAATGTTCATTAAAAGACTGTCAAGAGTTCAACATCATTGAGATTTGTATTAATATCACAGCAGAAGTGCATAGAGAACTGATCAGCTGTACTCTGAATAATACTGCGGGAGTGGAATGTTTGTTTCAGACACAAGAGGTCAGCATTGACAGAAAGATCAAAGAAAATACATTTATGGTCACTGATCAGTAGGTCCTCACAATGGGTATTATCAATATCAAGACCCAGGGAGAACACAAGGTCCAATGTGTGACCACCCCTGTGAGTGGCGCCAGAAACATGTTGCGTGAAATTAAAAGATTCAGTAATATTGAGAAACTCAGTGGCACTGCAGTCTGTGGCATCATTGATATGCAGATTAAAATCACCAACCAGAAGCACTTCGTCTAGCTTGATAATAGAGGTGAGAAAGTCTGTGAACTCTGACCTGACGGACCTGGAGGTCGGTAAATTAAAAAAAAAAATTAAAAAAAAAAAACTGCTTTAGCCGACCCACTTTAGTGAGCTGTAGTTCAAAGGTAGCATAGGATTCTGTGCTCTCCAATTAATAATTATCTGTTAGTATCTGTCTTTGTTGTTCTGACTCAGTGTCATTGTAAGTGAGGGTCGCCCCTCAATGATCTTATGAGTGTAAAGTTGAATGAATAAGCAAAATACAACACCCACTGTACTACACAGTGCTGTTACATAAAGCACAATATAACACCCACTGTACTACACAGTGCTGTTACACAAAGCACACAACACCCACTGTACTACACAGTGCTGTTACATATGGCCGCCGTACTACAGATCTGTGTACGTGACAGGAAACAAATCACATCAAATACAAAATATATTAAAGAATATACATATGATAGAGTAAGTTGAATAATTCAATGTAATGATAATCATGTGAACCATCTGACAAGAAAGTTTCAATAACAATCAAACAGTCACACTTTGTGGACACTCGTGTCATGTCCTGCTGGTTTTCCCACAGGCCGTAACTTGCACTCACATAGTTTGCTGCAGTTATTGTCCGTTTTTGTCGAGTAAATATTGAATTTTTCCCTCTCTTACAGGTCCATGTCCTCCATCTACAGTGACCCAGAGTGGAGCGGCAGCATGGACACAGCAGTGTCCAGGCTGTCAGGTCCTGGGGTTGAGCTGGAGGCAGTTCTGGCCTGGCTGGGCGAGAGAGCAGAGGAGGAGCACTTCTCTCTCTCTGATATCTGGGGGGTCTTGATCTCTGCTGGGATCATGAAACAGGTAACAGGGCATTTGTTCAAATGTCCTTCAATGTATGGAAGCATAACAATGCGTGTCCTTTCACTAAACTAATCCCTCAATGAGAATGAAAGATTATGGTCAGGGATGAGTGCACGAGGATACTGAAGCTTCCTACTCACAAGGCATAAAGTATCATCAGTCCACAACATCACGCTATGACGGGTGGAAAATTGTCTATTATCTCTTTTCATTGGCAAAAGACAGACATCAAGAACCTTTCAATAAATTAAAATTGCAGGTGAAGGATTACATACTGGATAGTTTGTTATTTGGATTTAATTCATACACACACACACACACACACACACATACATACATACACATATATACACATACACACACACACACACACACATATACATATATACATATATCTCACTTTTTTGCACAAGTGGTGTCGTTATAAATTACTATATGATCGCTTTGTTTCTGACATTGAAGTTTCAATATCACATGACAATGTTAGAAGATCAAATATCGTCCACCATATTCTTCCTTATATTAAGGTACGTCAGCTAATTAGTTAAGATCAATGTAGTCACACATGGCTTTTTTTTATGTAGTTAATATTTTCTTTGAAATTAAAGCTGCATAATTAGATGTTAATTGACTGAAGACAAATTGAAGTAGTTAAGATTTGGAAAGTCCCTTATCGAGGGAATTAATCATCTTGCACTCATTTGTTGGTTAAACCACCATTTATTGATCATCAAAACTGATCTCAATCAATCAGAGAAAAAGGAAGTTATACAGACGAGAAACTAAAATGAGCTGCAACAGTGTAGCCCTCACCAGAACAGAATGCAGTAGTTCTATCATCAACATTCAAACTAGCAGTGTTAGTTCTACTTATGCTAGTGAGCCATAACTATATTTCAATTGTAAACGATATACGCCACCTCAAATCAATTCCACTCAATGTTTCAACAGCGCTGTCACAGCATCACATCCCCCGCCTCCTTTATTACTGTTAATACAGATAAGCTGCTGTCACGTCTTGTTAACTTGCAGGTCGACTCAGCCGACCTCAGAGTTTTAACTTCAATTATTTGACGTCTGACAGTCTTATGTGCAACCTAGGAAATGTCCCACTACTTAAGTATGTAGATGACATGTCTCACCAATGTAGAGTCATTAAACATGTACACTTACTTTGTTACAGAACTCATGAAGTGATTTAATGATCATCTGTGGTTGAACAAAGGATGTGTCTAAATGTTATCCTGTCAAACCCTCTATTCAAACCAGTTACAGTTGTGTGCCAGGAGGTGGAGCAAATGAAGCCCTGGGGATTGTGTTTGACCAATCTTTTACTTTTACAGCTCATGTGGAATGCCTTTACAAAAAAGCACAGAGAAAACTCTTCCTGCTGGGCAAACTAATGAATTTTGACTTCTGCCAATGTACTTTAAACAGTCTGTCGTGCCCCCATGGCGAGGTAATCGCTGTGTGGAGAGCCATGTAGGCAATAGATAGTTTTATATATGTTTCATATCATACAAGTCTCAAAACTAAATGCAGATAGGCCATGTAAATACAAGAACAATATCATTTCTAGGGCTATAGTTCACTTACCTGACGCTTTCTTGGCAGTTGGATCGTCGAAATCTTACCGAGGATGGCAAGAACACCTCCAATCCCTACCCCATCTACAACGCAGTCAACAGAAACTGCCTGCACAATGGCCCCGTAGAAGGTACCGAACACACAGAACCATGCACACAACTCAAACTGTGAAAAGATGCAAAATGACATATTAAAGGACTACAGACTGCAGCTGGAGATAAGTACTGAGTTCAGATTTCCACTAGATGTTATGGGGTAGTGTAGTTTGTAGACCCAAACGCACACACACACACACACACACACAAGTCTACTCCAGCCAAGACTTTAAGTGTGCAGGAGGAGTCAAAGAATGAACAAACAAAAAACAAAGATATACCATGTGTTAGGGTTCAAAAGCCAAAAGGATGAGAGTCTGCAGGCCGCAGGGACTTTTCTGCTGCGAGCCTCTGAGTGCGCACGCGCATCAGAAAAATGGACTGGATCCAGTTCACAATCAATAACAATATTTAATGTACTACACCAAGTTCACTTACAAGCTGCATTAACTATCAATAGTAATGTTCTCGAGAACAGAGACCACACGCACGCATCTCACTCACAGGTCTGAATTCAGGTACTGAAAAACGAGAGCGGATGTGGTCTGAGGAATTCGCTCCAGAACAGTCTCTTATATGCCCCGACAGTTGGAAATGTCCGAAACAGTCATAAACATCTGAATGACCCTCCGCGGCGATTAGTGATTGGCTCCATTTGAATTCTGTCCCCTCCCTGGATCGATCCTTTGGCGAAACAGCTTTGCGCCTTGCAAAACAACTTTTTTGTCTCCACCTCTGGTCAGCAGTCCTCCCCACTGACCACATCCTCCATGTCCCATTCAGAATCCCTGTCTGACCCTCAAACTATTCTTACAGTGTTTTAATACCTTTAGTGACTATACTTTTGATTTAATACCTTCAATTAGTTAATATACTGTAACACATAATATCTTCTATAAGTAAGAATATTGTGACTAACATTATTATTGTGACACTTCTACTCATCACTAGGGGGGGTTATTTAAATCGTACTTATGTATTTGATACTGAAATTCTCCACACTTCATAAAGAAATACTTACAGACTAAGGTCTCTCAAGGCTACCAAACGGAAGAAGTAAAACAAATCAGCGTCGATCACTCGTTTCCTCTGTGTTGTTGTCTGTTTGTAGCTCTGAATAGCATTTATTGCTAACTGTAGCTTCAGACAGCCGCTCCGTGGGGGCTGATCGCCGATGGTCACGCAGCTAGAATAACAGCTGCTTCCTCCACATAAATGCAGACTTTTTACTGCACAACAGCTGCTAGTACGCAACAGGTAATACAGCGTGCACAAAACCGGCGCTCCATGTACGGCTGATAGAGTCTCTGGACTTGCCGCCCGGCTGTTTGTTTTCTTCCGGGTACGGGGTCACGTGATAGTGAGTGTGACGAATAAGAGACGTCATGGTTGCCAAGAACCAATCCAGTAGCGAACACGGGTGTGGGCGTAATTTTTTTCTAAGCACATCCGTGTCCGACCGTCTACACTCAACCAAAACCCCGGAGTTTTCAAATACCTCGGCGGAGTTTTCAGGTTCCTCCGTTTAGGGTGCTCCAAAACTCCTGCGTAGTGTGGCTGCTCAGTGTAAACGTAGCAAAGATGGCATAAAACTGGAGTAGTGTGGACTAGGCATAACTGTCCAGCAAATTAAAGTCACTCCTCTTTCTCCACCGGAGTCGGGAGGGAAGCTCAACCGAGGCCGGGACAGGTAGCCTCCGGAGTCGGGAGGGAAACTCGACCGCACTTAATACTGAAGGAACAGAAAACGAACAGATAATGATCTTCACTGAATCGGTGTTCAGACTCACGTGACCAGACTGGTAACCGGGCGGACTGACGACGTGCCGGTGAAACGCCGAGGTATTTAAGCCAGCAGGGGATGATCAGCTGGAATGAGCCACAGCTGAGCCTAAGGAGAGAGGCATGGTAGAGGGCGGAACACGGGGGTGGAGACTGTAGGCTGACACAAAAAACAAACCATAAGCACATGGCCCACAATAACAAAACAGACAGGGGAAAACAGAGGAGCACACAATAGGAGCAGACAGGGATCCTGACACTAGATTCTTTCTTGATAATCAATCAGGTCTCTAACTCTGTGACACAAGTGTTTTTGTAAGTTATACTTTCTCAGTCTTTCTGCCTCTGTCTACCTGTGCCTGCTCAGGTAAATGGTTTGAGATGACTCCTCATGAGGCTGGCTTTACAGATCTGGGTTTCTTCATTAACACCTCACATGTGGGCAGCAACCGTGAAGCAGATCGTGGAGGTAAAGGGCCAGAGATGGACATGATCAAGCTGCAAGGTATGTCTGGCTCTTTTGACCGCTAAAAACAAAAGTCTCCTAAAAACCAGGAAATCTGTCCATAAGCAACTGTACTGAAAGAAATGTGACTTTAAAGTTGTGGTCTGGCTATTTATTTAACCCCAAGACACCTTTTGTCACATTTACCTAATGTGTTCATATTTTCTTTTGCTTATCAACGTTACAAAGCTAACAGCCATATTTAGCATGATGGAAATCTAGCGAGAGTATACAAAGTTAATTTTCTCTAGATTTGTACCAAATACCATGTCAGTGTAAAACTGTTTGGAAGATATGTGGATTGTGAAGAATAAGTCCAATATTTCGACAGAACGGGTTATAGTCTGTGTTCAGGTTCACTTCTCCCATTGGAGGTAATCGACTCAGGATCGGCCGCTAGTGTCCTGAAGGGGCTGGGCCGTGGTGAAACTGACTCTCAGTGGGGTCTCTTCTTTCCGAACTGCCTCTGGCTGCGGTTATGTATGACCCAATGACGTCATGAGTCATGGAATACAGTATCCTGTAGTTACTGTAGACGTTGAGTCCATGGACGGGTTTTAGGGCTCAAGGATCCTGGGAAAAACTTATTTAAATGGCTCAGCTGCCACTTTGAGTCGCGAGTCCCTACACCTCCATCCAGGATTTATACACCTCCAGATTCAGGAAACATCAATGCAGATCCCTCCCACCCTGGACAGAACCTTTTTCAGCTCCTCCCCTCTGGTAGGCTCTATAGATAACTGTACACCAAAACAGCCAGACACAAGAACAAAATCTTTCTGCTGGCGTCACTTTGATGAACAGTGAAATCATGTCCTGTCAATAACAGTGCTAAAGGGTGCCTTGTGTGTCGGTATCTGATGCCGTGACAAAGCGTCTGTATTTGACTCCTTGGGATTGAGAACGGACTGAATATGTATACATACTCTTTTTTTTCACTACCTATGTACATAACAGTGCTGTCTTTTCTTAACCCTTATTTGTCCAGCTTTGTAGTCCTTGTGCCAAGCTGTTCTTTGTATTTCTGTGTAAGTACCGGAGTCAAATTGCTTGGATGCCCACATATTTGGCCAATGAAGGTTATTCTGATTCCGATTGCCCATAACTTAAGTATACTGCACGCTAGAAGATGTTATTGTCAGCAGAAATGGCAGTTTTACAGTGCGTGTCCTGTCGGTTTCTGCTTTGTCATGCAGGTATAGTGAGCAGCGCTGTAACAGATGAAAAAAGTCTGGTCCAATTCATGCCTGACTGGCTGAAAGGTAAAAATCTTAATTCGTCTCATAATTGGGACAAAGTAAGGAACAAATGTTCAGCAGTAGAAATTACTAACTATCTGTGTCTGTGCATGCAGGTCTGGTGGGTACAGCAGCTACTGTTAAGAACAACTTACTGGATGTGGTCTTTCTCTGGACTGAAGGTATACAGCTTTATAGAATAATAGCTTGTATAACACACTCCGATGTTGCGGTGTTATATGTTTTTAGGCATGTAGATTTATATTTCTAACAGTTCCACAGCAGATCAACAGTTTCTGGGACGTCCTGGACCATTACATGCGTGGGTACCACAGTCTTTTGAAGCTAACAGAAGTGATCAGAGAAAACACTGAAGATCCCACCGTTTTATCTGACCTGGACAACCTGCAGAAAACATTAAAAGGTACCAAAATTAGCGATGATGGTGATAATCTGAAACTTCACATATGCAGAGAACGTTTTCTGGGTGGTCAAAATAATCCCGCAACGATGAATCCTCTTCCTATTTTCCAGAAAGTATGAATTTAAACCCGTCGGTATTTTTTGGAAAGAAGAGCCAAGAACAAAAACAGATTTTTGAGCAGTGGCGTCAGAAAGTGTTGGCACCCTTACGGATTTGGAGTCAGAGTCTGGATGAAGCACCAATCAAAGAGAATGGTCAGTACCAGTCATACCATTCTTTAACTACTGTCTGTCCTGCTACTGTCTGCAACTTGTTAAACAATACAATTGCGTTTTTTATCATCTGTTTCATCGTATTATGGCCCTGGAAATACTCTAAATACAGGATTGGGCCAACAATTTTAAAAACGGAGGGCATAACAATGAATAAGAAAGCTAATTAACCGAAGGTTAGCACAATAGCTGCACTGATTACCTTTACCAGACAGGACCTCTCACTGTAAATACCTTTAAGTCGTTTAAATTGAAAGCTGAATTTCTACGGGACAGTGCAACAAGCTGTTAACATATTATAATTAGTGCTGGGCAAGTTAATGCGTTAATTTTGCGTTAACGCATTCATTAATTAACGGCGACACTTATTTTATCGCGCGTTAACGCATTTTTTAAATTTATTATGATTTTACTTATTTATTTATTTTATTTTTTAATTGAAAGACAAGAGACAATACAGAGACGTAACAACAAGAGGATGACAAGAACAGTGGGATAAAAGCCAGCAAACATCCTATAGTCAGTCATTTTAGTGCACCTATATGCTGAATTTCACGGTAAACGCATTTAAACGGCACAGATCGGGAGCGAGCGAAGGACTTTGAAAGTTAGCCGAAAGATTAACGTCAGACAACATCCGGTTTCTTCAGACGAACATCCGGTTTTCAGAATAAGATGCCAACAAAGTATGAATTATATTCACATTAAGTATAAAACATGCTGCCTGCATCTCGTGAACCAAATGTTATTGCCCTTTTGTTCATATAGCAGTACTTTTAAAATAAAAGTGCGCAATTCATTATTCATTATTGAACTTTGCCATAACAATGCGATTAATCACGATTAAATATTTTAATCGTTGCCCAGCACTAATTATAATGTATAATTAATATTGTAATTTCACCGTTTCGGGTTGTTATGGCTAACCTTTTAGCTAATTGTTCCTATTAACACATACACCAGCCACAAAACAAAATTGTCATTCATTCACTTATTTGTATTCATTTGGAGACATATCTCTGTCAACATGCATTTTGAACTGAAAATGAGAACAGAGCATGGCATCAATAAAATATAGTACATGAACACAGAACAATCATATAACAAATAGAAAACATGAATAACAATTTCTTTCAACTGCGAATACACGTTCTTTTAACAGGCCTCTCGCTGCCATGCTGGTGTTTCATTATTGTTGTTAACAGGTACTCACCTGTAGGCTTTTTATAGTGCTTACATCCGGGTTGATGAGGTGACCATTAAGCAGCTGTTCGGCCAGTAGCACAGGTATTTGCCAATTGGTCCATGGGTGTGGCATTTTAAATGGCAGTGTTTTGAAAAAGCAAAAGAAGAGAGTATATGTTCAATCCATGTGTCTTATCTGGAGAACTCTGTGCAGTGTGCTGTTGAATTGCAAACTGTGTACAAAGCAGAACATGTGCTTAGATGTTTGGAGGCTTGAGCTGAGGTTTTATTCTCTACGTGTCAGTCTCAATAAGTGTGCTTGTCTTTTTATTACATTCTCTACATATATCTTTTGAGCAGTTACAAATCAAAGTTTTACTAGTTTATAGGGCAATACATTTGGTCAACACACGTCTCTGACTCGTTTTCTCGGTAAGGGATGGCTGAAGTCCGTCGCACTGGACAGCATTTTTGCTTTTGTTTGTATACAATTTCTTTGTGGACTTCACAATAGTTTTGCAGAACAAAATAAGCATAGATAAGAAGTAGGGCTGCAACTAACGATTATTTTAATAATCGATTAATCGGGTGATCATTTTTTCGATAAATCGATGAATCGGATAAAAAATTAATTTAAAAAAGCATTCATTTCCAACCCTTTATTCAAAAACAGAACTGATCTTCAGAAAGTGCACAAACAGGTTGCTCCTTGAACATCCCTGAGCTGTTAAAGTAATAATAAAATATGTATATTTTTGTTTAAAGAACAATAAATAATTTATAAAAAATAAAGAAAAATACAAATCAGAAAACTTAACAGGATTTGTTTGAACGTCAGAACTTGTTCTCTACACTACACTCAACAGACACACACACTGAAGTTCACTTGAAGCTTATTCATTAAATTATTACCATCATTGTAGTAAGTGCAAGTTAAGTTCATTTATACAGCACATTTAACACACAGCTTAATGACCAAGCGCTATAAAATAACTTTAAAATGAAATTAAAAAGTACAGCACACAAATATATTTGTCAACAATAACTGATATGGGACAAAGCACAGAATATATATACATGACAACAGATTGAAAAATGAATGGGCCAAAGAAGGCGAGTGAATAAAAACGTGTCTTTAGTCTTGCAAAGTATACCAGCCCTGCTTTACTACTGTTATTAACGAGCTAACGCTAACTTGTCAAGCTGGATAACGAGTAAACAGCAGAAGAGCTGCTGGAGGGACGTTAGGTTCCTCACTTCAAAACGGAACTAAAGTAGGATTCTGTAGTGATTTACCCTGCTGTTGAACATCCTTCCTCATCAAGGACTCCAACATGTTTACGTTGTTGAATCAGGAAATAAATACTGTAGCCGTCTGTGTTCACCCAGAGCTCTACGATACCTCATATCAATAGAGACCGGACCAAACTATGTGTACACACGTGTGTGTGTGTAAACAATGAACAGACGCTGCCGTATGTGGAGCTGCTACAATGTTAGCGTAGCCTAGCATGAACACAAATAGTCCCGGGTGAGACTGGCGTTGGTGTGAACACGGCATTAGTCGTACTGATGTCTCTGCCTCCGCCATGTGTTTCAGAACAACGTTACGGGTCTCTCCTCTACCTCCGCTGTGCTCCGCTCTTTTTTATTTTTATACTCAAACATCTCCGCGACTTATTGAGTGGCGTAATAATCGCGCGACACAACGAATCGATTATGAAATTCGATAATCGATAATGAAAACTATTTTAATAATCGATTATTATCGATTTAATCAATTCGTTGTTGCAGCCCTATGTTGGGTCTGGAAACAAAGGATGAAGAGCTGCGAGGCCGCAGGACCCCTCCCCTGCTGCGAACTTCTTACAGTGCGCACACAGTGGAAAAATGAGCTGGAACCGGTTCAAAAATTAATAACAATATTTAATGAACTACATGAAATTCACTTATAAGCTGCATTAACTATCAATAGTAATATTCTCGAGAATAGAGACCACACACACGCCTGCTCACTCACAGGTCTGTATACAGGTTACTGAAAAACGAGAGCGGAGGTGGTCTGAGGAATTCTCTCCAGAACTGTCTCTTATATGTCCAAACAGTCATAAATCATCGGACTGACCCTCCGTGGCCATCCGTGACTGGCTCCATTTGAATTCTGTCTCCTCCCTGGATCGATTCTTTAGCGAAACAGCTTTGCTCCTTGCAAAACATCTGTCTTGACTCCACCTCTGGTCAGCTTGTCCTGGCCACTGATCCCATCCTCCATTCTGCTGCATGTCCCATTCAGAATCCATGTCTGACCCTTTAACTTATTCTTACAGTGTTTTAATACCTTTAGTGACTATACTTTTGTGATTTAATACCTTCAATTAGTTAATATACTGTAACACATAATATCTTCTATAAGCAAGAATATTGTAAACATATTGTGACTAACATTATTATTATTATTATTATAACACTTCTACTCATCACTAGGGGGGTTATTTAATCTTACTTATAATGCGTTTAATACTGGAATTCTCAACACCTACTAAGAAGAGGAGAGTGCTCCGTTTTGTGTCCATCGCCCTCCTCAAAGCCTCAAACCGTGACTTCAAACGTCCGCTCCTAGGACTGATAATGCCGCTCGACACGCCGCTCGCAAAGCGCTAAAATAATAGTGTGCCTCCAGTAGTAGACCTATAAAATTCAGAATTTAACTGCACAACAGCTTCTAGTATAGACAGCAAGGTCAGCAACGCCTGTAATCCCTTATCCATGTTGAATTAACCACTGGTAGTTGCTTGGTAATCAAGGCTGATATTGTTTGTTTTCCTCTGGCGGCGTGACGAATCAGGGAAGGACTCGTCGTGACCATCAGGACCAGTGGCGGCCGGCCAATAGAGGGCCACGGGGCCTGGCCCCACCCACCTTGAGCCACAAAAAAATAAAATAAAAAATTATATTATTAATTTTTTCTTTTTTTAAATAATATGAATAAATTATACAAATTGTCAATATTTGTGTTTTTGAGCGATGCAATATACCCAGTAATATTTGTAAAATCGGATATCTGCGCAAAATAAATGCTTTTCCCTGCTTGTCCTCTCCGCTGGTGCACCTCTCAGCTGTCCCCGTGCAAGTCTCTACTGCGCGTGCACGTGCTGGGGCCAGATCGATTTGGCCCAAGGAAGACGGGTCTAATAAGCAGCTTAGCCAATCACTGATTAAAGAAATAAATGAGTGACTTACAATTTAGCCAATCAGCGCCCTAAAAAAGACTTCCGGGAGGACCAGACCCTCCCGGAAGTCTTTTTCTCCCGGAGTACCCGTGTCTAGTTCTCATCTCGCGTGTTCTCGCTACCCAGCTGGACGACGGTCACCGGCTTGTGGTAAAGAAACACAACGAGGAGGTGGATAAAAACCGGCACATTTTATCAAAAATAATTGATTGTGTCAAGTTTTGTGGGGCTTTTGAGTTGGCTTTGCGTGGGCATGACGAGACTGACTCCTCGGACAACCCTGGCGTGTTCAAGGGACTGGTGGATTTTGTTGCGTCCCTCGACGGTGTGCTGGAGGAGCACCTGGAGACAGCCAGCGTTTTTAAAGGGACGTCGAAGACTGTACAAAATGAGCTGTTGGACTGCATGCTGTCGGTTGTAAGGGATTACATTCTGGAGGAAGTAAAGAACGCTGATTTTATCGCCATTCAAGCAGACGAGACGACGGACATTTCCACCCACTGCCAGCTGGTGCTCCATGGAGAAGGAACTTGTCAGGGACATGCCTGACTTCAATAAGAAGGTCATTGAGAGGTTTGCCACTCAGAAGAGCAAAGTTCCTTTACAAATAACTGTCATAAAAACATGCAGGTTTCCTCACTGCACTGATTGGGTGTTTCTCCAACAAACAAGGTTCATAGGGGCATCTTAAAATATACTTGTTCTATTGGACTATATATGATATTTATATTTTATTATAATATATTCATGATATTTATATTGTATTTTTTTGATTCTATGGTATTTATATATCATATTATACTGAATATTATTATTATATGATATCTATATATATATATATATATATATATATATACTGAATTGTATGACTAAGATGTCCTTATTATGTCAGTGTTGGAATAAATTATAACAATGTAACTGCAAAGTACTAATGCGTTTTTGATACCTTTTTTCTTTTTTTTTGCATTGAATTATACTATTTGCTGAAATTGATTGGATGGTCCTACCCAAAAAAAAATCCACCAGCCGCCACTGATCAGGACCCAATCAAGTAGCAAATGTGGGTGTCCACGTCATTGTTTTCAAAGGTCTCCATTTCTGCACGTCCACACTAAAATGCAACCCCCAGAGTTTAAAACTAAAATGCTTTGAGTAATGTTTTAGAGGTCTAAAATGCGTGAGAAATGTGGACGCTAGGCGTGAATGTAACGAAAGATATGCTTTTAAAACCAAAACGTAGTAGTGTGGATGTAGCCTGAGGGTGTTAGCAATAGCAATCTGTTGTTACTATTGAATTGTTTTTGCTGCTTTGACTGTCAAAGCACTTTGTGAACTCTGTTTTTAAATGTGCTATATAAATAAAGTTATTATTATTATTATTATTATTATTATTATAGAAGAAAAAGAACTGTAATCCAAAACATCTCCAACATTACTACCTTTCTAGACTGTGTTTGACTTTTCAGCAATATTGTGAGAGTGAAGTACATGAATATATTGACTAAACATAACAGTGTTGTACTGCACACTGATGAAGAGTTTCATTTTGCACTGAAAATGTGTATATTCTAACTAGAATATAGTACATCAAGACAAACTAGAAATCATGAATTACTATTATTGTTGTAAAAGGGTACTCATACTCATAGTCACTTATAGTGCCTCCATCCTGATGACTCTACAAACTAGCAGTTAGGTGTTTGGCCAGGTGGCATGTGCATCGGCCAAATGGCCCATGGGTGTGGCATTTTGATTAGCGGTGCTTTGAAATGGCAAACAAGTGACTTTATGTGCGATTCATGTGTCTTATGTAGAGAACCGTGTGCAGTGTGTTGCAAAAAGTGCCATGTTGAATTGTAAATTGGGTGAACGGCAGCTGTTTAGAGTGTTGGAGGCTTAACTGAGGTTTTGCTCTCCGACTGTCAGTCTTCATGTCATATTAGTGTGTTAGCAATAAAAATAAAATGTATAGGTAGATGTTGTGTTTACAGCTTGCTTTGCTTCCCCCTAGTGGCAAAATAATTAAAAAAATGCAGCTTTAATTTTTTTATTACTTATGCTGCTCACACACCGGGCGCGTTTTTTGATTGACGCGCGTCGAGATTACATACAAAGTCTATGCACAGACGCGATGAGACTAAAAATCGCGGCTCGCCAGTCTCATCGCGTTATGAAACCAGTGGCAAAGGCAATCAATTCTATTCGCTCTAAAGCTCTAACCCACCGACAGTTTCAGCAGTTCTTGCGTGACATCCAGGCTGAATACGGTGACGTAATATATCACAACGATGTGAGGTGGCTAAGCCGGGGGTCCGCACTGCAGCGATTTTTCTCTCTCAAAGAGGAAATTGGACATTTTTTGGGTGAGAAGGGACAACCAATGGAAGAACTGTCCGATCCTGTATGGCTGGCAAATCTGGCTTTTTTGATTGACATAACAAAGCATCTGAATGCGCTGAATGTTAATCTTCAAGGAAAATATGCAGTGGTGAGCCAGCTATACGCTCACATCAAGGCTTTTGGAACCAAACTGCAACTTTTCCAAAGACACTTGTCCCAAACCGAGCCCTGCACCGTGCACTTCCCAGCTTTGAAAGAGGTCATTGACAGTTTCCCACAGGACAACATCGGTGCGCAAATGAAGAGTTACGCAACAGCTATCGCATCTCTTTCTGTGGAATTTAACAAACGCTTTCGGGACTTTGCAGTTATTGAAAAGGACATGTTGCTGTTCTCTTCTCCCTTCTCCGTGGACCATAATGATGCTCCTCCACAGCTGCAGCTGGAGCTCATTGAGCTGCAGCGTGACGATGAGTGCCGCGGAAAACACCAGCAGTGTTCTCTTGTTGACTTTTACCGGCAGCTGGACAAAAGCAGGTTTCGAGAAACGCGGTCATTCGCTAAGAAAATGCTGAGCTTATTCGGCTCCACATATTTGTGTGAGCAAACATTCTCAGTCATGAACTTTAACAAGAACCGATTGAGGTCAAGGATGAGTGACTCCCACTTGCGTGACATTTTACGCATCTCAACCACTGCTCTCAAGCCAGACCTGGCATCTTTACTTAAATCTAGATCTCAGTATCACCCTTCCCATTAGTGTCAGCAAGTTATCTGTTCCTTGATCAATCTGAAATTGAGTGTTTTGAACGGTAACATCTGTCACTATTAACAGTGAAAAGCCTAAAGCACACTAATGCACTTGGACTTATGGCACTCATGTGATATGTGTTATAAGATATGTGTTATAACTGTTGATGTTATGTACCTGTAGATGTGACACAAACTATTGCTTTCTGAAAGATCTTGTATAAGACAAAGGCAAAATTCACTTGTTTTAAAGTTTAATGATAACAGACCACTTTGCATTACTTATAACTCCTGTTTAAAATGTTCATGAGGCAAAGATATTTAACTCATGGAAATTGAAGGTATTCTATACAGTTTGTTCAATGTTATCTGACTGAATGAAAGGCAGAATTGTGTTTTTAGAGTTGTTCACGTCTGCCTGAGTGGCTTATATTTGGTTACATTGTCATTTGAATAATAAAGGTAATTGTGACAATGAAAATTGTTTTATAACCGTGTGTATTTTCATGTAACTTTTGTGGTTAAAAAAATGTCAGAAGGAACTATTGGCCCGCGGGCATTTTCACTTTATCAAATTTGGCCCTCTTTGCAAAAAGTTTGGACACCCCTGACTTACAGTAACTTGATCATTTGGGGTTCTCTGTTTTCCCAGTTTCTTTGCTAATCCAAAAAGTCATCCCTCTGATTGGGAAATGGGAATGGGGAACAACTGAAAACTTCCTCTACCAATACCCAGGTGAACCTCTGTCACTAAGCCTGCTACCTGTACATGTATTACATTTACACTCCTTTGATTTGCCAGATATATGGTAATAAACAATTGAATAAGAATAAACATTTGCTATATTGTGATTTGTGCTGTTGGGAAGGTGCTGCGGTGCCATCTTGTATCAAACTTAAGGAACACCTACAGCTGATAGACGCTGGTTTGATGCTCAACATGCCCTTCCCTCCCTTCCTGGGAGAAAAGAGAGATGCAGACCTTCTTATTGCTCTGGACTATGGGGCTGATGACGCCTTTACGGTGAGACGTTTGTAAAGTGAGCATTTGTGGTTGCCCTTGTGTGATGTCGGTATATTAATGGAGCCCTAGGATTAACAAATGTCATAAGGCTGGCTAATGAGAATAAATCAAACTGTTCTCTGTACAGATTCTGACTCTTGCCAGAGAATATGCAATGGCAATGAATAAGCCTTTCCCAGAAATAGATGACAAAACCCTGGAGGAGACGGCCTGGCCAAAGGACTACTATGTGTTTGAGGGAAAAAAGAAGGAACCCACGATTGTTTACATGCCACTCTTCAACAGACGCAACTGCAAAGGTCTGTTACACCCAAGCTCACAACACAAAACACTGATGTCAAATATGTTCAGAATCGTTAACAGTTTTATTCTGGTCCAGATGCGAAGGAGGTCAAAGCAAAGATGGAGGAGTTCTTCACCTTCCAGCTTCCCTTCAGGCAGGAGAAGATTGAGTTTGTGTTGGAGACGGCGAAAGCCAACATAAAGAACAACAAGGAAACTCTGCTGGGGGAGATTGACAAGGCTGTTACCCGCCGTCGAGTCAATATCTAGGGTGGTCAGTTTGAGTATGTGGGTGGATTGACAGACCAAAAAATTATGGATGTGGGTTCAAATTATTGAACAATTATTTCTTATCATTTCTAGAACTCGTCATACCTCTTCTTCTTCTTGTTCTTTGTTAATCCTTCTTCTTCCCACACCTTCTTCTTAGGCATGATGTACAGGCTTCAGAGAGTAGCATTCAGACTTGTGAGAGAGGTTCTTCAGCTAGATCCAATTGGGGGAAGAGTGAGGTTTTGTTATGTGGGGATTGGAGGCAGGACATGCTGCCTCAATTGCCTGGTCAGCTGCATGGCCTAGTACAACAACATCAATGTAATGTGTTAAACACAGAAACAAGAAGCAAGCACAGCAATAAAGGTAGTCTCAACACAGCATTTAACAGGACTTAGCGGTCCATTCAATTCACAACACAGTAAAAACTTACAGTGCAATAAAGGTTGAAAGAGAGTGGGTGTCATGAGTTATCCTTCCCTTTCTTGAAGCAAGGTGATCTGTGTCTTTCTTCCGCAGGCCGGGTGAGACCACTGGTTGCACAGTGATCTTTCAAAGGAGAACACCAAAAACAGTCGGTTCTAACTAACACTGTAGTTGAATAATGAAAGAAAAAAAATCCATAGGAGAAAATGGGAGGCGATGTGTGCTGCCTTGTACTGTAGGGTCTGAACAGTGGTGGGCCGTCAGGGCCAGCAAGGCCTTCTCAGCTGGCCTAAACAGAATCACAAAGTTATAGCTATTTTATAATTTTTCTTAAAATCTGGAAGGGTTTTGGCTTTGTTCCATGGTTCAGACTTCAGGCTCTACATGTAGGCCTCTATATGCTTTTTTATCCTACATGTAGGCCTTTCATTGTTCACTTACATGGTGAGGTCCCAACAGTAGTCAACCAAGTTCAGATGATTTACCAAATGGATTTCCACTCTAATCAACAATTATATAACAGACAAGACAAATATAAAACAAAAAAATGTTTTGCAGCTCTCTAGTGGGGTAATATGGTACTATAAGCTCCTTAGGATATGATGGTGCTCTCTAGTAGGGTAATATGGAACTATAAGCTCCTTAGGATATGATGGTGCTCTCTAGTAGGGTAATATGGAACTATAAGCTCCTTAGGATATGATGATGCTCTCTAGTAGGGTAATATGGAACTATAAGCTCCTTATGATATGATGGTGCTCTCTAGTAGGGTAATATGGAACTATAAGCTCCTTAGGATATGATGATGCTCTCTAGTAGGGTAATATGGTACTATAAGCTCCTTATGATATGATGATGCTCTCTCGTAGGGTAATATGGAACTATAAGCTCCTTAGGATATGATGATGCTCTCTAGTAGGGTAATATGGAACTATAAGCTCCTTATGATATGATGATGCTCTCTAGTAGGGTAATATGGAACTATAAGCTCCTTATGATATGATGGTGCTCTCTAGTAGGGTAATATGGAACTATAAGCTCCTTAGGATATGATGATGCTCTCTAGTAGGGTAATATGGTACTATAAGCTCCTTAGGATATGATGATGCTGACCAATCAGGGCTTTGTAGGTAAGCAGAAGGATTTTAAATTATATTCTAGATGTTACAGGGAGCCAGTGGTGAGAAGAATACAGGAGTAATATGATCTCTCCTCTTAGTTCTTGTTAGTACACGAGCTGCAGCATTCTGAATCAACTGGAGAGATTTAAGAGACTTATTAGAGCAGCCTGAAAATAAGGAATTGCAGAAGTAAGAAATGCATGAACTAGTTTTTCTGCATTCTGCAAAATCAGACAGGATGTGCCTGATTTTTTTAAATGTTAGGTGAAAAAAGGCAGCCATCCCAAGAAGTTTGTTTTATCTGGGAGTTAAAAGACAAATCCTGACAAAACTACAGTAGCTAACGACTGAGCTTCCATGGTGCGGAGCCATGCTTCTAACGCACTAAACCTCGCCTCCAACCTAACAAATAAACCACACTTATTACATGTACCATTATCCTGAAGGGAGGCAGAGGAATTATTGACATGTTGTCATGTTTTTATAACTTGGAGGATTAACAGTTTACTTTTTTTTTCCATACCAACTACTGAAAAGACACAAATCTTGACTGTCTGATGGCCGAACCAACACTCTATGTATGCAGTGATGTCACTCCAAAATGGCGGCTTGCTAAATAGCAACATACATTTCATATTTCTATATCATATATAAACTAAATATATTATATTTAGTTTCAAGAAAATATACTTACATGCATATCTTTCCAAGAGAGAGGTGAGAAAATCAATAGCCCGTCAATCAGCCAGTCTGTGTGATATGAACAGACCTGGTGTCAGGACGTATTAGCCTAGCTTAGCATAAATACTGGAAGAAGTCCAAAGTTGCAATTATGCCTATCACTACTAGACCTTATAGTGTTTTGCCCCACAAAGGATCTAAAAATAATAATACGTCATGTGTGATTAGAGACCATGTGTATTGTATTGTGGTCAAGCATTAATACATGTTTTTTATTCATATTTTAATAACAGCAATTCTGCACACGTTGATATTTACAACTGAATTAGAGAACACACAAAGTTAAACTCAGTAGCTATTTTTAGGTGGGTACAGTAACACCTCCACTTGAGGGGGCACAGACAGTGTATAATGATAAATGTCTCAGTGCTACATCTCCAGTCATGTTACTCTGTATACTTCACGTCCCTTACGCTCTCTTTATGCAGGTTATTGACCTGCTCCTTCATTTAACAAACAAGCTCTTGGGAGTAGAGCCGTTGACTATCAAGCTTCCTGTTACGTTCCCCGTGTAGGGATGCGAGGAGTAACGGTGTTAATGTTCCCGCGGAACGAGAGAGAGTATTGCGAGGGTTAAACAAAGGAATGTTTATTCGAGAACTGGCTCGTAAAGGAAAACGACCCTCTGCTAGGAGACAAGGAGACAACAGCCCACACGGCTGCACATGGAGCGATTCACGCCACTCCTTCAGCCTCTCAGCAGCAGCTTCGGCCCCAGAAGAGGGTTCTTCCGGAGCTCCTCTCCTTTTAACCAGCATGCTGATCGTTGACTGAGTGCAGCTGGCCTCCAGCGACGCTGCCTGTAATCAGAGGCACGTAACACTTCCCTTTTTGGTTTAGGCTGAACTTTCCCAAATCCAGGCCGAAGATGCATATCTCCTCTGTATCCTATGACCTCTCCCAGTTTCAGTGGCTGAGAAATCTTATTAAAGCCCATAAATCAGATTTCTTCTTTGACAAGTAGGTTCCCCAATTCTGTTCTGCTCTCTTTCTACATGAATATGATTTTTAATTTTTCGAACCTCAATCAGTTTGTTATATTAACATTATTACCTGTGTGTTGGGGAATCTAGATGTTTTTTCATGCTGGAGACCAGTTATATTCTTTATCATCCTTTTTGTGTCTAACAAACCCTTTTCCTTCTTTCTCCACTTCTGCAGTCCATTTTGGCACATGAACAGACAGATGTGCTGTTATCACAGTCGGTAGCACGGCTAACTGTCCTTCTTTTCTCTTTTCCTACAGCATCAGCCCAATCACAGAGCTCACAGCCTGTCTTCTCCCGTCCATGTCATGTCAGTGACGAGACATGTCCTGCAGATAACTGTCAGCTAGTGAGGTTTTGGGGGCAAAAGTCAAAATCGAAGCCACCATCTGCCTCCGACAGGAAGTAATTCAAGCCTTAGTCTGACCCCAAAGCTATTTTGCAGTATTGTGTATCTCTCTCTCTCTCTCTCTCTCTCTCTCTCTCTCTCTCTCTCTCTCTCTCTCTCTCTCTCTCTCTCTCTCTCTCTCTGATGTACTGAAAAGCTTTGATTTCTGTACTACTTGGTGTGGTGGAAATGTATCATATGGTTATTTTAGTTATAACTTGTCTCACTTAAACCTGCATATACCAGCCTAACCCTGTTCCCACGAAAAGGCTGGGAACCTGGCCTTGGTGGGTGAAGCGGCCGACAACATCTGTGAGGGGGAGGGTGAGGGGAGAGGAGACGAGATAACGCGCATATATACTCTGCTTTGTCTTTTTATTGTTGATAGATTTCCGAACCATCCGTGGGGAAAGAGCTCTATCCATTCAGCTGAATTATTATTGAAGTGTCTGTTCATTAAATATGTTTTTAGTACTTTAAGAAGTTCCATCGTGATTATTTCTCACAGAGAGGTTAAAGAGATTTTTTTTCCACGACAAATGCCGACGAGGATGGGATCGGACGAGTAATCAGGACTCCGTTAGACGACAGAAGCGCAAACGATATAGCTATTCCTCCCTGAAGGTGAGAGGCTGTCAGACGGGGTTCCAGATTGCCACTCCGATCCTGGAACCGGAAAAAGAATCCCACTCGGTGAGAGATTATCTTGTGATGGAGCAGACACTTTAATGGTTGAACTTTGTGCTCGCACGTTTAGAGTGCTGGACATTAGGTCCTAGTGTAACTTGAAGGTTTTATAGGGGTTTGGTGTATCCTTTCAATCCGTTGAGTGATTGGACCAGATGTTCTTAAGATCCTGAGACAGTTAACTAGAGAGAAGTTGGTAAACCGGTATTCTCGCACACTGTTAGGGTGGTTAGCGGACAGACGTGTCCTGGTGAACTTGTAGTATTTCAAAGACGATTTGGTGTATCCTTTCAAGTTGATTGATTGGACCAGATTGGGTTTTGAAGATACCAGAATCAACAGTAATGAAGAGTAGAGCTGGGTCACCTTCATCACCTCTGAGTTACAGCATCATAGTGATGAAGAGTAGAACTGGGTCACCATCATCACCTCTGAGTTACAGCATCATAGTGATGAAGATAGAGCAGCATCATAGTGATGAAGAGTAGAGCTGCATCATAGTGATGAAAAGTAGAGCTGCATCAACTTCATCACCTCTGAGTTACAGCATCATAGTGATGAAGAGTAGAGCTGCATCACCTTCATCACCTCTGAGTTACAGCATCATAGTGATGAAGAGTAGAGCTGCATCATAGTGATGAAGAGTAGAGCTGCATCACAGTGATGAAGAGTAGAGCTGCATCATAGTGATGAAGAGTAGAGCTGGGTCACCTTCATCACCTCTGAGTTACAGCATCATAGTGATGAAGAGTAGAGCTGCATCATAGTGATGAAGAGTAGAGCAGCATCATAGTGATGAAGAGTAGAGCTGCATCATAGTGATGAAGAGTAGAGCTGCATCACATGCTCTGACTGTGATGAAGACTCAACACACACATGTAGATGAACGTGTGAAACATGTTGTTGCTGTTGCACAGCAGTGGAACGTTTCACACACAGTCACACACTGAGCACAGATATAGAAGAGATAGAACTGCTGCTGTGTGAAGAGAACACTGCTGCTAACAACAACCTGATGTGTTTAAAGTGTTTACACACAATGTTATTCACCTGTTGTTCATAGAGCAGCACTTTAAAATAAAAGTGCACAATACCCTACTTATGAATTCATTATTGAACTTTCCTATAAAAATGTGATTAATCACAAAAAAATCCATGCGATTAAATATGATTCAAATTGTACAAATAAATAAATATCTTCTGATTTCACTATGAATTTTTGATGGATAAATAAATACATATCCTCTTTTTGTTCCATCTTGAACATTAACTGAATGAACTAAACATAATTCTTTTGTTGTTTCTGAGTGAATAATGTAATATGACAGGCTGAGTGTGGAGATTATTTTCTACAGAACTGTTGTCAGTGTTTTGTGTTGGCTGTTAGTTACACAGCCAATGGCTTTTTAAAAATGGTGGTTGCCGATGCTCCATTGGCTCATCTGTTCGGCCAATCACACTGTCGCCACTCACAGTTCCTAATGTGCAGGAGAGTATACTCTGACATATGAAGATGAGGGTTCATGGAACTATGTTCTTAGAACTATGGAAAACGTTCCTCTGCTCCAAAAAAAGTCTCTTGTTACAGAGCCTAGTAACCCAGTCTGATTACTGGTCTGATTTGCACTTCATTCTCATTCGTCATTTCACAAATACATTTTCAAAGCAGCAGTATTCTCTTCTTTACGTTGTTCAATCTGTCAGAAATGAACCATTTTAATGAGTTTGCCATCAGAAACTGTGCCTTTCAGGTACAGTTGTTGCAAGATAACATAAAATACAATTTCAACATGTTTTTACGTCTTTATTTATGTCTTGATCACTTTCACGAAACATTTGCTATCAAGAAACCATTATTTCACCCACAAACCATCCACTGGGCGATGATCAGGCCGTGCTTCAGGGACGTGGCCATGCAGGGACACGGTCGACATTCATCGAGCGGCGAGTTGACAGTATCACCAACCCACCGACAGCGATGAATGTGAACTGGGAACCTGCTTTGTTGGAGGAATAGTTCATGTGGACTTTTCCTAGTAAGGACCCATAGATGAGGATGGGGGGGCAAACACTGATAGGTGTCCAGGAAAAGTGCCACGCCATCCACGTCCAGAACCGACACAGAGGGAACCCAGAGTGTCCAGAACCGACACAGAGGGGACCCAGAGTGTTCAGAACCAACACAGAGGGGAACCCAGAGTGTCCAGAACCGACACAGAGGGAACCCAGAGTGTCACAGTCTGAAGCTTCTGTTCACTGAACACGCATGTGTACGTGACGCACTGAGTGGAATGTGTTGGTGTGTGTGTGGTGTTGAACAGCTGTTTTCCTTTTTATCTCTTTTGTATGGAAGCTGAAAACAGTGCTGGTTGACAGTCGATTGTGTTCCCCACGTCTTCCACTGGAGCGCTGCTAAAGAGACCCACTTCCACCAAAAGCTCTTTCAGTTTACATATCATCGTGTGAATCCTGTTTCTAAGCTTTTCTTTGCAGCAAATGTTTTGAATTGTCACAGCAGAACATGCACACAATTGAATCAGCCAAGCAGGTGTGCTAGTTCCACTTGTTCCACTCTAGCAATCCAGAGTGTCCTCCTCTGAAACATCTGAAGACTGTAAAGATGTGTGTAATGTTACTCACATGTGTGTGGTGCGTCTGTGTGCACACATGTCAGTGTGTGCTTCACTCATGTGAGCTCCAGTGTGAGGGTCCACTCAACACTCGATGGTTTCTGTGACTCACAAACTCACCGACAGCGTTGAATGTTCCCCAAGACTTGAACAACTCAGGACATTTGCAGCAACTTTTCTCAGAACTGCATTGCAATTGTTCTCCAGTTCCTCTCCAATCAGTGCTTCTGAATGGAAGTATAATGGAAAAGCATGGTGATTGGTTAATTTGCCAAAATGATTTTGTAGGGCTTGGTCAACAACGGGTCCATATGATGTATTATTGTAGATGCAAAAACAGTAAAGTGGAATGTCTGGTGCATAATTATTATCAACAGTTCCCGATCATGATGCAATACTTCAGGTATCTTTATGAATTGAATGTACACTAGACACAACAAGAAAACTATTGAGAATGCTGACTGTACGACCAGCACTGCTGTGGGTTGACCTCAGACTGCTGGGAAACATCGCTCTCGTGACGGGATAGAGGTTCATCTCTGCTTCATGGGAGTGATTTTGAATACAGTGGTATCTGTTTGTCTCACTTACAACTGTAAGTGTTCTGTTCATCTTCTCCCACAGTACCACCACTACATCACAGCGTTATACTGTCGGTGAGATGGACTTACCGGCACTGAACAGCTGGACTGTTGACGACGCAGCGCTCCACGTACAGTAGCAGCTGGAACAGTGTCAGAGAAATGACAGATCACTACAGGTCACTACAGGTCACTACAGGTAGAAATCAATCAAATAAAGAGTTTGCACATTGCTCAATTACTGCCCATCACATGCAAACACACTTAAAATAAAAAGGTACATGTGAGAAGCATCACGAATCTGAATCTGAAACAAATTACATAAATAAAACTTATAAACTTGAAACTTGACCAAATAACTGCAAATTCTCAAGAAATCTGACCACATGGTGGCGCTGTCATTAACAGCCTGTAATGTGATTTTGGTGAGACCACACCCCCACACATGACATGTGCTCTACAAAAAGCTGACCAAGTGTTTAAAAAAAAGCTTGTTGATATCTTATGAACTTCAAAAGGGCTGACTCAGCACACAAGTCCAACAAGGTCAATGACTGCTGGGCCAATCATCACAGAACCTGTTGGATCCACAAGGATCCACAAGAGTTCCTCAAACATACTTCAAGTTACATTCAAACAAACACATGCAAACAATGAGCACAACACAAGTCACAACTGTGAATCAGAAATCACCAAACATCACCAAACATCACCAAACCTCACCAAACATCACCAAACCTCACCAAACATCACCAAACCTCACCAAACATCACCAAACATCACCAAACATCACCAAACCTCACTAAACATCACCAAACCTCACCAAACCTCACCAAACCTCACCAAACATCACCAAACCTCACCAAACATCACCAAACCTGCCAGATGTTTTGATTAAGCTGTTAAAACATGTCCCCAAATACAGAGAAATATGACCGGCAGGACTTTGAGTGTGCAGTTACTAAAAGGCAGAGAGTGAGGATGGAGGAGGGAGGAGGGAGGAGGGTCAATGGTGAGTGTGTGTGTGGGAGGGGAGGGAGGGCTGGGGGCTGTCTGGGTTAGAGGAGTGTTGATCGATCCCAGGCTTGGTATTTTCCAGACAGGCTGAATGATAAAGGTCAAAGGTTAGCCACTCTTGTTTCCTATGAAAGAGCGGCTGTGTGTGTGTGTGTGTGTGTGTGTGTGTGTGTGTGTGTGTGTGTGTGTGTGTGTGTGTGTGTGTGTGTGTGTGTGTGTGTGTGTGTGTGTGTGTGTGTGTGTGTGTGTCCAGGCATATGTGTGATGACAAATATCCACATATATGCTCCAGAAATGACATCCATACAGGTGAAAGGCCTCGTCTCTGACGTGAGGAGACATTGAGGAGAGCATTGAGCGTCGCTGGCTTCCTGTTAGACAGCGCTGTCTGACGGCAGAGTAGAGCTGTGAAAATATCCTAAACATAGGATAAGACTTAAAGTGAGTATTGTTAGGTGAGCTATGTTTTGCTGCTGCCCTCGTCCATAAGAGTGCATTGCTCGGCTCCTGTGCTGATACTCCAACTGTGGTCATGCCCACCATCCACTGTGCTACACTGACTTTATACATACAACCCACTCCACTCCCACACCTCATGACCTCCCCACAAACAGAGCACATGCATCTCACACACACAGTCATACAGTGTTGTGTTATGTCAGAGTTGCAACTATTGAACTCACACTACGTCCTGTGTGTGTGTGTGTGTGTGTGTGTGTGTGTGTATGCATGGCTGCGTATGAATGCATGTGTGTATGAATGTGAAGATGTGGTGGCTGGACTGTGAGGTAAATACAATGTGGGGGAGGGTAAAGGGAGACAGAGACACGGGGTGGCTAACCCCCCCTCACTTGGGACTTGAACCCATGACCCCCTGGTGAATGAGTTCAAGGGAGGCACCGCCTGGTGTGTGTGTGAGTGAGAGTGTTTATGACGGTGAGGTGTGTGTAGAAGGTGGAGTTTCTACTTGTTCATGTTAGTTGTGAACGAGAGCTTTGCTGCGCTGGTTGGTTGCTTTGTGTGTGTGTGTGTGTGTGTGAGTTTCAATATTTAGTTATTTAGATTTTATTTAGATATTTAGTTTGCTGGTGTGTGTCGTTCTGAATTAAAAGTTTGCCTTTGCTTAAC
Organism: Lycodopsis pacificus; assembly: GCA_028022725.1. Classification (NCBI taxonomy): domain Eukaryota; kingdom Metazoa; phylum Chordata; class Actinopteri; order Perciformes; family Zoarcidae; genus Lycodopsis; species Lycodopsis pacificus. Next base: position 22,133,144 of record CM051702.1, read on the forward strand.
ATTATTAATGCATTTAGACATTAGTATATTTGTTTGCCCCACACCCCCCTTTTTATTGCTGGGTGTGTGACCAATGTCTGCATCTTGCTACCTGGCCCAGACTGGATCAATACTTTCATCTAATTGTCATTCACTTCCACCGGGACAGCCAAACACCACACACACACACACACACACACGTTGTGGGGACGAGCATTTTGTCCCCGTTATGTCCCCAAAAGAAAGGCGAGTCCCAACAATGTGACTGTGAAAACAGATTTATGTCCCCACAAGACAGCTGAAACAAGGCTACACACACACTCAGGACATGGAACATGCCTATCTATGCATGCAACCACATGCATACACACAAATATACTCCTCAAATACATACACACATCCCTCACACACACATACAGCCAATCACATGAGGAATCATGAATGAAGATCCCGTTGTGTGAACGCACTCACTGCTGTGTCAGCAAGCAGCCTCCGTGTCCGTTACTACGTCCACTTCCATGCTCCACTCTGCACTCTTCCCCGCCGCTCCGGGCGTTCCTCCTTCCATTGCATCATGCATCAGTTCAGCAAACATCCGCTGACACATTGTCACATCGCATGTCTGCCAGCAAGCAGCGTCTCCCACAGAGTCACAATGGAAAGTAGACCTGAGGGATCAGAGCCCTGACGCATGCACAGCCATCAACCTGGACAAACGGAAGAAATAAGGTGCAAAGTGACTTACCTAACCTCCTTCAGCCCTCTTTCTCTGCATTCCTGTCTTTAAACCTCCCATTGAAAAACCAAGCCACCACTCTCTCTCTCTTTCATCCTCTGTTCACATCTTTCACTCATCTCGTCTTCCCCAATTCCCTACTCGTCCTCACTTCCTTCCTTCTCCTTGTTTCTCTTCCTTGTCTGTCATTAGTCACACTCTTTCCCTTTCTTTCTTCCTCTCCGGTGTCTTCCTATTGCTGTTGTAAACTGCAGACTGTCTGGCGAGAAAGAGGGAGAGAGACAGAGAGAGAGAGAGAGAGAGACTGACTGACTGTGGAGCAATGGAAAGTGCAAACCAGGACAAACACAGCCTCTGTCAGTTTGAATGAACATTGTGCAGTCGACTTGTCTCTCCTCCCCCCTCTCTCCCTCCCTACCTCCCTCTCTCTGTCTACCAGACACCCCTCCTCCACTCCTCTCTAGCGTTGCCCTCCTTCACTATCTCCTCCTCCTGCTCCCTCGCCGCTACCTTCAAACATGTTCACACACCAAGACTGAGTAACGTTATAGGGCTGCACTGACACACACACACACACACACACACACACACACACACACACACACACACACACACACACACACACACACACACACACACACACACAGTTAACCCATTTGATGCAGCCGCACATGCTGTCTGTTTGATAATCGTCTGATAATTTATTATAATTATGCAACGCATTGTTGCACAACGCAATATTGTAGCGCATTTTCTAGGCTACCCAAGAGTACTGCATTCCTGTCGTGCTTTTGTTAAAATTTGCATCAGGATGAATGTCAACAGCAGCAAGAAACCGATTCTCTTGGCAGATAATATGGCCAGCAGGTTTGCTGTAGATTTTACTGTTAGCACTGTTAGCTCCGTTGGCTATGAGCCGCTGGCCTAGGGTCACCATCCTCCCAATCTTGTACTATGCACCTTTAAGTAAGTATATCCTGAGAATAAACTTAAAATGATGTATTTTGTATGCTTTATCTGATGTAAAATGCTGTTTCACATATTGAAAATGAAATATCTAAAAATCAACATGCAAAACCACATGTACATAGGAAAAACTATATGAAATGTAAGTTTCCTTGTGATATTTAACAAATTACATCTGCTCATGTCGTGTGAATTTTTAAACTGTGAAATGGTGCTTCACTTCAGATACATGTATTTCGCATTTGCTAAATTCATGTACTTTTGAAGGAAAGCCTGAATCTCAGTGGCGGGCCGTGCATTTTATACCTGGGCCTCAGTGCTGTCCTACTACAGTTGAACCACCTCCTAATAACCTCATTATGACGCCACAGCTACGCTTATTATTTGTTTCTCGGGGTGTAATAATACACGTATTCCTATTAAACCGTTCGGTACGAGGCTTACGAACCGAACAAGACGTTTGAATAATACTAGTGCATTTGGAAAATGCAGAAGCTTAAATTGTGGGAAATATAATTTGGGTTCTCAACCTGGCAACCCACCATCTGGGAGGCGCGCTAAACTAGCTTAGCAGGAAAACAACAGCGCTACAAACTCTCCCCGCAGCGTTGAGCTGTTCCTACTGATTCAAACAGGGCAAAAGCAATCGCCACACAATCCCCATCTCTCCAGACCATCATTCCTGCTTTGTTAAAGAAAACAAAAGCCCAAACACAGAATCAAATGTCCGACCCTAACCCCGCGCAGGACGGGATGCTTCGTCATTAACGGACAATGCATAAAGTCAAAATCAACGTAATTAACACAATGACAAGAACAAACTCACAAGAACCTGTCACATATCTTTATATGACAACAAAGCAGCAAATCAATCCAGCAACACTGCAGCGCTAACACACGTATTCATCCGCACACTGAAGAGCACGAGCCATTCAACTATTATCCACATCAGAGGGAACAATATCAACCAGATCATAGAAACAACACCATAGACACATGAACACGGTAGTAACGCTGCTGCAGATGTAGAACAAAAGCACTTCACTTACCAAAGCTGCTGTTCACTTAGAGACAAAGTCCATCCTCCTTTCTTTGACTACAGAGAGTTTAATGACGCCGTTGTACAGAACATCGGTGCGGTTCAGTTCCAGCCAGAGGTTCTCTTGTGAACGTGTTCGTTGAGTTGTAGATCCACTCGGTCTCAGCAAAAGTTTTCAAAAGCACCGTAGCTTGTGAGTGTCCTGCCGTGCTATGGTGTTGTGTTGCTGCCTTGGTTAGCCACCTCAGGTTAGCATAGCGTAGCTCCAAACAGCTCCAAACACCAAGACGCTCAGTTGCAAATGAAACGCATTCTTAGCCATAAAATGTGCAACTGTCAGGATCCCTGTCTGACCCGTTGTTTGTTAACCTCTGTTTCCCCCCCAGTCTCCTTTCCTCATGTGTCTGTCATTCCCCTGTTTGTTTTGTTATGCCATGTGTTTGGTGTTGTCTCGGACCTGCCTCCAGACTCCTCTCACTGCCAACGCCCGGAGGGATGCACAGCTGCGGACAATCTGGCTCGTTCCCCGGCAGCATATCAGCCCTGGTCTTGCAGGCCTGGGTTGTCAGTCCGTATCGTCTTCTGCCTCGGTAGCCTCCGCCGCCGTTCCGTGAGTTGAACCCAGTTGTTTCGTCCTGTTCTAATCTCTCTCCTCTCTGCTACGTCTAGAGTACTGGTGTTCTACGGATTACACTCCGCCGCTCTGCGGCCAGCTCTCCGGTGTCGAGCCACGGGACTCACACCGCCGCTTTGCCTACTCTGGTGTCGGACCACGGGCTCCACACCTCCACGCACCTTTGAAATAAAACCTGTTTCCAGTAACTTCTGTCTCCTGTGGTCTTGCGTTTGGGTCCTACCCGTGAACTCCCGTGACAGAACGGACTGACCAGAAGATGGATTCAGCGACCACAGGAGCACCTACGCTGGCCGGACATAGCACGCTGCTGGAGGCACACCAGCAGATGCTCCAGGAGATGAGTCAAACACAGCAATCCATGGCAGCTGAGGTCTCACAGATTGGCCTCATCGTGCAGGAACTGGCTCGGACAGTCCAGCGTCAGCCGGCTCCAGCACCGGACCCCGCACCTGCACTCCCCTCTCCAGTCCTCGCCCCGCCGGTTCGGGAGTCCCCCGTGCCATCTCCAGATCCCTATGACGGAACGCTGGGGAGATGCCGGGGCTTCCTGTTTCAATGCAGGCAGGTGTTTGACCGACAGCCCCAGACTTTCGCCTCAGACAGGTCCAAGGTTTCTTACGTGGTCGGCCTACTGCGGGGAAGGGCTTTGGACTGGGCAACGAACACACTGAGCATCGACCAGCCTAATCTTGTGGATTATGTCAACTTTGTGGAGGATCTGAGGAGGGTTTTTGACCACCCGGTGGACTCCGAGGATGCAGCCCAGCGCCTCCTCCGCTTACGACAGGGTCAAGCGAGTGTAGCGGAACACTCAGTGGACTTCCGCATTCTCGCCGCCGAGTCCGGGTGGGGAGAGACGGCGCTCAGGGGAGTTTTCCTTCACGGACTATCCGAAGCCGTGAAAGATGAACTGGCAACCTGTAATAGGGCCGGCTCGTTGGAGGAGCTGATTAAACTCTCGATCGGGCTGGATAATCGGATGCGGCAGAGGCGACGGGAGAGGAACTACAGGTCCCAAGGGGCATCGCCCGGGACGTCATCCTCTTCCAGCTTCCGCCCTCGTGCTCCTGCGTCAGCCTATCAGGACGAGCGGATAGGTCCTCAGGCTTCGGATTCGTTCCCCTCTTCCACCTCGGAGGTGGAGCCTATGCAGCTCGGCCGTGCCCACCTTTCGCCACAGGAGAGAGATAGGCGGATCAGAGCAGGCGAGTGCCTGTACTGTGGCCGTCTGGGACATTCTATTTCCTCCTGTCCAGTTCGGTCAAACGGGGGTGCTCGCCAGTAATGGTTGGGATACTGGTGAGCGGACCCGAGCCTTCTCTCAACTCCCTACCAAGACTTTTGTTGCCTGCGTCTCTCTCTCTGCACTCTCGCTCCCTCTCTCTCTCTGCTCTGGTGGACTCTGGAGCAGAACAAAATTTCATGGACACTGAATTTGTAGCCAGAGCCCAGATTCCCTTGGAGATGCTAGAGTGTCCGCTAGTGGTTAATGCCCTAGACGGCAGCTTCCTAGCCAGAGTCACTCACCGGACCCAGCCGCTGCAGCTCATCCTGTCCGGTAATCACAGAGAGAGACTGCAGTTTTACGTTTTTCCTTCTCCGCAAAACCCCCTGGTTCTGGGCCACCCCTGGCTCACCACCCATAACCCTCGGATTGACTGGGCGGCAGGGAGGATTGCCGCATGGAGCCCCTACTGTCATGCTAACTGCCTAAGATCTGCGCTACCCCCTGGAGGACCCCCCCAGGGCTACCACGAGCCGTTGCCAGATCTCGCCTCCGTGCCCACCGCCTACCACGACATCGGGGAAGTGTTTAGCAAGGCTCGGGCCCTCTCCTTACCACCTCACCGCCCCTACGACTGCGCTATTGACCTCCACCCGGGCGCTTCGCTCCCTGCCAGTCGGTTATATAACCTGTCTAGACCTGAGAAGGCGTCCATGGAGGAGTACATCTCGCAATCTTTGAAGGCTGGAATCATTCGCCCATCCTCATCACCACTCGGAGCTGGATTCTTCTTTGTCTCGAAGAAGGATAAGAGCCTCCGGCCCTGCATCGACTATCGGGGTCTGAACAGCATCACCAGCCGGAACAAATACCCTCTGCCACTGATTAATTCTGCGTTTGAACCCCTGTCTGGAGCCACAATCTTCACCAAGCTTGACCTTCGCAATGCATACCACCTGGTGCGGATCCGAGCAGGGGATGAGTGGAAGACTGGGTTCAACACCCCCCTCGGTCACTTCGAGTACTTGGTCATGCCGTTTGGACTAACCAATGCCCCAGCCGTTTTCCAGGCGTTGGTAAACGACGTACTCCGGGACTTCCTGAACCGTTTTGTGTTCGTGTACATAGATGATATCCTCATCTATTCTGCGGACCTTCAGGAGCATCAGCGCCACATTCGGTTGGTCCTCCAGCGCCTACTGGAGAACAAGCTGTTTGTGAAGGCAGAGAAATGCGAGTTCCATGTGACCTCAGTTCAGTTCCTGGGATTCATCATTGAGAGGGGTCAAGTGAGGACGGATCCAGAGAAGGTCAAGGCTGTAACTGAATGGCCGACTCCCTCCTCCCGGAAACAGCTCCAACAATTTCTGGGGTTTGCCAACTTCTACCGCCGATTCATCAGGAACTACAGTAAGCTAGCAGCCCCACTCACCGGCCTCACCTCTTCCAAGACCATCTTTGTATGGACACCGGAGGCCGGTCAGGCATTCAAACTCCTCAAGGAACGGTTCTCCTCCGCCCCCATCCTGATGCAGCCCGACGACACCCGACAGTTCTTTGTTGAAGTGGACGCCTCTGACACGGGCGTGGGGGCCATCCTGTCACAACGTTCGGAGTCTGACTCGAAGTTTCGCCCTTGCGCCTACTATTCCCGCCGGTTGAACCCAGCAGAGAGAAACTACGACGTTGGAGACCGGGAACTGCTGGCAATTAAGCTGGCTCTCGAGGAGTGGAGACACTGGCTAGAGGGGGCTGTTCATCCGTTCGTGGTCTGGACGGACCATAAGAACCTGGAGTACATTCGGACGGCCAAGCGGTTAAACTCTCGCCAGGCTCGGTGGTCATTATTCTTTGGACGTTTTGACTTCACCATCTCCTACCGCCCGGGCCACAAGAATACCAAGCCTGATGCTCTCTCGCGCCAGTTCTCTCCCGAGGGTCACTCCTCCAGTCCTGGTACCATCCTCCCTGCAACCTGTGTGGCAGCCTCGCTCACTTGGGAGATCGAATCAGTGGTGCAGGACGCTCTACGGATCCAGCCGGACCCCGGAGGCGGGCCTCCCGGCCGCCTCTTTGTTCCCCTGTCCGCACGCTCCCAAGTGCTCCAGTGGGCGCACACCTCCCGGTTCTCCTGTCACCCTGGCGTCAGACGCACCATTGATCTGCTTCGGAGAACCTTTTGGTGGACATCGCTGGAGGCGGACACGAGAGCATTTGTCCTCGCCTGCTCAACCTGTGCCCGCAATAAGGCGGCTCATTTCCTCGCTCTGCCCAAGCTTCCCTCAGCTCAGGAGGTGGCTGACATCATGGTCAGCCAGGTGTTCCGTCTGCATGGGATCCCTGTGGACATTGTGTCAGACCGAGGCCCGCAGTTCATATCCCAGGTCTGGAGAGCCTTCGGCCGGGCCCTCGGCGCCACCATCAGTCTGTCCTCTGGGTTCCACCCCCAGTCCAACGGGCAGACAGAGAGACTTAATCAGGAGCTTGAGGCCTCCCTCCGCTGCGTGGCAGCATCAAATCCCTCCAGCTGGAGTACTCACCTGCCTTGGGTGGAATATGCCCACAACTCCCATACATCATCGGCTACTGGTCACACTCCGTTCGAGGCCTCCCTGGGTTACCAGCCACCTCTGTTCCCCACCCAGGAGGTGGAGATAGCCGTTCCCTCAGTTCAGCGCCACCTTCGTCGCTGTAGGAAGGTGTGGAGGGAGACCCGGGCCGCCCTTCTCCGCACGGCGGAACAAAACAAGCGTTTGGCGGATCGCCGCCGCATCCCTGCTCCACATTACCGAGTCGGTCAAATGGTGTGGCTTTCCGCCAAGGACATCCCATTACGGACCGAATCCCGGAAGCTGTCCCCCCGGTTCATCGGTCCTTTTGAGGTCCTGGCCATTATCAACCCTTCCGCAGTTCGTCTGAGACTCCCCTCATCCATGAGGATCCACCCGACGTTCCACGTGTCACTGATCAAACCGGTGTCCACCTGTGCCCTGTGCCCTCCGGCCAGACCCCCACCACCCGCCCGACTCATCGACGGAGGCCCGGCGCATACGGTCAACAGACTGCTGGATGTTCGCCGTCGGGGTCGGGGGTTCCAATACCTCGTGGACTGGGAGGGCTATGGTCCTGAGGAACGCTCATGGGTGCCCCGGTCTAGGATCCTCGACCCCACTCTAATTCGGGAGTTTCATCGACTGCACCCGGACAAGACTGGCAGACCGCCTGGAGGCTCCCGTTGAGGGGGGGGTACTGTCAGGATCCCTGTCTGACCCGTTGTTTGTTAACCTCTGTTTCCCCCCAGTCTCCTTTCCTCATGTGTCTGTCATTCCCCTGTTTGTTTTGTTATGCCATGTGTTTGGTGTTGTCTCGGACCTGCCTCCAGACTCCTCTCACTGCCAACGCCCGGAGGGATGCACAGCTGCGGACAATCTGGCTCGTTCCCCGGCAGCATATCAGCCCTGGTCTTGCAGGCCTGGGTTGTCAGTCCGTATCGTCTTCTGCCTCGGTAGCCTCCGCCGCCGTTCCGTGAGTTGAACCCAGTTGTTTCGTCCTGTTCTAATCTCTCTCCTCTCTGCTACGTCTAGAGTACTGGTGTTCTACGGATTACACTCCGCCGCTCTGCGGCCAGCTCTCCGGTGTCGAGCCACGGGACTCACACCGCCGCTTTGCCTACTCTGGTGTCGGACCACGGGCTCCACACCTCCACGCACCTTTGAAATAAAACCTGTTTCCAGTAACTTCTGTCTCCTGTGGTCTTGCGTTTGGGTCCTACCCGTGAACTCCCGTGACAGCAACGCTTCTCCGACGCTGTCAGCCAGGAATACAGTTGGTACAAATCCTTTTCCTGCTGGGTCAGGGCTGTGGGGTTGGCCGACCCTTTCTTACGATGTCCAGTTTTTCTGGAAATGTCCTTCTTGAGAAATCCGTTTCTCCTCCTTCAGCCATTGAAAAAAAGAAAGAATGTACACCAAGCAAAACGCTAAAAACGTCATGTCAATGTCATAACTTCTTACATGTCTTTCAACTTGAACTGTTACTACTAATGGCAGTGGTGGGCCGTCAGGGCCTGCAAGGCCTTCTCTGCTGGCCTAAACAGAATCACAAAGCTATATATATTTTAGAATTTAATAATTCTTCTTAAATACACTACATGTATTATAATTTATAAAAATATTTTTCCATTATCTTATGTTCTCATTGCACAGCTCCTGTCTTCCTCAGTTGCTCTGCTTCCAGTGCAGCTTGTTTTAAGTAGAGCTTTTATCCAATCAGATCTCACCTCTGTGTCTCTAGGTAAGAACATTAAAGTAAATGGGGACGATATTGTTGATTATCATAGTGTTCAACCAATCAGATCTTTAGTTTGACATGTTGGGCGTATTCTTTGACTATCAGAGATTACGCGCCAGCCTATAATGACGTCAGCATTACATGCCTGTGTAGCTTTCCCGCGAGGTGCAGAGTGTGCTGTGATTGGTCAGTGGGCGAGCACGTGACTATCGTGTAACGAAATTTAACAGCCAGCAGAGGCTGATGGGTAGTGAATGCAGGAAAGACACTGCAGAGCAGTACGTTCAAGTTGTGAAAGTAAAATCCTATGATACTCTCTTTGGGTCGTGGCTTGTCATTAAGGAATGATGGTGGATCCCACAGCCAGACCACCTGAGAACATTATATTTTCCTGAATTTAGGCTTTTGCATTTTCTAAATGCTCGAGCGTTATTCAAACGACTCGTAATGAACGGTACGAAGACGTACATAGTTACAGCCTTAAAAATGAATAATAGCTGTGGCACCATTATGTGGTCATGAGGTTGTATTTCAGCTCCAGGACAGCAGTGAAGGCCCAGGTATAAAATGCACGGCCCGCCACTGCTACTAATACTAACTTCTGCTAGCTGCTTCAGTTTGACAACAGTGTGAGCCCACTGACCAATCACGCTGCACGTTAATGCTGACGTACTTGTAGACTACCTCGGTAGCGCTGACATGTCAAAGAATACGCCCAACATGTCAAACTAAAGATCTGATTGGTTGAACACTGACAATCAACAATATCGTCCCCATGTACTTTAATCTGCAAACTCTACCTAGAGGGCCTCTGGCCTCTCTTCTACCTAGAGACACAGAGGTGAGATCTGATTGGATAAAAGCTCTACTTAAAACAAGCTGCACTGGAAGCAGAGCAGCTGAGGAAGACAGGAGCTGTGCAATGACAACATAAGATAATGGGAAAAATAATTAGAATACATAGTGTATTTGTGAAAAATGATTAAATTATAAAATAGCTATCATTTTGTGATTCTGTTTAGGCCAGCAGAGAAGGCCTTGCTGGCCCTGACGGCCCACCACTGATTAAGAAACAGTTTTGCTGCAACAAATTTGGCTAGAGATTTTTTTAGCAACACTGAAATGGCAACATTTTGCTTCCCAATCTAAATGCAACAGTTTCACGTGCTTTGTTTCACATAAATCAGCTTGATTTTCTTCAATCCAATCACATGAAGCTACTATAAATATTCTCCTAGCCCATGGCTCATTCAATTATAGTCATAGAAGCATTTTGTTGTGTGGTTTGCATCCATCACCACCCAAACATTGCCGCTTTACGTGCATTTTCAATTATATCGTTCATCTACCCTCCTCAGTCTTTAGCAACCTATCCCCCCTCCTTCTTGAGTTACGTATTGATTAGGTCACTGTGTGTCCGTGTGTGTTCACACACTACTGGTCCTGCTGTGGTCAATGAGGTCAACATGGTGGCCAGACAGACATCCCCACCCCCTTCCTTTTCTGTTGTTTTTTTCTCTGCCTCCTCCACAACTTCCTGCTCTCCCTTAGCAAGTGTAGTCAAGGTAAAGGAAGCGTTGAAGTACAATGTCAGCATCCTTCATGGGTTAGGGTTAGGCCGACAGAAAATGAATGCACTGGCTTCTAATGTGTACCACAGCATCAGCTTGCTGTGTTCATGTGGCGAGAAGCGAGATATACAGTAGATTTACGATCCCAGATTTTGTTTCGAATGAGCCATCAAATTTTCTCTCAGGAAAGTTAACAGTTGAGGCGTCAAACCATTAGATGGAAGGAAATTACAACAATCATATCAATATAAAATCATTTAGATTCCCATGTGAAAATGTTGCAGATTATTCTCTGAAGACGATCAGGTGAGCCGACTCGCTGTCTGAGTGAAGGAGGGAGCAGGATGGATGAGAGCGCAGGGGTCGATAGGTCCTCAGGCAAAGATTGAGGGCGATGCACACAGAGAAAGCTTGAAAGGATTCAACACCAGAGGGAGGTGACAGAGACAACACCATGTTTTCAGTTTTCTGTACATTTTCACCTACTTGCTCATCAAATTGCTGTAAATATTGCAAAGCTAAAATATGAACTTTAGTTGACAAAACAGTTGCAGCAAACAGCCATCATTGGACACAAATTGTACGTATTGTTGATATTTCAAGACATTAATAATTGATTATATATTTAACAGCAACTGTTGTGGAAAAGAAGTTCAGGCCGGGCCAGTTGATGAAGTCTAAACCACTGATCCCCAACTCTATTCATATTCTATACTTAATACCTATTGGTGTCCTGATGATCGATGAAGAACATACTGAAATCAGACAGAGTTTGAATCAATAGTTTATTCTGCAAGCAAAGAACACAACCTTGGTCATTCTGTCATGTTCTCTCAGGTTCAGCTAAGACTCAATCGCAGACACAGGAGACAAGGTGAAGTGGAAGACGAGGTATCTTTACTGGGGTCCAAGCCATCAAACACAGTAACAGAAAACAACCCCAACAGGGAGTGGGCAAAAATCCAACCTGAAAAAAGGCAAAGTCACAAAAAAAGGCAAAGTCACGAAAAAAAGGCAAAGTCACAAAACCTGCTATGCCTCTTTAGTAGTAAAGCCAGTCTAACGACACACCTGCTATGCCTCTTTAGTAGTAAAGCCAGTCTAACCAAACACCTGCTATGCCTCTTTAGTAGTAAAGCCAGTCTAATGACACACCTGCTATGCCTCTTTAGCAGAGCGGGCCGTGCATTTCATACCTCGGCCTTCACTGCTGTCTTACCACCTAATAACCTCATGATGGCGCCAAAGCTGCGGTTATTTGTTTCTAGGGGTGTAACATCACGTAATCGTTTTAAACCGTTCGGTGCAAGGCTTACAAACCGAACAATAATAGTGGTGCATTTGGAGAATGCAGAAGCTTAAATTGTGGTAAATATGATGTTTTCGGTGGACACCGGTCTGTCTGTCTGTTTAGTTTCCGGGTCAGCGTCTGACCCCGGAAACTAAACAACACGCACAAACTCACGCTACATTCTCCCCGCAGCGTTTAGCTGTTCCTACTGATTCAAACAGGGCGAAGCAATCGCCACACAATCCCCATTTCTCCAGACCATCATTCTTCAAAGAAAACAGCCCAAACTGATTCAATGATCCGGACCCTAACTCCACGCAGGACGGGACGCTTCGTAACTAACGGACAATGCATATGGTCAACATCGATGTAATTAACACGATGACTAGAGCGAACTCAAGAACCGTCACACATATTCACAACAAAGCATAACAAAACAATCCAGCAACGCCCACATTAAAGAGCAAGGGCCATTCAAATATTATTTACATCAGGGAACAATATATAATATACATATCTAATATCCATAAACGACACGATAGGCAAAATTAACACATATTTCCTCGTTCCTCTCTCCTTGCATGGTTTCCTCCATGCATCCCTGGTGGGAGGGACTAAGGCAAGGCAAGGCAAGGCAAGTTTATTTGTATAGCACATTTCAACAACAAGGTAATTCAAAGTGCTTCACATAAAACCATTAAAAGCATCAAAACATAAGACAAAAGAAAAGGAGATTTAAAAACAATTAAGAACATTCATTAAAACACAGTGTAAACAGTTTCATAGTAAAATGCAGAAATGCAGGAAATTGATTAATATATTAATTGAATGTGGTTCAATTAAAGGCAGCAGCAAACAGAAAAGTCTTCAATCTTGATTTAAAGGAGCTGAGGGTCTCAGCAGACCTGCAGCTTTCTGGGACTTTGTTCCAGATATGTGGAGCAGAAAAAGACGCAAGGAAAGGACGCAAGTGAGGGAAAAGGGGATGCAATTAAGAGACTTGAGATGTACCCACGGTCCCGTCAGCCTTGCTCTGTTCCCTTGTGTTTCTTCCACCAATCAGCTTTCAGGCTGCCCTTGTATCTGCCCACCTGTGTCTTGTTGTCTGATTAGTTTCTTGTGTATTTATAGTCCTTCCTTTGTCTGCTGGTTCATCTGCTATGTTCCTCTTATTATCCCTTGTGCACATGTCCGATTTACCGCGTCCTGTTTTGTCTGTTGGATTTTTAGTTACTGCTTTTGTACTCACCTGGCAAGTAAGTTTTGTTTTGGACATTTGTTTATTAAAATCACCATGTATCATTTTTCTGCTCCTCATGTCTATCTGCATTTGGGTTCATCCCGTTGCCTTCTTGCCCTCCGTGACGGCCTTGTATCCTACAGTGACTTGTTGCTGTTTGATCACTGGTCCATATCGTCTAATAGGATGTTTGAGCTGCGTCTGGGCTCATACATGTTTTGCACTGTTTTCAATTCAATTGTATTTTCTTGGTATAGCCCACTATCACAAACAATAACTTTGCCTCAGAGGGCATTACAGTCAGTACAGCATACAATATCTTCTGTCCTTGGACCCTCACATCGGTCAATCTATCCTCATGCAATGATGACGCCCCAAGTTATTTTATCCTTTGTGTGGTTTGGCTCAGGGTGGCTCTATAAAGCTTCTTCTATCATCATCCTGCCTTTGCTGTACTGCACAAACTTCCACAGTTGTTCCTCTGTATTGTAAGATCTCAAAAAGCCTCTCCAGGGTTAAAACATGATTAAAAACACTTGAAAGCTTGATGTTTATTCTCGCGTCTGTTTGGCACAATTAAGCCTTCAAAAACTGGATCATAGTCCTTCACCTTCTGTGTTCATCCTGGCATGGATATCAGTTTTGTCTCGCATACACTGCCCCCCACAAGTGCAGACAGCCAACGCTATGATTTGTTTTTTCCAGGATAAACTGCCGTTTCCCACATCAGCCCACCACTACGCACGCACTCCACGCTGGCTTCACTATGGCCAGTTTGGGCCTAATCCCAACCTCCAACCTCAACCCTGAACTCTTAGGGACTGAATTGAGTGTGAGAGGCTGCAAAGGGCTCGAAGTGGTCTCAATGTGAAGGGGACACCACTTTGCTTCACATGGCTAAGAATTGTCCTCAGGCAGTCTGCTGAAATGTGGACTTAAGGAAAGTGTTCATAAAGGCCTCAAAATGTCTGCAGCAACTAAACTACTTAGTTAGGAAGAGATCGTAATTTGGGTATAAATAACCACGGAAGTGCTGTTACTGAGCTACGCAGGTTACGTAATGAAAAGTAATGCTTAACTGCGGTCTCCTGGCTGATTGCCGTTTGTTGGACCCATCCAGCGCTCGGTGTTTATACATCCTCGTTCAAGTTTACATGGACACCGTGCAAAAGAATTTGGTGGGATATTTCAGAGTTACGGCCCATTATTTCTACAATGCTGGATGAGACCAGCCTGCATGTGTAGAGTCCAGTGGTAGAGCGGGTCGGCCTTCAACCTGAAGATCGGCGGTTTGATTTCCAGTCCATGTCGATGTGTCATGGGCACTTAATCACAAACTGCTCCCGTAGGCTGTGCTCCCGGTGCATGAGATGTCCAATTATTATTTACCATTACACAAAGAACTAGAAAAAGCATTTCCTGCTGAAAATGCGTTGGAATGCTGAAAACTGAAATGAATTGCAAAAACATTGCTGAAAATAGATATCCAATTCAAAAACAAGTGCAAAAAGCTTAATAATTCAAAAAGTTTAAAGATTACAAATATGAAAAGTCATATCACACCTCTCCTGAAAGAGCTGAACATTTTGATATTTGAACTGTTTCTGTGGCTTAAAATAATTCCATCGGCAGTGATATTTGTTGTAGTAGTAGTAGAAGTTGTAGTCGAAGTATCAGTAATTAGAAGAAGTAGTAGTGGAATGAACTATATATATATAACTATATATATGCTGGTACACACAACCAGACAATAAATGTTCGATGTTCAAGTCTTTTTCAACTTTTGCTGTTGCTACTATTACTACTACTGCTGTCAAATTTTATTACTACCACTACTGCTATTACTACCACTACCACTATTATTATAACTTATACCACAACTGCTACTACTGCTATTCCTGCTACTACCAGTACTAATACTACTACAGCTATTAGTACGACTGCTACTAGTACTACTACTACTGCCTAGTACTACTACTACTGCTACTTCAAAAACTGACTTTACTATTACTACTACTACTACTACTTATTCTACTACTACTACTGTTATATTAAATACAACGACCACTATTACAGCTATTAATACGACTACTGATAGTACTACTTCCACTACTTCGTCTTCTAATTACTGATACTTCGACTACAACTTCTACTACTACTACAACAAATATCACTACCGATGGAATTATTTTAAGCCACAGAAACAGTTCAAATATCAAAATGTTCAGCTCTTTCAGGAGAGGTGTGATATGACTTTTCATATTTGTAATCTTTAAACTTTTTGAATTATTAAGCTTTTTGCACTTGTTTTTGAATTGGATATCTATTTTCAGCAATGTTTTTGCAATTCATTTCAGTTTTCAGCATTCCAACGCATTTTCAGCAGGGAAACAGCTCCATCTCAGCTCTATGTGAGGGCTCACTGTGGACTAATAATGGATTATCTAATGTCTCTGTATGCTGAATATATAAAGTCATGTTCCTATAGGGCCTGCATTATATTAGTGGATTACTACAGAACGATACTATCAGCATTATATGAACAAAGGTTATTTGTACATTAAGGTCTAATTCAAGATCACAAAGCGTGTGTATAATCATGTCTATTGGTCACTTTCTGTTACAGATTTACACATTGACACATAAAGTGGCCAGAATAATAATTGAACAGCTTTAGCTGCTGGTAAAACTAACAAACAGTTATAAAACACTCTGACTGTAATGTTACCACAGCAAACATATTGTTGTCAGGATAGTTTGATGAAAAAGACTCATTTTACATTAGAAATAACCTGTTAATTAGCTTAGTGGTTTATTGTCAGTTTAATAGAGAGATGAAGTCACGCCCTTTACAGTGTCCTGTGGGACTTTACTTTAACGGCGAGAGATAAATGTTTATTTCATCCAGTTTGAATTGTGCTATGAATTACACATATGTTTGTGAATTTAATATTTATTTTGCAAGTCAAGAAAGTCTCAGATTGTCAGACATTTGTCGTATGGTTTAGCTTTGTGTGAAACCGATCAGTGAACTAATCTCTGGTCTAGCATCATGCACGTCAGCTGCACAGCCGTTACATGACTTCATTCTTCACTCGTCTTTTTAATTCTTCACAGTTCATTTCGTTTTTTCGCCCTCTGGCGTTTCTGAGAATAATGCAGCGCACAGCACATGGAGTATAATTGGCTCCGTTCATGCTACGAGCTCGCACTACAACACGAAGCGAGACTATGAACAGTTTATAGTCCCGTACTAAACCGGAAGGAGCCGTATGACGAACGTTAGCAGCTATGCTAACAACAATACAGTTTGTCTTTGGTTCACCGGGAAAATGTTTACTCTTCTTGCTTATTGTGAACCCTGTTTGAGTTAGAAACCACTTGTAACGCAATTGTAAAATGTGGAAGCTTCATTTTTAAAGTTGAGTATAGAAGCACATTGTGCTACTTACCGGTCAATGACTCAGATAACAATGTGGGGAGGCCTGGTTTGTTCCGTAGTGAAGGTAAGATGAGGCGTTTAAGGATACTCGGAAATTCAAGCACTCTAAGCTGCGCAATACACACCCATTATAAAGTCAGAAAAGGGCTGAAAAATCATAAAAGTTAAATTGCTGCAGTTCAAAAAGTTTAAAAGATATCAGAAAGCTGTATGTCCCGCGAATAGTTCAGGGTTTTCTCAACATTTGAAAGTTGAAATGGTGTCTGTAGCTGAAAGTATGAGGAAGTTGAAGGATTTGAAAGTTGAAGCAGTTTAAGAGGATTTGAAAATCTTCTCCATTGAAACCCATTCAAAAAAAAGTTGCTAAAAGCTTAATAATTTAAAAAGTTTAAAGGTTAGAAATATGAAGAGATATAGCACCCCTCTGCTGAAAAAGCTGAACATTTTGAGAGTTGAACGGTTTCTGTAGCTTAAAATATGAAGGAGAAGAAGCGTGCCGACGAAACGGGGGACGGAAGAAATAGTGGAATAAAGATTCGAAGAACAATAGTTGGAATGCTTAACAGCATTCCAACAATGAGAGTAGTGAAAGCATATTAACATAAAAGAAGTAATTCATCTATTCTAGAGTAACTATATCAAAGACAAATGATTTGGGAGGTGTTCAGGGCCAAGTACAATAACTTGAGTTTGATATGAGTTTAACTTCAGGAAGCTGCAGGTCATCCAGGTTGTTGTGTCCTCGAGGCATGCTTGGAGTTAAGGTCACTGCTTAGTTTGGTCCGGCTCGATAGATAGATATAATTTGGTATCGTCTGCATAATTCAAGTTTATGGAGTGTTTTCTGATAATATTGCCAGACGGAAGCATATATAAGCTGAATAGAATTGACCCGAGTACAGAACCTAACTAACAGTGGTGTACATGGAGGATTGTTCTGATAAACAGGACTCAAACCAGCTAAGTGCTGTTCCGTTAATGCCAATTCATTGTTCCAGTATCTGTAATAGGATGTGATGGTCAATGGTCCTTTGTCTGATGGAAACAGAAGATGATCATTCTAGAACCTCTTTAAGCAGCCTCATCAGTCTGAGAGGGAGACCTCTTTGAAGTCTACTGGTGAAGGTTGATTGGAGAACAGCAGTCTACATATTGACCAGGTTTTGCAGCTGTTCCTGAGGTCTCTGTATTTGAGGATGGATCGGTACTGGTTGAGAGCAGGAGGTGATTCATCTTGTCTCTAATAGTTAGAAATGCATAATTTCAGAAGTTCATATGAAGTTGCTACAGTGCTGAAGAGAGACCTGGGGTTGTTCTTATTTTTCTCTGTCAATGATTAGTAGGCAGCTCTGGCATTACATCGTCCTCTGGTGGCTAAACCCTAAAATAGCATCAGTCCTTGAATCCAGTGGGTTAATTCAGCCCACCCCAACAGCAGGATAGCTGCTGACCTAAGACCTCCAGTTAGTGACATGTGATGGTCCCTGCCAGTGACAGCCTGAGTCATCTTTCAACCCATTATGGTTTAATGTCCCCATGGCTGGGTCATCAGTCCAAGGGGTGGGAGTCTCTGAGACTCTGTGGAACGAACACTTCATGAAGCCACAATGAGGTGCTGAGTGACGAACTCCTGACAGGAAAGGCAGCAGCGGTGTACGTCTCTTCTGTGTGATGCAGTTCTGCAAGTTTAAACACTTTAAGATGAACCAAACATGTATAAATACAACTGCACATGAAGTAGTTTACATACCAGTACATTTACTGTAGTACTTCGGTGTTCCATTCCATGCTACTGTACCCTTCTATTCGACACCACTACAACTCCATGGAAAGCACCTTCCTGATTAAAAACATATCATTTCATCAAATATAACCATGTTTCCCTTCATGCATGAATCTAACTATATACAGGGCTTGACATGTGTTATAGCATGCTATAGAGTTCCTGTGTGAGTTTTAAGTAGTGACAGCACTGTATAAGGTGAGTAACAGTTCAGTGACAGGCCTACTCGAACACACGGATGAGGACTATTGAGCAGTGTTTGTTCGCTGCAAGTAAAGTATACCAGAAACAATCACAATGATTATCAATGCCATGTCAACCTCTCTCCTCTTTGTCTTGCTCTGGATATTTGTAGTTGCATTGTGATGTCTCGTGGTTGAGATAACTACAGGTCCAACTCTAGCACAGCACAGTTACCGTAGAAGTCTGGTGACCGTGCATGTCGATTCCATTACATCAAGTGAATGTTAACGGAGAGCTTGTCAGATGAAGTCTATTGTTGAGGGGATTGCAGACTGGGACTTAAGGCACGCTTGGTCACAATGCTGGAGTTTATGTGGTCAAGTGAGCTGTTTGTGTAAACAAAGCAGTGGATTGGATGCTTGTCTGTTGGTGGTGTTACGGTACGGGTGCTTGGAGCGGCCACAAAGGACGAAGAAAGTTAACGTTGAATTGATGTAATGTAGGCAGCCTAATGAACCTGTAGGGTCACCACACCTTTACAGAAACATGCTCCATGTTCTCACACATTGCTGTTGGAGTAGAACCTCAGAGTGGAAAACACAATTCCTCACAAAGACAAAGACTTCACTACGTCATAAATATCCCGACAAACGATAAGAGAAATTGTGCATTTTGGAAAATGAAAACATGACATGGCTTCGATAATCATTGTGAATCCTTTTGTCTCATGCAGCCAGCAAACACTGCTCACAAGTCCTCATACGTGTTACAGTCGGCCTATCATACGATGCTAATAACCTCATACTGTGCTTCGCTTCACTTCACTTAAAGCTCAGGCATTTAGCGTGTTATTGCTGTTTATAAGACATTTCAGAAGAGCAGAGTGTGTTACGTTAGAGGAGTAACCATGAACTGATACTACATAAAGTCCACCACTGTTAATACTAATACACCTTGTTAAAAGTTGTCATGCATGATTACAAATGTTCAGAGTATTATAAAGCCTTATTACATTTTAATGTAGTGTTACCACAAACATGTTTGATGCATTCTACTTTCAGCTTTTAACATAAAAATGGAAGAAACATTGAATCTCAGGTTCTTCCTTCTAAATCAAGTCAAGTGATGCAATAGAAGACTTTATTAGTTGCCAATATTTTAGTTTAGGAATAATTGAAGTTGTTAATCAGTTTGTCACATCAAACAATCACCTTGATAAGTAAACTCTGCTGTATTTCGTGAAACATGCCAAAGACTGAAGCAGACACAGTCTGTACAGTATTGGGACAATAAGGAGGATGTATGAAAACGTGTCCTGAATGAGTGTTGCAGCGCTGAAGGCCTCCTGTTGCAGTTGTTCCGAGCACTTTTATTCCAGATGTTGGTCATATTTGTATCCTTTTGTATAAAGAGCATGTTCCCTCCTCGCTGAGACTGCTGCACTCTTTGGAATGATTGAACATAACTACGATACTCCAACAATCTTATTATAAGGCTAAATAATAGCATTTCTGTTCTTCTAAACTGTGACGGTAAACGTCAGAATGAAAGAGCAGATACTTCGCTACAGGAAAGGAAACCGTGGGACAATACTACATGAGGTAGCAGACAGAAAGTGAGTACATCTTAGAAGTGGAAGAATAGGCATCACAGTGATATCCAGCTCAAGTTTGCTTCTTAAAATGTGTCAAAGTAAAAGGCTGAAGGTCTGTAAATATTGGACTGGAAGTGAGAGACAAAACAACAGTAAGACATGTGGAGAGAATAGACTCATTTATTAAGGTATGGTTCATGGTATATATGAGATTACTCTTCTGTGATACACAAACTGGTAAATAAAAGCAGAGCTCAGGATGTTAAAGGGCTGCTCTTACTTTGACAAATCAAAGCTGGGTGTTCCATTGGCCGTGTGAGATGGCAGCTCACAGTTCATAGCTGAAACATGTAAGATGAAAGTAGTTTGTTGAGTCCAACACCGTGTGTGTGATGAGGATAACTACACTAGTACAGGTTAGGGTTAGGAGTGTTAGGCTGGAGTCTGCTTCTCTTTCACTCGGCCCTCTTCACTGATACTCTCCTCCTTTCTGTCCACTACATCAGCTTCTTTCTCCTCTTCCCCCATTTTCAGTGCTAACCAAGACTCTTTGTGCAACCTCTCGCTCCGGTCCACCTCCTGAACACTGGGTGGCGACGTCACCTGCATGTGTGGTGGCAGGTGCTTGAACTCAACCTCGTTCACATCATAGTCCTTCATCTTCGAGTTAAGCACCCACCAGCGGCCGACGAAGCCAACATCTAATACCCGCTGAGGCAACTCCTTCCAGGGTACTGACAGATTGGAGCAGCGGGCTTCGTACAGCGTGGTGTCTGGGTCGTAGTCAGAGCGGTAAACCAGAGAGAGAAGACCCAGGCTGGCATGGTGTAGCCGTCCCTCGTTACGGAGTTTCACTAGAGTCTGTATGTGGCCATCAGAGGTCCCGTTGCGGATCCACGGTGACAGCAGGCCCAGCTGGTTGGAGCACTCCAGCAGGGTGGCTTCAAAGGACGAGTGGTCCGGTTTTGTGTAGCAACAAGCCCAGGCCCCGCCCAGCAGAGAGGCATATACAGAGGCTTTGACGGGTCGCTCCCATGAACCGACGACTATCTCCCGACATGCCTCTTTGTAGTCAGAGCCCAGGCCGCGACACCACGCACCTACAGACACAAGGACACAGCACAAAGGGTCACTCAGTCCGGCTAACAGCACATTGCTCCAGATATCTAGAAGTGGATCACTGAGTCCTTCTTAAGTTTAGGAACTACTCGCTCGTGATTTACTGAATTACACGATTAAAGTTTAAAAGGAATACTTCATCCACAACATTACCGTTTGTATACATTAGGGCAGAAATACTATTCCATATTCACTGGAAATGATTTGAACTACCGGTATATCAAAAGTAGGAGTGCAGCGGATCACAAAGCTCAGTTCTGATTGTATCTCCATTCTGAGTCACGGATCAGCAGAAAAAAGGAAGCAAATCAATTCTTTATGCACGGATCAATTCAGATCAGTGCAGTGTTCCTGCAGCCTGAGATTAACTAAGTACCTAACGCTAACTAACTAAGCTAACGTGTGCAGTGTTCCTGCAGCCTGACAGTAACTAGCGTTAGCTCGCTCAGCTGCTCACCTGCTTTACTGTTCCTCAGCCTCTCCCATCTGCTGCTTGAGACCGGAGCTGCTACTGTTTCTGCCGCAGCGGAGCACATCCTCCTCACTACACGCAGCGAAGCCATTTCCACTGGTTTTATTCACTAGTGCGGTCACCTTCACTCCGGACAAACATGCTGGATGTCAACAAGACGACTCACATGCAATCAAAATGGCGCCCCACACGTGAGTCGTTCTTAATCTTCCGACAGAAAGCCCTACTACGCAAAGGTTCCGCTTGCTGTCACTTAAACCGATATTATGTTTTTGTTATTAGTAACAACATTATGAAAATATGTATTTTCTATATTGAACAGCCATAACGATGTGTTGCATAACTTTGCATTACACCGTATGCTATATTTACAAAATCAACAAACCTTTTAAAAAGAAGATGGTTCACGTGACAGCCTTGTTTACTGATGACGTGACAGGATGCTAACCTAGCAGGCTAACCATGGAGTAGACCGTCGCTAGTTAAGAAAGACAGGCGTTAGCAGTGTATGACTACTTTCTGTCAATTCATTAACCTACGTGTACTGTTAGGTACGTTTATGTCTTCAAACTAATGAGGAATATGAGTGCGCGTGTGAACGTCTTCTTAGGTTAGCAGTCACAGCTGCTCTCATCAGAGACGTCCTGCTGCTCGTTCGACTGTAGAGGACTGAAACGTGAACTATCCGTAAAGCGTCTTGTATGTGAGCTTGCTGCTTGAACAGATCCTTGATCTATACAGAGATGTGGATCTAGAACCCTAGTAGAATGTGTCTGACCGCAGTGTTCGTCTGCTCCTAGGTCTGCATGAGATCGCTGTCCGATCGCTGAAGCCATGGCGAGTCCTCATGATCTGCAGTTCCAAGGTAAAGCCTGTCGTTTCAACGTGCTGCAGTGCTCTCGTCTCTTCGTCTGCATTCCCTCCTCACATCCGTGTCTCAAGCTTAACTCTGGCTTTCAAAATGTACAGATATTTATTTTGTTCGACCAAATTGGAAATAATCTAAATATATTGATATAAAAATCAAGTCTGTACCAGATGCACAAGGACTGTGGACGATGTGACGTGGGACTGAGTGGAGATGAGGTGTTTAACTGCACGCTGTCTCTGGATGATGCCGTGATGAATAACTTGAGTTAGCAGAGTATTGAGTAACAATACCATGGATGTGTTTTCCCCAGAGGAAGGCAGCATTGTTCATAAAGAAATGTCGTGTTATGTATCGACCTGCTTCATCTGAAGCGAGTGTGATGAAAGAAGTGCAACCTGCTTTTACTGTTGTTCAGAGGAATCCATGTCAACTGAGACCTGAATGATTCTTACGGTAGACGGCTGGAAGCTGCGTATCAGAATGTAACTCAAAATACTGATAAATATACCGGTCACATGATGTTTGTTGTAAGTCTGTGAGGCGTATATATGTAGGTATGTATGTATGTATGTATGTATGTATGTATGTATGTATGTATGTATGTATGTATGTATGTATTAGGGGTGTAACGGTTCACAAAATTCACGGTTGGGTTCGGTACGATACAGTGGAAAACTATAAATGTGTGTATGTGTCTATGTATGTATGTATGTGTGTGTGTCTATGTGTCTATGTGTGTATGTGTGTATGAATGAATGAATGAATTTTATTTATATAGCGCTTTTCACAGATAGTAATATCACAAAGTGCTTAAACAGAGCAGACATTTAAAAGCATAAAAAACATAATGTGACCCTAGGGTCAATAAATTATATACACAGAGAAAATAAAAAAATAAAAAATAATAAAATAAAATAATAAAAATAAATAAAATAGAATAAAAATGTAAAACATTTTAAGAGCAGGTCTTAAAATATGGCTAGGACATGGGTTTACTTTTACACAAACGCCAGCCTAAACAGGTGGGTTTTAAGCTGGCTTTTAAAAGTATCCACAGTATCTGCGAGGCGCAGAGTTGCAGGCAGAGCATTCCAGAGCCTCGGAGCCACTGCCTCAAAGGCTCGGTCACCACGGGTCTTAAATCGTGTGCGTGGGACTGACAGAAGACCTAGAGCGTTTGACCTGAGAGTGCGGGCGGGTGAATAGGGGCGAAGCAGATCAGCTACATAAGCCGGAGCCTGACCGTGAAGTGCTCTGTAAGTGATGGTGAGAATTTTAAAGTGTATCCTAGATGCTACAGGAAGCCAGTGGAGAGATCGGAGTACGGGGGTGATATGAAACCGTCGATTTGTCCTGGTGAGTAATCTGGCGGCAGCGTTTTGGATGACCTGCAGACGGTTAAGAGCAGATGCACTGAGTGATGTGAAAAGTGAGTTGCAGTAGTCAATGCGAGAGGAGATAAATGTGTGTATGATCATCTCTAATTCAGGTGTTGAAACCACAGATCTCAGTTTACTGATATTTCTTAGATGGAAGAAACATGACCTGGACAGCTGCTTAACATGAGGGTCAAACGACATGGATCGATCAAAGAAAATCCCATGATTGCACAGGTTGCAATGGGCAGCAGAGGCGAGTGGACTAATAATCTGCCTGATCATGGGGACAAACTCCTCTGGAGCAATAACAAGGACCTCCGTCTTAGAGTCGTTGAGTTGTAAGCAGTTTTCTGCCGTCCAGTCTCTGATGGCATTGACACAGTCCAGGAGCCGAGTTAATGTGAATGCCTCGCTGGGTTTGAATGACAGATGAAGTTGGATATCGTCTGCATATAAGTGATAGGACACATTATAGCTTTTTATGATCGGTCCCAAAGGTAACAGATAAAGGGAAAATAGCAGAGGCCCCAGAACCGAGCCCTGCGGTACACCACAAGACAGTGGAGAGGTAACAGACACAAAATCACAAACAGAGACATTGAAACTTCTGTCATTGAGGTAAGATGTAAACCAGTCTAACGCTATGCCAGTTATGCCCACCCAATCATGTAGCCTCTTAATCAGGATGTCATGGTCTACAGTGTCAAATGCAGAACTGAGGTCCAGAAGAACTAACACAGAGCAGTCACCTGCATCAGCACACATGAGAATGTCATTTGAAACCCTCAGGAGAGCGGTTTCAGTATGCATGTATGTGTGTGTGTGCATGTATGTATGTGTGTGTGTGTGTGTGTGCATGTATGTATGTGTGTGTGTGTGCATGTGTGTATGTGTGTGTGTGTGTGTGTGTGTATGTATGTGTGCATGTATGTATGTGTGCATGTATGTATGTGTGTGTGTATGTATCTGTGTATGTATGTATGTATGTATGTATGTATGCTTGTATGCTGCTCCAGGTCCAGGTCCCTGGAGGAGAACTGTCTGTGTGTAGGACCTGGGCTGCTCCAGGATTAACTCCCTGTGTTTCTTGATGCGTGTCTGTAGAGTTTGAGGAGGCAGCAGAGCTGCTGTCTGCAGACCCGGGGGCCTCCACACTCAGTACGTCTGCCTCAAACACCATCACTACAGCAGCAGCGGGAGGAGGAGGAGGAGGAGGAGGAGGAGGAGGAGAGGAGGTGAAGCTGGAGCTCTCAGAGGACGAGGAGGGTCAGGAGGAGAGTTCAGAGGTGCGTACAGTACATGTGTGACTTGTGTCACCATGACACGGGTTCTCAGAGAGTCCTGATGCTCTGAGTGGACAGCAGCTGACAGATGTGTGTGCTTCCAGCTGTTAGGAGGACAGAAACCAGCTGGTGGCTTCTGGACCTTTGAGTACTATCAGTCTTTCTTCAATGTGGACACAGAGCAGGTATGAACCCCATCCTCTACACTCCACTCTTCATATGAGTGATCTATACATGTCATTTTAACTCATCTCAGGAAGACGTTTACATATTGTGTCATGACGATTACGTTGACTTTGTTCTTCTGCTTGACACCCCATCATGTGATGCAGGTACTGGACAGAGTTAAGGGCTCAGTGATGCCATTACCTGGAAGAAACTTCATCAAACACCACCTCAGGAGCAGCCCAGATCTCTATGGTACGCCAGCAGTGACGTGTTCAATGTATTATGTTGTACTTTCCCTTTCATTATCCCTAATGTTCTCTGGATGTACAGGCCGTACGTTGTAGATGGTTTATGCTTGTGTTCAGGGTGACGTATGCAGTTAAACTGCTGCAGCTGCTGAGACACCAGGTGTTACACTAGATTATATATATATTATTACTAGGTTATACTAGAAGTATGCGTGGTCAGATGGGCTGCTTGTCTTTTCTCTTCCACGTTTCTGAAGCCAGTGGAGGTTGTTGAGAGTAAAGAGCATAAAGGACGTGGAAGGAAGTCATCGTCTTCTTTTCTCAGAAACACACAGCTACGGGAACGTTAAGTCTCTTGAGCATCCCCGTTTCCCTCACTTGCATCCTTTCCTCAAGGAAACCATGTGAGGAGAGAGGAACGAGGAGACATGTTTTAAGATGCATGAGACGTTCTTTCCTCTGAAGCGTCACGTGAAGCGACGTCTGTTTCTGATGATCCAGCTGATCCAGCTGTCAGTCATCTTTAACAGCTGGAGAGACTTTAGATAAGTTAGTGTCTGTTCACGTGATCACTGTACTTAATAACAGTAACTAATAATACTAATAATTAATAAAGACACACAGTGATCACCACTGTAGAGTGTTTCTCTCTGCAGTCTGTTAACAAACTGTGTTCTGTTTATAAGAGCAGGATCCATTTCTACCGGCGGGATGCGATCGTCTTATTGATGAATTATTTGCGTCTGTATGTTTTGAAATTCAGATTGTGACGTCATTATTAAATAACCCAGAATATGATTATTGTTTCTCTTGAACACTGGAATTGATTTATTCGTGCGTCCTGGCTCATGGCTCCTCATAGGTCCCTCCTCCCTCGCTCCTCGCTCCTCGCTCCTCCCTCCTCCCTCCTTGCTTCTCGCTCCTTGCTCCTCCCTCCTTGCGCCTCCCTCCTCGCTCCTCGCTCCTCGCTCCTCCCTCCTCCCTCCTTGCTTCTCGCTCCTTGCTCCTCCCTCCTTGCTTCTCGCTCCTTGCTCCTCCCTCCTTGCTCCTCGCTCCGCCCTCATCGCTCCTCCCTCCTTGCTCCTTGCTCCTTGCTCCTCCCTCCTCGCTCCTCGCTCCTCGCTCCTTGCTCCTCGCTCCTCCCTCATCGCTCCTCCCTCCTCCCTCGCTCCTCCCTCCTTGCTCCTCCCTCCTCCCTCCTCGCTCCTCCCTCCTCCCTCCTCAGAGCAGAAATAAGAGCTTTGGGACGGCCGTCAATGTGGCGGCGCAGAACAACGTGCGGTTGAATCGAGGCGCGAGGAGCGAGGAGAGGATACTTAAGAGACTTGGGATGTTTCCTATCACAGACATGTCCACTGCCAGCTTGCTGCTCACCACAGCAGCTGTCGGTGTCACAGTGAACGCTGAATGTTGCGCAGCAGTCGTCTCCTGTTGAGTGATGAGGTGAAAGAGAGGTTCTCTGGATGATCTGCACTTCTATAAGTAGAGACACCGTACACTCTCTCTATCACTAAGGAAAGGAAAGTATGTGAACACTGTACTGTTGGGATGTGATCACATCATTACAATGCATCCGTCTTCTGTTGTGTTTGTGATTCTCTATCCTCTGAACAGGTTTTATATATCTGGATTCAAATGCTCAAATTTCATCTCTAAATCTTTCCTGCGGAAAAGGTTTAGATTTTGTAAGAATTCCCGGGAAATAAGGAGATATGAATGTCAGTTGTTTCATAACAGACTTGTATGCTCAGAATAATCAAAAGGCAGAGAAAGTCCTCCACAGCTGTTTCTGTTGCTTCCGTCCTTAAAGGGCCAGTTTAGGACTCTGATCCAGGCTGAGTGAGGTTGCCATGGTTCCAGTTACTGTCGGCATTTGGTGCTGACGGTTAGTTTGGAAGGTTGCTTGTTAGGAAATGAAAGCAGTCACTGAAGGTGTGTGTGTGTGTGTGTGTGTGTGTGTGTGTGTGTGTGTGTGTGTGTGTGTGTGTGTGTGTGTGTGTGTGTGTGTGTGTGTGTGTGTGTGTGTGTGTGTGTGTGTGTGTGTAGGACCGTTCTGGATCTGTGTTACGCTGGTGTTCTCAGTCGTGATCAGTGGGAACTTGTCCACCTTCCTCAGTGAGATGGGAAACCCCTCCCAGCACTACAGACCCCAGTTCCACAGAGGTCAGTCTTCCACGGCGTCTTTAACTCACCTCAATAGTCTGTCCTAGTTTTACTGAGTCATGCTGAGTCTGCTTTATTTGTCTGCTTTTGGCGAACAGTGACCATAGCAGCAGTTGTGATCTTCATGTACGCCTGGCTGGTGCCGATTGGCTTATGGGGGTTTCTGACCTGGCGGCAAGGGGCTGAGAGGCAGGTCGGGGGCTATTCCTTTCTGGAGACGGTGTGTGTCTACGGCTACTCGCTCTTCATCTACATCCCCACCTCGGTGAGTCCTTTACTCTCTCCTGAGTTTCACTGATGGATGTCAGGCTCACAATAAGCTAAGAAGGGTAAAAAACGAATTCTAAATTACCCCAACAACTTGCTGTCGCTCAGCCTGGTAAAAAGCATCATCAGAAGAGTAAACATGGATAAGTGCAGGTGCAAATATCATTATTCTATATTAATGTATTTCGTGACCCAGCAAAGCCTCTCTTTACTGCAACAGTCGTCCTCCGTGATTGAAAGAACAGAAACACTATTTATAACATCAGTCTGCCCTTTTCTCTGTCCCTACTTCTTCATCTTCGTCCAGAGGATGAAGCCTTTAAGTGCTCAAAGAAGTTTAAACTTGAACATCTACAATTCCATGACGACTGGGGGAAAAACTGCACCTGTTGAAATAGATTGTGTCTTATGATTGACAGCCCCATGCAGTTACTGAGGTGCCTTGGTCCAGACCTTTGTATTTAAGCACACCACCAAGTGGACTGATTAGTCTGGCATCGGGAAACAAAACAGCGGTTTCTCCATTAAATATAATAAAGCCCGACGACTGCACTTAAAATGACATTAGATTTGGGCTGATCCGTTGGCCTCTCGTGATTGGTTCGGTACACTCGGACCCCCAACCCCCCTTGTGGAGATCGATTCGAGTGGAGGCACTGAAGATGGAAACAGTGTAACGAGTTGATGTCAGCCAAGTTGCTAAGTGGACCTTATAGTAATGTATCGTAACGCCTCCACAACAATGTAACCGCAAGAACAATTAACGAAAATATTTAGCCTGATTTTAGTGCAGAGCTTTCATTTGGTTTCACATTGTCTTTTCGGCCAGTCGTGCCAGAGGAGCACAACATGGATCTATATCCAACATCTGGTTGTTCAATATCTGGCCCATCTATCAGATCCAGGGTACCGAGGGATCTTACACAGGCTATACATTGGGCCAGACATCTCTTATACAGACCTAACACTTCACTATCTTCAGGTGAATTTATAGTACAGTAGTTTGAATTCATGTCAACATCACATCTACTCATCCTGGGGTTGGTCCATTCCTTGCGGACTCTTGGGAGCTGACCCATCTTCAGGCAGACGTGGTCCAGTTGTTTCGTCTGCAAGAGAGTTTGATTAGCAGGTTTCACATCAGCCTACATTAGATTGAAATGAACCAAAGATGTTCGGTCTGAAAGCACACTGATCTGGTTCCAGGTTCTGTGGATCATTCCGTTTGAGTGGCTGCGCTGGACACTGATCGTGTTTGCCATGGTGGTCTCTGGCTCCGTCCTGGTCCTCACCTTCTGGCCTGTTGTGCGTGATGACACCAAGGTGATGTCAGTGGCTACAGTTGTGACCATAGTGGTTCTGCACACACTGCTAGCTATCGGCTGTAAGGTAAGCACGCTACAAGGATGAGGCCTATCAGCTGTACACATTTAACCTGAAGGGAATAGTACATCTTTTCATTTGTTTTCAGATGTACTTCTTCCAGATAGCAGTCCATGTACCAGCAACGGCCCCTACATCCCCCCCGCTTCAGATAACAACATAACAATAACAACTGACCAATGGGAAAGAGTGC
The DNA here is from genome assembly GCA_028022725.1 of Lycodopsis pacificus. Lineage (NCBI taxonomy): Eukaryota > Metazoa > Chordata > Actinopteri > Perciformes > Zoarcidae > Lycodopsis > Lycodopsis pacificus. Next base: position 22,162,666 of record CM051702.1, read on the forward strand.
TTGCAGGAGGGGGAGGGGAAATGAAGGATGTCTCTGTTGTGTTTGGAATCACATGCAGATATAATCCATGTATAGAGAGGCGGGTTCAGGCAATGTTGATTATTGCCGATGTGTGATGTGTTCAATGCGGGATGAACTGAAGGGTGTGTGTGGTTGCTTGTCTCATTGATCCTGAGGTGGCTCCACTGGGACTGAAGTAGCACTTGTTCACTGCAATAATTGTACATTTTGACTGTGATGTCTGAGGATGTGGTGGAAGTTCAGAAGAAGACATTAAAAATGATTCATTGGTAGACGGGAAAAAGTGTAAAACTTCTAAACCAAATACAATCATTAAACCATGCTGCAACCATTCATTCAGTCAGCTGTTTCACTCTTTGTGTTCTGATTGATATTCATTCATGCTATATTGTGGCATGGCACAATATTACAAACTTGTATTAATGTTACCCATTTCACAACAGGTGATCATAATAAACATGTCATACTAATTACGTGCCCGCAACTAGTGGCGTGACCCCGTGACATCAGCTCGGATGATTAGACGACGAAGGTCATGATTAGACGACGGAGGTCATGATTAGACGACGGAGGTCATGATTAGACGACGGAGGTCATGATCAAACAATCTGACTGATACAGAGACGGAACGTCCGGTGAGTCCATCGAACGTGTTCACTCACTTCCTCCTGAAGAAAAGCACTTTACTCAAAGCTAGTTAGAGCTCACCCGTCAGTGAACAGTGAGGTAACCTCCTCTAGCCGCTAGCTGATTAGCTCAGTGTAACATGGTACAAGTTAAACACTCGGGCAATGCATTTTATTATCTCCCTGAACTTTACGGAAACATATTTCCTCTGGTCTGTTCATTGTCAAATTGTTCACCTCAAAGAATTGCTGAAGAAAGTGAAGAAACTCAGATTTTGAAGTATTATCAGCACAATAACTCAAAATAAGAACTTATCATGCAGATTGGCTCATTTCAAAGTTTTATATCATATTTATATTATTACGGGATTATTAATACTGATTCATCAACATGCACAATGTAGCATGCTCTGCAGTTGAAATAAATGATCAACTTGATATATTGTTGGGTAACTTAGGTCACTCTTTAAAAATGTATCATATTTCATAACAGTATCATGGAAAGTAGGTCGTGTTGTCACGGGGTGTGGTGGACGACTCAATGCAGGCCGGACAGAGTAGCGTGAAGCAGGTATGTAATGAAACAATCAACACAGGACACTTACAGGACACAACGGGGATCCACGGACAAGACAAGAGACGAGGGGGACATCCGAGAGACAGCGAGATCCTTCAGCGGCACTCAGTGGCACTTCAGCGGCACTCAGCGGCACTTCAGCGGCACTCAGTGGCACTTCAGCGGCACTCAGTGGCACTTCAGCGGCAAGCATCAGACGAGCGACACGAGTTCAGCACCCGTCAAGAAGCTGCCGAGCTCGGATGATTATGGCTGCACTCGTCCATGTGGACGTGTCCTCGGGTAAGACACTGAACCCCACATTGCTCAGCTGTGCCGACGGTGTGTGAATGTTGAACATTGCCCATCAACGGACTCACATTGGGCAGGTGGTACCCATCAGTGTATGAATGGGTGAATGATGACATGTCATATAATGTACAGACTTTAATAAAATAAATAATACAATCATACATTTAATAAAATATTATTTGTGAAATTTGGCTAAAATTGTCTCACTTCCAAATTTAGAAGATATGCAATTTTTTTCTCATTTTCAAACCGACATTACGAAACAAAGTATATACTAGAACACTTTTACTTTTAATTATTTAAGAGTTTCCTGAAAGCTTTCCTGATTATTCTTCTTTTACTTCCGTAATATATCCAATGCAGGACTCTTACCTGTAACAGGTTCTTCACAGCGTGATATTAGTACGTTTTATTACAGGATGTGAATATGAAAAGGCGAGTTTGTTCAGGAGCACTTCATTGTTCATTGGAAGTTGTTTAATGAAACCCAGAAGCTGTTACAGTGCGTTGATCATGTTAATGACTAGCATGAAGCTGGACACACACCGAGGTCATAGAACCAGCAGATCTCATAGTGATTGCACAACTTCGTTCTGCTGTTCATGTGTTCAGTGTCTCTGTCTCGTCACTGACAATGGAACAAGCTGACGTTTTGGTGCACGTGTTCATTCAATGCGACAATAACACAGACAGGACACCGCATCGGCTGTGAACAGCGACCTCACGTAGCAGATACTTACATGAACACAAGTAGAGCGATGAGATTATTACACCCCGAAGCTGACATAGTTCATGATACAAGGTGCAGAGTGGAACATGAATCATACTTCGTGCATGGACTTTAATGCAGTACATTATTATAATTGTATTGCTGAAGAACATTGTTATATTTATGTTATAGTTTCGTAGCTGAGCATAAAGAAACAGATGTGCAGTAAACTGCTGAATGTGATCACAGGCGATGCTCTCGCGCCCTCCAGCGGCTCGTCTCGGCTCGTGCGCTGTTTTCAGTCTTTCCGCACAAGCGGAAGTGTCCATTTTGTTCCGGACACGTGGTGCGGAGTGGGCGTGCCCAGGACGCTGATGTAAACACAGAATACGCCCCCGATCTCTGATAAATCACAGTGGAGCGAATTTGCGAGATTAACCCGAATAGCCTCCGTCGGTCGGGGAAAGCGCTCCGAGTCCGTCGTGTGTAATATGCGTTAAGGCGAGGACGGGCCGCGCCATGGACTTCTACATCAACCTGAAGGTGAATTTCAGAGGAAATTCCAAAAATTTCCTCTTGTCAGGATCTGAGACCAAGAGCTGGGAGTCGATGGAGGCCATGGTAAGAGAGGGCGAGCCGCCGGCCCGTGCTCACACACCGTGTAACCTGCTCTCAGACACGCAACAGCCTGTGATCGTGATGGAGACATAGCTGGGCTACAGTGCTGTGTTACAATCAGCCTCCAGCTCCGTGTATGCTATGCTACAGGATGCTATTAATACTACACTGTCAGCTGAGACAGTAGAGCTGTGAGAGCTTCAATCACACACAGCAGAGTTACAGTAGAAGACCGGGAGAATACACCCACACCGTATGCATCACACAACATCCTCCGCTATGCATCACACAACATCCACCGCTATGCATCACACAACATCCACCGCTATGCATCACACAACATCCACCGCTATGCATCACACATCATCCTCCGCTATGCATCACACAACATCCACCGCTATGCATCACACAACATCCACCGCTATGCACGCGCACCTCTGCACACATCCTCCGATATGCACGCTCCTCTGGCCTGTGGCTGTCATTGTGAGGGGGTCAGCATCATTGCATAGAGCTTTGTTACACATTGAACAATCAGAGACATTATGATATAATAGTTGTAGGTAGTCATAATCCCATAATGCATCGCTCTATCTATTTCCAATGGGCTTTTATTAGAGGCCTTTATCTCATATAATTGTTTTCCGACCTTGTATAGTTGATATTTGCTGCCATCTTTAGCCTAGTCGGTACAATGTACATTTCCAAAACCATTAGAAGCGCAACAGAGTCATGTGACAGGCTGGCCCAGTCCTGTAGTGGTGTCCATGACAACACCAACAAATACCAGTCTGTTCATCTGTGTCGATACAAATCTTGCACTTAGACATTTTTACCAAGGTGTGTTTTGAATCGTTATCAGAGATGCAAAGTGAGGCCGTGGCTCACTGGGTAGAGAGGGTCGTCCGGTAACCGCAAGGTCGGTGGTTCGATCCTTGGCTAAAGTGCCGAAGTGTCCCTGAGCAAGACACTGAAGCCCTATCTGCTCCCCGGGCGCCTGTCATAGGCCGCCCACTGCTCCCTATATACAGGGATGGGTCAAATGCAGAGACCAAGTTCCCCTCCCGGGATGAATATAGTATCATAAAAAGAAAGTAAATGGACAGAAGAGAGACAGAAGGACTCAGGGTGTCGGGTGTTGTGCTCCTAATGGGATGGTATTGATAGATTTCTGTATTACTGAAATGTGTTTCTGAAAGAAGAACTAGTTGCTCAGTTGCTGAGTCTTTACTTCCCACGCCTGTGGCCTGTCCTAATGGTGCACAGGAGAGGAGAGCTTCATCAGTCATGGCTGAAATAGCCAGTATTGTTTCTTCGTACATGTTGTGGAAGTCCCAGAGACTGGGTTCATCATGTGACCTGCACTGAGCCGTACTCTCTGTATCTAGAGAGCCACGTCGGCCCCTTCACTGCGGCTGAATGAACCCCAAAATTAATCAAAGAAGCCTATTCAATATTGCAATAAATGGATGAAAATGATGCAGATTTGTAGAAAGTTTGAATGCAGGCTCTGTTAGGTCTGGACGCAACACAACAAGCAAACAACTGTTAAAGTGGAGTTTGGATCAATTAGTGCTAAGCTAACCTTGTACCTGCTCCATCAACGCTCAAAATAGCATCATCTAGGCATAAATAGTGTCATGACATTATGGATTATGCGCATACATTTATACACATAGTTTTGTCCAATCTTTGGACAAAGATGAGCTGGAGCTCTGGATGCTCTGGTGCCCGCAGACAGGAGGAGAACCTCAGCGCTGACCGGCTTCTGCGTCACAGCGACACACACTTCTCTCGCTCAAGTGACATTGTTTGTAATTGCGCCGAGCAAAGCGTTCGGTCACGTTGGGTATGAATGCACAATAAAGCAACGTCCATGAACGGACAGCTCTCTAAATCTACTGGACGCACTTGATGCACACGAGTGTTATTTCACTGCATCACTGCCAACGGCCCCACGATGGATCGTGTTCACACAATCTGTCCAGCTGAGCTGCATGTTATGGTAGCACTGGGACACTAGCCCCAGAGGAGATCCTAGGAGCGGGACACGCTAGCAATGCTAATGTATTAGCACTTGCTAGCGTTTAGTCAACAAGCCAAAGAAGGTAGCCACATCTCCTGTATTACTGCAGTTGAATGTAGTTTAGTGTCTCGCGTACTGAAGGTTCACCTGAAGGATTTGTTGTTGTGACTCTAAATGTCTTGCTAGCTAGCTAGCTCCCCTCTGGTGTCTGCCCTCTTGTATCAAAGTACCTGGAGCTGCATCGAGTGTGGCTCTCCTGAGTAGAGCCCAAATGTACTTCCAGAAACTCCTCCCCAAACAGGTGGAGACCTGTGTTGTTGCTTCGTCTTAATGAACTGGAAAGCAGCTAATGGTGAACCACCAATCAGAATGAGCCTCCAGCCACTTAGAACTGTGAGCTGGTTTCTGGTCAGCAGCATTGTTAGCGGCCCGTGTGCAGAGAGAAGGTGAAGTGTGGGAGCCCTGCTCCTCTGGATTCATGGGCCGTCTCTCTCGACCACAGCGCTGCAGCAGTTCATCTGTCTGAGTGCTGCTGAGTCACAGATGTCAGACTTCACTCTGAGTTGTTGTTCTACCAATGAGTGGGTTTGGTGTATAGGTATCGCATCAGCTGTTTTTATTCGAAAATAAATGCTGAACAATACATTCAACATGAGCCAAATGAAGAGAACGGAACAGCTTCCAGTGAGTTAGGATCCAGTAGGAGTGTGAATGAAGCCATCGATGGAGAGGACACACACACACACACACACACACACCTGTCAGCCGGGGTTCATCCAGATTCAGATGACCGTTCTGTCTGAACTTGTGACCACTTCATTGTTCCCTTAGGCCTCGGCACTCTCTGTCTCTTGTCCTTTCTTCATCATCCTCGTCCTCATCACATCTGTGTCTGTGTGTTGGTTCATAGGTGAAGCGCTCGTTTGGCCTGTGCAGTCTTCAGCTGACCTATTTCGACGAGAACGAGGAGGTGAGGAACTCTGTCTGTTGTCTTCTACACTGTTGTCTTTAAACATCACAGTGAAGTTGGGTTAGTATCGCCTCATATCAATGGATGATTAACTGTCACATTGAACTGGGGGGGGGGGGGGGGACCTCGAGGCTACGACAAGATTATGAAACAATTATTGATTAATCTTGATCCTGATCTATATTCTCTCACTGTGACTATCTGCTATTTTAATGATTCATGATAAAATTAACGGATCCATTTGTTCCATTATCTTTTATTAATTCAATATTAGTAACAAATCAAAGAGCCGTGTCAGCTGGAGGGTTACTGCAGAGAGAACCAACAAGAAGATCAATACAGCTGGGCCTGTAGCATTGCTGTATGTATTGTATTAAATATTATTGTAGTACTGTAGCAGCATCCCCGTAGTAACACACAGAGTTCAGCATGTTCTGAGTCATGTGACATAACCAGCTGCCCTCATTCACCAATGCATAATAAAGACTTCTCTTCAAACACACCCCGTGTTCTAGCCAATGAGCAGCTCTCGTACGCTAACGATGCTCTCTGGAATACGTGGTGAAGCTACACGGTGATAAAGTGCCCGTTCATGGTGACACAAGGTTCTGTCACACATTGCGTGTTCTTACCATCCTACCCGCATGCATTTTAGATTATTGATTTGTCTGCATTGAGTCTTAATCTTCTAACCCTTGTCATATCCTGGGGTCATTTCTGACCCATTAGACCTTTAACGTCTCTCAATAAATGAGACATCATTTATTTTGCTTCATATTTAATGACTTTTCTTAATTTAATGGGGACGACTGGGTAAACATAACCTCAGCATGTTGATATGTAAAGCCATTAAAACACCCAAACAATATCTCTTTCCAATTGTAGGTCAGTCAGTGAGATTGATGGTGATCTGCATATTCCTCCATAGTAACAGGGATTGTGGATGTATACGGGTTTGGGTGTCGAGGTGGTCGGGGGTCAACATGAGCCCAGGATAACAGGTGTTCGTCCATGTGAAGGTAACAGGAGGGTTACATGTTGCAGAACTGAATGTTGACATGTTTTATATGTCAGGTAATGAGTTGGAATGAAGTTGAGTAAAGAGTTGAAACACAGAGGTGGATGATCATTTATACACTATGCTTTAAAAACAGTCAAACCAGACGGAGTCATTTCTGACCCCAGAGGACAACAGGTCAGTCTGGAGGAAGTGAAACAATCGTGATGCATCAAGAATCTATTTGTCCCGGTTCTGAACAGTGAAGCCAATGCCTTGAAGCCTAGTACCTTAAACTGAAGTTCTGTCTAGTGGCCATCAGGGGGAAACTCCTCTGGTGACAACAATACATCAGATTGCATAGACGTCTATGAGACGATGACCCGACATGTAAACATGAGTTTATGGTCTCAAGCCTTCTTTAATACAGCATGATGATCATTTAGTAGATGATGGTCCGTTAGAGTAACCGAGATGAGGAACATGGTGTGATTGACAGGTCTGGGAGAACTTTAACTCTTTCACTGCATGTTTTCAGTTCTTGAACGTTAACTTTTGGTCAGCTTTGTACCATTTACCGTCTGTTACATGTTCAACAACCCAGGCTTAGATACCCTTGATGACATCACAATGACATCAGGAGGGTGTTTTCTCTTCCAGAGAAGCTGAAGACATGATACAACTGCTTTCACCTGCTGAATCGTAGCCTTTCCCTGATGAGTAAACTGAGCTGCATTTGTACAGCATTGGTGTGCCCCTTTAATTCATGGAACTGTATCACTAAACCAAACACCATCGTGCAAACATTCACAGATTTCCATAAAGACTCTTCCCTTGTCTTCTTCCAGGTGTCCATTAACAGCCAAGGTAAGCCAACAAACAGCCACAGGACACGGTATGCTGAGCAGAACCAAATAACTCTTTGAGATAATAATGGGCTGCACATCAATATCATGTTCATGAATGTTTCTGCTTGTATTCCAGTGGACTATGAGGAGGCATTGAAGGTAAATTGACTGGAAGTTCAACTGTTGTTAATGTTTATGCACTTATGGGAAACGAATAGGTTCTGTACTGTAGAAAAGAATAGCAGTAGAACGGACATGAAGCAGTTTGCGTGGTCATTTGAATAGTACAGAAGAGAAATGACACACATCAGTAGGTATCCACACAGCTGGACCAACGTCTGTGAAGGCAAACAAAATACCTCTTTTACAACCAATTAATACTTTCTTTCCTTCTTACTTGTAAAAGGGACAGTCGGCTCCCGTGAGACCCAAACACTCCATCAACCTGACTGTACATTAAAGATGATGCTGTTAATAGTAACATAAGTAATACTCAGAGCTGAGCTTATGTATCATCTGTTTCTGACAGATTGTAATTTAATGACTTTTCTCTTTGCTAGAGAGGAGACATCAGTCTCCTCTCTAGCAAAGCATTTTATTGTTATCAGAAGAAAGACAAAGCTTAGTCTGAAAGCTTAGAAATTGATCCAAAATGAATTCAAAAAATGGCAGCTGGTGACACCAATGCATTTGCTATTTGCTAGAGTGCAGCGAGGCAGGGGAACCGACTCCACATGAACGTGTACGAGACTCGGGGCCAGCCGGCGAGGGTCCCCACCACCAAGGCCAGCGGAACAGAGCCCAAGAGGGGTTTCAGACCCCCACAGCACTGCCCCGCTCTGGCCCAGGTGGTCAGCCGCAAAGTCCAGGCTGCAGTGCCAGAACAGGGCATGGTAAGACCCCAGCACACATTCGTTCAATATGCCCCTGGGAATCTCTTTGTCCTTTTATTAGTCAGCTGCCACGGATCACAAGCATGCATCTCATCACTGTACTTCAGTGTTCTTACAGTAACAAGGGGTGTGGACTAGTCATCTGTACCCTCAGATTACATAATTACCTTTTAATTAATAGTGTTTAATTATGCATTCAGGTGTCAGTTTATTAGGTACACCACCCTAAACTAATGCAGTCTAATACTGCAATAAATCCTCCCTCAGTGAAGATGTTAATGTCCAGGTTTGTTAGAACCTCAGGCTGATGTTGATTCAGCTGTATGATCATCTTGGCGGATGTAGTTTGTGCTGCCAGTGAACTGTATTGCATTATATATAGATGAGCTCTGCCTCATTTGCATAAACGCTGTGGACAAAGTGTTACAAACCTGTCAGGAGAACACAATACAATCAGTCGCAGAAATTACACCGGACCATTGTGCCTTTGATTCAAATTTTGATTTGAAAGTGATGAAGCACGTCTTGACGATGGGCTCTATTATCTTGACTTGGACTTGTTGGTCTTGACATGGGTCTAGGCCAGGGGTATTCAATTCACATTCCAAAAGGTCCAGATTGAGAAAATCTCCTCGTGCAAAGGTCCGGAACATTACAATAATATCTAACTTGCACTATTTAGTGCCATGTATACATTCAAGAAGCCTAGTAACGTCTCTGTGTAGTCAACAACTGTCATATCAAATAAAGAACGTACACATCAATTATTATTCTCCATTTTCAAATTTATTACATATAATCCATAGAAATACATAAATAAATGTTCTTCTCATTTCAAGTAAAATAAGAGCTGCATTAAAGAATAACCAATTAAACGGAAAGCCTTTGAAAAATGTGCATCTCAAAATAAAGTAATTCATTTTAGAAAATGTATTTCACTGAATTGTCCTGCAGCTTTAAATTCAGTTCATTCAGGTGTGAAGTGATGTCGATCAAAAAATCCATGATACTATATTTTTCTCATCTTCTAACAAAATACAGTTTTGTGCATGGACTTTGTCTGTGATTATCAAACACATGAGAAATCCTGGTTTTAAACTGAACACATGAGACGTACTGGTTTTAAACTTATTCTTTTCGTTTCACTGAAGCGTGATGGATATATGACAGTTTCCCATTTCTTTACACAGTCCTTTGTATTTGAACAGTGCAAAGTCTTTTGAGTCTCAGGGTTGGGTAGTAGAGGCAGTGCTCCATAGTGTGGTCTGCTTCTCCACAGTCACATGTGGTTGGGCCAGTCTTGTAGTCCCATCTGACCAGAGCAGCTTTTTATCGTCCCGTTCTCGTCCTGAGGCGGTTTAGTGTTTTCCATTGAGACCATGGTGCTTCTGGGCCAGGGGGAAGGTTTTCAGTGGGGGTGTTCCCATGACAGTTGGAGGACGGTCATTCTCAAGCTTTTCCCTCCAGAGTTGGAGTCTGCTTTCTCCCGAGACTTTGTGAGGGGCTGAACATGGCTCAGAAAGCTTCTTCTTGATTTTAGCCGTTTGGTCAGACGGGGACATCCATGGAGGAGATGGCGTTCATCACTAGTAGATTTAGTTTTTCTCGACTCGGCATGCAACTTTCCGTCTAATATCAGCAGGAGCAATGCCAGCGAGGAGGTGAAGGTTGCTTGTGTTGGTGGGTTTCAAGCAGCCAGTGATCAGGCGGCAGGTGTTGTTCAGTGCTGGGTCAAGTTTCTTGGCATGGGTTGACCTCTCCCAAACTGGGATGATATTCCGCAGAGGAATAGCACAGGGCCAGAGCAGTAGATCTTAATGTGTGTGCTGTGGCTCCCCATTTGGAGTTGGTCAGTTTCCGTAGGATGTTGTTTCGGGAACCGACTTTGGATTTTGTGTTGTTGATGTGCTCCTTAAAGGAGAGAGTACGATCCAGGGTTACTCCAAGGCAGACAGGGTGGGTACAGTGCTCAAGCGGTGTTCCAGAACATTTGATGTTAAGTGGTCGGTTGGCTTCACGGTTCCTGAGATGGAAGGACCAGACTTGGGTCTTTGCAGGGTTGGCATGTAGGTGGTTGCGCTCGTAATAGAGGAGTAGCTCCTCTAGAGCTGTGGTGAGGTTTAATTCTACTGCTTCGAACGAGTTCTCTTGAGATGTTACACAGAGATCATCTGCATAGATGAAATGCTCAGTGTTCTGGTCCATTGGCTGGTTGTTGGTGTAGATGTTATACAGTAGTGTGGCCAGCACACTACCTTGAGGTAGACCATTCCGTTGTTGTCGCCAGCGACTCTGCTTGTTATTCAGGACAACAAAGAAGCGCCTGTCTTTCAGAAGGGCTCCAATGAGGTCTGTGAGTGCCAGGTCTTTTGTCAACTCCAAGATCTTTTTTAGGAGGAGGCGATGGTTCACAGTGTCATATGCGGCAGACAGATCAACAAATACGGCTCCTGTTACCAGTCCTTTCTGGTATCCGTCCTCGATGTGTTGAGTGAGGTTCAGAAGTTGGCTTGTTGTAGATTTGCCAGGTCGGAATCCGGCTTGTTGAGGTGTGATGGCTGGTTCAGCAACAGGGGCAAGTCTGTTGAAGATCAAGCGCTCAAACAGCTTGTAGAGGTGGCATAGCAGAGAGATTGGGCGGAAGCTCTTTGCATGCGTTGGGTCTTTGCCTGGTTTGAGAAGGGCAATAATCCTGGTTTTCCTCCAGATTTTTGGGATGTTTTTTGTCAGCATGCACTTATTCATCAGCTCGAGGATCCATTTCCTCATCAGAGGTCCAAAATGCTTGATCTCTTCAGTGAAAATGTTATCCAGTCCGATGGCTTTGCCGGTTTTATGGGAGTTGATGCTGATATTGAGCTCTTCAGGGGAGAACGGCTTGGTCAGTCCCATGGTTTGGGAGTGCTTTACTCAGTCTATGTTTAGTCTTGGCTGTTTAGTGGTGGATTTCCCACTGAACAGCAGCTGGTGCGCAACGTGGTTGGCAGTGGTCGTATACTGTTGCTGAGTTGCGGTTGATGGATCGTTGCTGATTTTTCGGATGAGGCTCCATGGCTTTTTGCTATTCTTTGCCATATCAGTTGTCTCCAGCAGGTTTTTCCACTTCAGCTGGCGGTGTTGAGGTCATGAGTCTCTCACCTACTTCGGTGGTAGTTGCAGCAAAGGGCTCAGATTCATATTGCTGTTGGTATCGCTCGTGCAGTTCGGTACTTGTAGCGTCAAGGCCCGGGATGTATTGAGTGCGGCATCCTCTTGGGATGTTCTTGCGGGCTGCTTCATGCACAAGCTTAGTGAGTTTGTCATAGTTCCTGGGGTCTGCTTGGAGATGGACAATCTTCCTTTCAAGATGTTCTTGGAAGCCAGGCCAGTTCGCTTTTCCAAAGTTGAATGTTCTTCGGAATGGAACTGTGGCTGGGGTTATTGCAGCGTTGACTGTGATGCCGATGGGACGGTGTTGGGGTCCTTGGCAGTGGCTCCAAGACCAGCTTTTTTGCTTAATCCGGCGTTGTGGCTGACAAACACGATATCAGGGTTGTAACCTGCTCTCCATCGTCCGCTGTTGAAGGACTTTGGTTGTTTTGCGTCGTGGATCAGATTAAGCTGGCAGTTTTCAGCCCACATTTCTACAGCATCTCCATCTGCATTGTTGTTGGCGTATCCCCATTGCGTGCTGTGGCTGTTGAAATCTCCTATCACAATCTTCGGTTTTCCGGATGGTGGTATTTCAGGCATCTCCATAGGTATGGGAGGCGGTTTGTAGACTGAGGTGATGGTAACTCCTCTGAGCTCAGTGGTTAGGACTTCAATGTTGTTTTCATCGCTCCTTGATGTTGATTCGGCAATTGTCCCATTTTTTGCTAGCATGATGCTGCCATATTTCTTATGTGGTCTTTCTGTGAGGGTGGTCATACCTTCCACACAGGGGCGATGATTGTTTTGGTCCGCGGTGAGTTTCCTGTAGGCAGAGAATATCGCACTGGTATTCTTTGCAGAGTTTTGCAACAAGTTCTTCTTTAGTTGTAGACAGTCCTTCAACATTGAGAGATATGATGGCCAGTGCTGGCCTTGGAGGTGGCATTGGCCTCTCTTCCTGCTCCGGACTGGAGGGCTGCTGTCGTTTGTTGAGCTTCTGGACATCATTGTCTTTCACTCGGTTTTAAACTGAACACACCATTCAACACACCATCTAAATGGTTCACCCAGTAACCTCTTTGCACCCCTTCGTTAACAAATACGTGGAGCATATCATGTCTTCTCATTATCGTAGTTCTTGTTATCAATAACTCAATGAGCTCCATAACGGAGTCATTAGAGCTGTCAAGAGTTTACATATACACAAACAAGATTTAGTAAATCAGAAACTATACAAAAATGTTATTTCATGCTCATTTTGTCGTGCATACCATTTTTTTTTAATATTTAAATAAGAAGTTAGTGTTCTTTAAAAAAATATCCGTGGAGCAAAGAGAAGGCAGCGTGATGACAGCCCATTGATTGCTAATTCATAGCTGAACTGAGACGCCCAGTTTTACGGCTAAAATGGTTTGATTGGTGCAGGTTGTGTCTGAGAGAGCAGACCTGGCAAAGACAGAACCAAGGCAAGTCATACTGAAGTAGATAAACAGCATGTAAGAAACAGGCTGGCCGTGGTCCCGCCCAGTTCTTGTTAGTTAGTTGGTTTGCTCTCTCATTGCAGTAACACCACCATGAGTGGTTGACTTTGTTGGCCTCCTCTCAAACTCTGCACTGACTTCACAATGTAAATATCCATGTACAGAGTGGTGCACGGAGTGGTGCACAAGTACGACTCACTGCAGTACAGTGCAATGCTTTGCTGTTCAGTTCAGCTGTCAGCATTCACACACATTTTCAGCAGGAAAGGCATTTTCTAGTCACTGGCATTATGTCATTAAAATCCATCATTGCAACTTAAAAGGTTTATCTAAATCAATAACTCAGAACTGTTATCTTAGTGCTAACAGACTGCAGCTGAGTCACTCTGTAGCGTGTAGGAATGATGACTACATGGGTCCAGTTGGCGCACAGTAGTGAGCGTGTTGACAAGTTTTCAGTTGATACTTGAGTTTTGCTTTAATTCCTTAAAATTGATCACCGAAGCAATAAGAAAATAAAAGCACAATATTCCCCTTCTTCCAGTCGTGCAGGAACAGTGAACTTCACATGTAGCAGGTTAGGGTGTGCAGCATAGCATGGTCATACTTCACACTCTACACATAGTGTCTGTTAGTGTGGACAATATGAGAAGAAGACAACATGCTTTATTGAAGAACTGGCGGATGAAATGACAATGAAAGCTGTATGGTCATTTACATTGACAATGATTTATTAAAGATGTTAATATGCATGTTTATCGAATGAATGTCATAACTTGTGTTGATCAGGTGATCTTGAAAGACATAAAGGGCACCAAAGAAGAAGACAAGACTCCTCCAGCCTGGTTCACCTCTTACATGGAGAAGGTAAGAACAACCTGATGGAGGGGAAGTCTTTCTGACACATGAGCTGTGAACCAATTCAACAGCACAAACACTAAATAAGCGCTCTCCTCCCATCTCCCATCAACCCCCTTTCATCCCTCCAGTTTAAGGACCAGGTAGTCCGTGAGGCGGTGGAGAAGATCTGCCGGGAGTTCTCTGGACAGTGCTGCATTCACAAGCCCCTGGGGGGAGGAGGAGCAGGAGGAGGGGGAGGTAGAGGGGAAGCGGTAGGAGGAGCAGAGGCCCAGCAGGTCCCCGAGGTTTCCTCCTCCACTCTGCCTGGAGCCCCGTCCTCCTCCACACCTCTCTGCTCCTCCTGCCGGGGGCAGACCACGGGAGGAGGCTACCAGTGCAGGTACGTGCTATCGGCAGCTAACCGGCTATCGCAGGTCACTTTAAATGTAGTGCTGGAACTTATCTACCTCTCCAGACTCATGCTAGACTCTCCAGCTGATCTGCAGTCTTTCCACATCTCTGTGTCCTTCTCTTTGTTTGTCTTACTGTGCTTTGTGCTGGGAGAAGAATGGATGAAGTGAGTCAGCTTCTCAGTCACCATTAGGCTGATGTTTGCGTTCACAGTGCTCCTGCGCGCTCAAACACTCAGACAGATGCAAACAACGTGGAAAATGTTCTGAAAACCTGGTTGATGGACACAAGTCTCAGGGTCCGTGTGTAAACGAGATGGACACAATGTGAGCTCGTATTTATTTTCAGAACTCTTATTTTGAAACAAAAGAATGCGGACTGTGAAGAGGCCTGAGGAGAACTCTACTGATTCAGCATCACAGTCCTGTAGCCAAGCATTCGCTCAGGGTTCATGCCACTTTCAATCTATGAAAAATGGAAACCGATAAATGCAGTCAGTTAAACATTTAAAATAAAAAAAAAATAAATAAAAAGAGCTGAGCAGAACTCAAAGGAGAGGCTTCTCACCACTCCTAAAGGTCAGGTGTGCCTGAACTGGAGCACCCGGAGTTGTTGCTCATCTTCGGGTGAAGTCCCTTCATGTAAATCAGCAAGTGGCTGGCAAGCAAGACACAAGAGCGCAGCATGGGCCTTGATACAAATCAACACACTTGCTGATGTCCCGCTGTGCTTGCAGTAACCTGCTGTAAACCTCTGACAGCATGTAGGCAGACACATGTGTGACGAGCTCGCAGCCTAACTAGTTGATGTGGTGGAGACTAATGCTTCGTTTATACCAGCTGCATTATTCTCTAAGACGCCAGAGGGTGTGTAACACAATAGAACTGAAGAATCAAAGAGACGAGTGTAACCCATAGACTGTAGGTGTAACGCCAAAGAGCCATAAATGAACCTCCACTGACGAGGAGGATAGTAATGAGTTCACGTCTCATATTCATAATTAATTTTCTTTGTATCGCCCAATATCACCAATCACAGATGTGCCTCAGAGGGCTTTACAACCTGTACAACACATGACATCCTCTGTCCCAGGACCCCCACATGGGAACAGGGAGACGGGGAGAGTAAATGGGAAAGCAACCCAAGAGGGTCCAGCAGTGCAATAGGTGTCATGAGTACAGAATGAACAACATAATACAATCACAACATATGACAGAAATTATGAATATAGTGAGAGAAGTCAGTAGTCTAATTAATAATTGCAGAAATGATAATATAATCGGTCAATGATTGGTTAACAAGGGTCGGCTAACGGTTAGAAAAGACAAAATTAGCGTCAAAGTTGATGGCTGACCGGTGCATTGGGATACTCAACTCTTCTGTTTGAGAGGATGAAAAGAAAGGTGAGAGAGGAGGAGGAAGGAGACAGTGTACACACTACTCTACTCTGGTGACTGTGGCTGTAGCAGGTCGTCCTTCAATCAGAGGATCCCGGCTCCTCCAGTCCATGTTTATGGGCAAGACACTTGCTCCCATAGCTGTGCCTGCTGTGTGAATGTTAGAGTCCTGATGGGCAGGTGGCACCTTGCATGGCAGCCCTGTCATCAGTGTGTGAATGGGTGAATGACGACATGTACTGTTAAAGAGCTTTGAGTGGTCGGACGACTAGAAAAGAGAGGAACAAGTACAGTCCATTTACCATTTACTACACAGACATGTGTTCTTTATCTGAAACTTCAGAATGGATTCAGTTCTGGTTTACCTGAAAGGTCCGACTGCAGCTGCTCTGCTCATCCATTTGACTTGAACTGCAGATGAAAGCAGCAGCCTGTCTCAGTGGACAGTGGTGTGGACTCTCAGGTATTTCCTGCCTCTGTTTATTTGGAATTCTCTCATCTCTCTCTCCATCTGTCTTCTTCCCTCTGCCTCAGTGTGTGTACTTCCTGTACCCTGTGCGAGCCCTGCAGCTTCTCTCATGATCCCAGTCACAACCTGGTGAGAGCCAGGACTCCTCTGTCCATCCCCGAGCACGGATCACCTGCCCCGGACCACAGCAGGTATGACACGGCCATCTTGTTGGAAAGACATTGTTCATGCTTTTAAATAGTAGAGACTAGAGTTTATTGAAATGGGTTTCTGGTTAGATGGCTGAAATAGAGTATGTGGTTAACACAAGCTGAAGAGCTTTTAACATTCTGTCCTACGATAAAGAACATACCAGTGAATACACCTCGTGAATTTATAAGCTTCTACAGCTTTTAAAAAGGCAGTTGCTAACAAGTGGCTAAATGAGACAAATGAATGTCATCATGCCAACTAGGGGATGCTCAAGCAGCATGAGGTCATCTCATCGCCTAACATTAGCGTTTCACTTCTGCCGATTGTGTCCAAGCTTCAAAAATCACAAGTGTGGTGATCAGTTGCAAAGATTATCTTGCTAAACATAGTGTGTAAGTATCATACAATTGTGTTTACCACAGAGCTCATTTTCTGCAATAATCCCAAATCCAATGGAAAAGTGGAGGGAAGCGGTGCGATGCTAACTTCTGGGTTGGCCAACAAAAAAAGCGTCATCCTGCAGCGCTCTATTGGACAAAACTCTGCAGATAGAAAGGAGGGAAGTCACAAATGTTACATGGCCTACGAGACACAGGAAGCAATCCACAAATGTGCAAAAGTCATTTCATGCGAACAAATCACTTCACAAATGCATATATATCACTTATCATGTAAACCTACAGAACAGATATGAAATAATGTGTTTGAGTAATTTATGCAAATTGCGCTGTATTTTTGAAGCTATGACTTTACATAATACAAATAAAACATTACATGTTTGTGTAGAGTGATGTATTTTTAGACCATGGTACACATCTTTGGATTGTCTTCTGTGGGTAACAACTGTTAGAGTCCAATATAAAGAACCAGAGGATTCCACCGCTGATCACTACAGAACTAAAGGAGTTTACAGTCTGTCAGTAGTGCTCATGTAAATGTGATGTCCATCATGCTGATTGTCTTAAGCCCTATTTACACTGACTATTATTACATGGGAACGTCCAGTCATTTGAATAATTGTGGGGGTCGCGCCATGTCCGTAATTTGTAAAGAAATTCTACCGAAAATTACGAATTTGCAGCAACAGCTTTTTGCAGTAATGTCATTTTTTCATATTCTTTATCGCTATTAGTCCAATTTAGTGCAGTAGAAGAGTCAAAATGATGCGCCAAAGGCCTCCTTCAATGAGAACACACACAGAAACACTAGGCTAACGGGGAACGTGGTACCCGTTATCTCTGGAGTAAATATGATGTAAACAGGTAGTAGAACATTAAGTAAGAGCAGTATAAACGTTAAGTGACATCCACACATTAGTGTGCTGCAGGTAACATGTTAGGTGATGAGCTCCGTATGCTGATTCAAATATAGATGCTTTATGCCTGAAAGCATAACTTAGATATTCAAATAAATACTATATTAGCTGACAGTCTGTACTTTTGCCAGAAGTACTGTCTCCAGCTTAAAGGGATGGTTCGGGCGTTGACTCCAGCTTAAAGGGATGGTTCGGGCGTTGACTCCAGCTTAATTTAAAGGGATAGTTTGGGTGTTTTGAAGAGGAGTTGTATGATCAGTGTATTACTACAGTGTACGGCGGTTGACACACCCCCAGCTTAGAGAAGCAGACAGGAGTATACGCACGGAAGCAAAGTAATATTCTGCTGTTGACTGGGCAGCAGAAAAACAGACTTTAGAAAGGCCCGCCTAAAAGAAATGAATATCTGTACGCTATATTTAGAATATTTCACCTTGCACATACTAATGCTGACTGTGGATAAGTACCTGATACCACCACACTTCAAAACACTATCCATTTAATGTACGTCTTTGTCATTAAATGGACGTACATTAAATAAAAAAAACTAAACATAACTGAAAAAAATGTTAATGAAGTTTATATATATAAAATTGTCATGCTAAAAGCAGATCTATTGAATGCGGGACACTTGGCTGCGGAGGTTGTGGTCATGGCACATTTGATGTTTTAAGGGAGTCCTTGTCGATGTGGCACACTGGCTCCAACACTGGTGTCCCTTCAGGTTCTACAGGAGAGGTGACCGCAGTTTCCGAAAGGCGGAGAAGCAGCGGCTGAAAGCAGAGAAGCGCCTGCTGAAAGCAGAGGTCAAGGAGATCCGAAAACAGCTGAGAATGGAAAGGCGGGGCCTACAGTGGAACTCCTCCCACAGAGATGGAAGTTCCTCCCCTGTCCTTCTGCAGCCTCGAGCCACCCAGCACAACAGCCCTGAGTAGGTTACTAAACATAACATGGTCCAAACTAGATTGGTTATAATACACAAAAAAGATCATTGCTCAGGTCTCAGTGAATTAAAAAATATTCACTAAAAAGGTCCAGCTCAGTGATACTCAAGCAGCGTTATTTAGTATTTGTAGTCATAGAGGATTGTGGAGTAGCTCAAAACAATGTGAAATAATGTAAATGACAATTAAAATAATTGTATTTATCCAGCTATAAATGAGCAGGGAAGCATATATGGATAAATGGTTGAAATAGATGGCTAACAGTAATAGATTAATGCTAAAGATAGTTAGCTTAAACTTTATAATAAATGGTGAAATAGCTTCAAATAATGTAAAAACGTTTAAATAACGAGCTAAATGTAATATGGATAAATGGTGGGGTCTACTTGAGGGCCATGGCGGTACTACTGGTAAAAATGGGTTTAGATTATGCCAGGAACACGTTTCAAATAAAGTAGAGTGACTTTAACAAATATCCAATTTGATCTTGAAGCCACTGGGGGGCGAACGGGAGAACTTGTTCAGACGCGTGTTCTATGCCTCAAACAGATCACGGTCCAGTGCGCTGTGTCTCTTTCCATCCGCTGATCCATTTATTCCGTTGCACATTGACACCATATCATTAAATCAGCATTGTTCAGTCTTACTTGTATCAATGCATCTTCATGGCTTAGTAACAGAACACCACAGGAGAGGACAACACGCTGACATGGTCAAAAACTGTTAGCTTCCCGTCCACACTCCTGACTCATCACCGGGCACTTACCTATATGCACTTTTAGGTCAATGCGCCACCCTGTGTTCAATATCAGAACTGCATGTTCTTGTGTTTCCCTCAAAGATAAAAGAAAACAACAAAACTACATTATGGCGCCAACATAAAGATTCATTTAAATCTTCTGGGATGTTAAAGAAGTTATCAAACCTGGTTTACAATTCAACTCAAGATCGATGCATGACTAAAGGACTTGACTTCTGCCAGGCGTCCAAAGCGTCCCTGTCCCCTGGTGGTTCCAGCCATGACGGCTGCATTTCTGGACGAAAACCTTCCCGATGGAACCCGACTGCGTCCTGGGACCAAGTTTATCAAGTACTGGAAGATGAGGAACACTGGAACAATCTGCTGGAGCGCTGACACAAAGGTACTCTTCCATAAGTATGAAGGGTGTCAGGTGGATTAGAAAGGTAATGGAAGGTCTAAAATGGAAAAGGGTCGTCATCTGGGGAGAACGAATGGGCTCGGTTAATATCATATTGAAGTCTGTCAACTTTGTGTGAGCACAAATAAAAATTTCAATCCCTCAGTGGAGCTGGTCAAAAGGTCAGAGCATCAAGAAGTATACCATCTTCTGGAGACCAAGTAGTGGCTCAGCTCCAGTCACGACTGTTGGCTGAGAGTCAGTGAGTGTGTGAGACTGGGCTTTAAATAGTAGGTGCCGCAGGTGAGAGTGAGTGAGCTGATGAGGTGGGTGTGACTAACAGGTGCACTGAGTGAGCTGATGAGGTGAGTGAGAGACAAGGGGTTCATCCCAAGTCTCTTAATTGTCGTTCCTCTCTCATCGCATGGTTTCCTCCATGCATCTCTGGTGGGAGGGACTAAGACGCAAGGAAAGGACCCAAGTGAGGGAAACGGGGATGCAGTTAAGAGACTTAGGATGAACCCTTAATTGCAGTCGGCTTTAACAGCTGGAGAGACTTTTGATAGTGGTCTGTACACACCACTGTACTTAATAATAGTAACTAATAATACTAATAACTAATAAAGATTCTGTGATCTGTTTTCACTCTGGTGTTAAACTCAGTCAGTCAGTCCGATCGGCTGCAGCGTCCAATCACATGACTGATGAACAATGAGGGGGCGTGTCGGCCGTTAAAACACTTCCTGGAAGTCTGTTCTCGTGGGTCCTCCTCATGGCGTCTCTGAGATCCCTCCTCCCTCCTTATGTATTTTAAGGCGTCAGAGTTGGTGATAATTATCTGTGGGTTCGTCACTATGAGTGACACCTTTCACTTAATTATTGATTTATACTTTTATACTGTAGTCAAAGAAAGCAGCATTGATCAATGACCATCATGTTTGGTCTTGTCTTGCTACCTGCAGCTGAAGTTCATGTGGGGAAACCTGGCAGTAGGTTCTGGGGACCGTTGGAGAGAAGTGTCTGTTCCCTTCCTCCAGCCAGGACAGGTCAGAGGAAGCTTTCATTTACACCTATTATTGGCAATATAGCCTGTAGGCTACTTGTCATCCTTCTTGGTGTCTCTTTGTACCACTGAATCATGTGGATGTGTTCAGCACCATACTGCTCTGTGTACAACATATCACTTGTTTCTTCACATGTTGATAACACTTCATGTTTCCTGTTTGCCCAGGTTGGTATAGTGAGTGTGGCGCTGTGTGCTCCTGCCGTAGAGGGCTCCTACACCTCCCACTGGCGTCTGGCCCACGCCGGAGAGCAGTTTGGACCCCGGGTCTGGTGCAGCATCGTGGTCGATCCTCTGGCCCCAGCGCCCATGATGGCTGATGGGATACTGGTGTCACCGTGTGTCACTCCACAGGTAGAACGGATGTGTGGATGAATGAAAAGGGGAATCTCATGACTTCATGCGTAAATCAATAGGGTCACGCTCTAGAGCTCCGGGCTCTGACTCCTCCGGTGCTGGGACCCATCTCGTGTGTTATCACGTGTGCTAAGGTGGGAAATAGCTCTTCTTTATCAAAGCTGACATGCCGCTGTATATTGCAAGTATTTTATCATGCTTATCGTTAAAGGTATGATATGCAGAAATGTCCTAAATATAATGATATGATCATCACTTGTGACACACTAGAAGTGTGTGGTGGTGTCTGTATCTGCGGAGACCCTGCCCTCTGCCTGTATTTTCCATTTTCTTCTTCTTCTGCTGTGTTCGGGACGTTTCTGGACGGGATGTAGGGTGCCCTCTGCACCCTCCCGCGGGGCTGTTAGTAGGCGTGGATGTGTTTATTTGTGCTTTGGAATGTAACCACCTGCTTTGTTCTCACTATGGCCGCTTCCTCTCTTCATTCACTCTATAGCTCGCTCGACAATCACTGTTCTCTCGCCTCGTTGAGCTCAGGAGGAGGAGCCAAGTTTGAATGCTGTGTTTACAAACACCAACCAACAATTGTAACATATTATACCTTGAGTAATATGCCATGTCCATTGTATGATGTGCATTTGGATATAACTAACTTCTAAATTTAGGTTACGTAATGTTAAGCAGCAAATAACTTTGACTAACCTGAGTTTGTTAATGTTAGCTAGCTATGCTAATGTTGTTAACAAACGCACAAAAACGGGAAAAAAGATGAACCTGTTGCCGCGGGCGGGCCGTCAGCGTGTTCAGTGTACAGTTGTGTCATGTACACATCTGGTCTGTCAAGACAGGTACTGATGCGATATCTCATTAGAAAGCTGCGGTTCTTGTGATTCGATTTATGCAAACCATTTCAAGATACAATCACAACAGCAGGTACAGTCAACGTCTCTGTCAACCAAACACTGCAAAAATAGCCGATAAAATATCACCGTGACTCACCGATTATGATTCATAGCGTGTCCCTCATGCATGAAAGTCCGGCAAAAACGGTCTTGCTAGATTGGTAAGGGTCCACACGATCCAATCCAGCAAAAGATTTAGTCCAAAACACATTAGTATGTCCATCAATACCCATGGAGGGCTGTTGCATCATTTCAAATTAGCCAGCAGATATTGATAATTTTCTATGTATTTCTAGTCATATCGCCCGTTCACACATAACGTAACGATGGCCTGCCTCGGTCGGCGCTAGCTGCTATTGGCCTGTCTCGAACGATTCCGTAGTGACGCCCTTTCCGGTCATTACGCTGTCATTTTCTTCGGCGATCGCCAACCAAACGTAAATAATATTAATTCATACATATCAAATAATCTACATGTCAAATTTCATGAATATATATGGACGTTTATATGTCTAAATACTATAGGAAAGTGACTTTGATGAGAGGAAGCAGAAAGAACGCTCGGGCGACGCTTAAACGGCTCAAACGGCTCAAACGGCTCAAACGGAAATTAAGGAGCTTTTATTGCATCATTTGGAGTTGTTCAAGCGTGATATCTTATTGTGAAGGACAGAACTACGGTCCCGGATGTGTTGACAGCATTGATAGTCATTTTTGCGACCCTGGAACTAGCGAATATCCCCGAAAAACCAGCAGCAGCCAGTGTTTACAACGGATTAGGCCAATAGCAGTGCACGGCTAATTCACCGGTGTTAGCATCGTTTTAACGACTCTGGTAAAGGCAAAGCTAACTGTAATAATTACAACAATATTTCGTTTGAAAGGTACGAAGTTTAACTTCAGTTTAACACCATTAAATCAACTGAAAACATTACACGATCATTTTTATCAACATTGTAAGTGAATTGTATTGAAACATTAGCTAAAAACTGTCCGGTTTGGGGTACAACTCCGTTAAACATTGCCGTCTCTGTGTCTCAAAATGGCGGCTGCATTCTGCCGGTTAGATTGACACCTCATTTGACCCAATAGGAGCTTCTGTAGCCTGGTCAAATTCTGGAACAGCCAACAAGAGTCCGCTTTGAAATATAGCCAATGAAATTCTTCGATCTTGAACACCAAAGTGTAGTTAATGAGAATTTTCAAGAATCTGTGAAAGTTGACAATGGTTAAATATGTTATAGTTAACCATACAATATACGTTAGAATTTCGGACACGTAATTTATCGTAGTCTGTGCATTTTGACGTGGCGACTACGAGCCTCCAAATGTGCTTTTACGCGGACGTACTCCATGAGTAAACCATGTGTAAAATATTCATTGTCTGTCGTATTGTTATCAAATTTGAACTTGTACCAGGTACTATGGCTACATGTTATGGTACCATTGTGTTTTCCAGCTAATAAGTCCCAGCCATGGTTATCTGCAGGCATCTGTTGGCCAAAAAACATCCAGGCGGAAATAAATACCTTCTGTTTCAGTGTGTTGTAGCTTCATTAGCTCAATGCTGGTAGCACGTACAGTGAGTCTGACTGTTTGTGAAGAAACTGCAGAGTGTTACCTTTCAATAGAGACTAAACCATACATGTACTCCCAATGGTTCAATAATAGCTGTCAGTTTACTTTGGGTACGCCTTGGATCGGTGTTTTTGGCAAATTTTACAGGAGTGATAATCATTTCAAAAGCTTTAGTTTGCTGACGACATTAGCCGAACTAACTAACGTTAACAAACTCATACATTTCGTACAAGTTATTTGCTGCTTAACGTTACAGTTATAAAGTTGTATTGTTGGTGTTATTGTTGGAGATGGTGTGGCCGATTCAAACAAATCAACGCATGCTATGGTTGGGATCTGATATAAGCAGGTTTGGTTATTAGCAGTTATCAAAAATGACTATTAATATTTATAGAATTATTAATATTGATACATTTAGGTATTATGGGGCACCACAAACACTAGAGCAATGAGCATCACAAACGACTTTAATCACAATACATATGCAGAAATAATGGAGAGAACTGTTCTTTAAAAGGCACATAAAGTGTTCTACTCTATTACAAGTAGTTATGAGCACCAC
Organism: Lycodopsis pacificus; assembly: GCA_028022725.1. Classification (NCBI taxonomy): domain Eukaryota; kingdom Metazoa; phylum Chordata; class Actinopteri; order Perciformes; family Zoarcidae; genus Lycodopsis; species Lycodopsis pacificus. The sequence continues at coordinate 22,187,024 of CM051702.1, forward strand.
AACTCCATCAAACAAGCATGAGAGAGAGAGAGAGAGAGAGAGAGAGAGAGAGAGAGAGAGAGAGAGAGAGAGAGAGAGAGAGAGAGAGAGAGAGAGAGAGAGAGAGAGAGAGAGAGAGAGAGAGAGAGAGAGAGAGAGAGAGAGAGAGAGAGAGAGAGAGAGAGAGAGAGAGAGAGAGAGAGAGAGTCGAATAAGTTATCCTTCTCTTTGGTGATAGTTGGTGGTCTCTGTCTTCCTTCTTCAGGCAGGCTGAGACTGCTAGTTGCACAGTGATCTCGGTTACTTAAAGACACAAACGTCTGTTGACCTCCTGTAGCAGCTGATGTTGCAGTAGAACGGCAGGGATCACAGCATTCTTACTCTACATTTTATATCCTTGGTGATACCTCAGCTAATGGGAACTCAGGACCTGAATTCAAACCACATCTCACACTCAGATTTTCAGGATCTGGTGGGGTTTTGGCTTTGTCCCATTGTTCAGGCTTTTGCTTCTGCAAGTAGGCCTCTGCGTCCAGGCTCATAGCTCTAAACAGGAGGTTCCTCTTTACCCCACCTGATGATCGTCTCTGGCATACACCATGAAGGGTCCAACGGAGGAGGTGGGCCTAAGCCTGGAACTCTGCAGCTAGACCCTTCTATGGATCATCAGAAATATACACTGATACATATACAGTATATACACACATATTGTACTGTGTGCAATATCGAACTGGAAAGATTTGACTTTGTCTGCAGGGTAAGAACCCAGTTGTGAAGGATGGACAAGCCAGTGCAGCAAGGGAGCAGCCACTAATGTCAGTGGACCAAGAGGAGTACTACATCCCCTCTGTGGACCTGCTCACTGCACAGGTAGTACCATCTGCAATCATTACCTTTCAGTACACTTTGCACTAAGGCCGCGGGAGCCAACGGGTAACGACAGATCACCCTTTGACGTAAGACGATCATACACCAGCATGTTTTATAGGTTTATGAAATTGCATAATTACACTTGGTACCAAAAGTAAAAGTCGTCCTTATGCAGATTGGGCCTTTTCAGAGTCATTTAGTCATATCATATATATTGTATTACTGGATTGTAACTGGTGATCAGTGTGGAAGGATCCCAGAACTCTAAACAGGAGCTGATTATCCTGACTTTGAATGCGTAGTATGGGTCTCCTAACTCCTGAAACACACCCTCCTATATTTCCCATAATGCAGCTCAAAGGCACTTCATTATCTATCTGTTCATCTCTCAGGATCTTCTATCTTTTGAGCTGTTGGACATCAACATCGTCCAAGAGTTGGAGAGTGTCCCAAACAACACCCCAGCTGGTAAGAAGACTTCTTGTAGTTGCTTAAGGGAGCTTGTTGGTACCTTTAGAGACCTGACTGACGTTTCTTCCGTCCAGACGTTACTCCGTGCATGTCCCCTCTGCCTCAAGAGGGCCACCTGCAGGACAAGGGCAGTCCCTCTCTGGCTCTCATCCGGGAAGAAACAGAAGTCATCAACAGCATCATGGGTAAAGTCGTTTTCTATTCAAAGGTTTTAAGGCTCTTGATGGAGTTTTCTTGATAAGTTGGTAAATGAAAAAAAGTCTAAAATGGAGCAAGACAGCTGAGTGACAGTTGAACATGATGTGAGGCCTCATTTATCAGAGCATGCCCAGAACAAGTTGAAATGTTTAACATGTGTCAACACAAAGGTTTGTATTTATTAAACAGATATACTCACACCCTAATACAAAGAACATGACACATTTCACCTGTTCTACATCCATCCACTTTTGCATGAATCTGCATATGCTATTAATGCCCCAGCATGCCATATATGGTCAATACTTCCCTTTGGAAGTCCAGTACCCTGAACCTCTTCCAAGCAGATTAAAAAGATTTCAGACAGATAGAGAAGAAGGGATGTACTGAGGCAGCGTGACAAGTTCAAGTGATAGACTGTCCTTCTCTTCTTGTTGCTCCTGAGGACCAGCCTACTTCTTCATATAGTATTGGTGATAAGTGCCATATTTATTTGTCTCCTGTAATGAAATTCAAAGCACAACGAAAAACTGCACCAACTGGTTTAAAGGTGGAGTTTACAGCATGAAGATAAATTCTATAGTCAAGCACAGACCTGATGGTTTCATCTTCACGTCCTCAAGACAGAAACATGCTTAATTCTGATATGCATTTGATTCATTCAATTGGCCTGAGTGGTACCTGGATGTAACACTTGTCACTAACTGGTCCTCTGTGTCCCTGAGGCCCTGTTCACACCTGGCATTAGAATGTGTCTCTGGCATATCTTTCCCTCTATATGCAAATATAAATGTACATGATTTTCATTTTGCCAAATGCATTGTTCTTTAACCAACGAGAGGCAGCGATGTACTTTGTCAACCACTGATCCGATCTTGCAAGACTCAGCTTTATTGTATAAATCAGCTTTATGTATGCAAGAGGAAGAACCTGGCACTGATAAAGGTCCAACAGACATAACATCTGTCCATCTGTTACTGGTCCACAGATGTCCCTCATGGGGTGGGATCTGGAGCAGAGGGGGGCGGAGTCCCGGCTCAGGAGGAAGGGGAGGATGACATCAGCGGGACTCAGTTTGTTTGCGAGACTGTGATTCGCTCAATGACCCTGGAGGAGGCCCCTGACCGCGCCCCTCTGAGAGGGTCCCACCCAGGGCCAGGTAAACATCAGTCAGCAGGGTTACGGCTCTGAAGCTGTAAACTTTTGAACGGAGTACATTGTTTTTACTTTGATGATAAGAGTAGCAGTAAGAGTGTAGAACAATGAAACTGAATAAATGAATCCAGCATTGTGTGAATGTACATTTCTTCCAAAATCTTATCATTTTGGAATGTGGACCAAATGCATATCTACATATCACAGCCCTGGATAGTGACCTGATAGAACCTGGGCCTTCCAGTCACCCAGCAGCTCATCAAATCCGTTATTGGAAAGTATGTTGAAAATATGAACTCATTGGATGGTAGGCAACCTTTTCTACATTCTGACCTTTTGTGTCACATGGATTCAGTGGAGCCATTAGCTTTTACTTTCCACTGAACTCCCCCCAATTTACTCCAAGTTCCTGAACTTGGAGTAATAGTTTGCGTGTTTTGAATTGTGGTAGTATGAAGTACTTCTCCATAGTCAGTGTATTACCTACAGTAAGGCAAGTTTATTTGTATAGCACATTTCAACAACAAGGTAATTCAAAGTGCTTCACATAAAACTATTAACAACATAAAAACATAAGGCAAAAGTAAAGGAGATTTAAAAACAATTAAGGAACATTCATTAAAACAATAAAAAACAGTGTAAGAAATAAAATACAGTAGTAAAATGCAGAAATGTATTAATATCCTTGAATGTGGTTCAATTAAAGGCAGCAGCAAACAGAAAAGTCTTCAGTCTTGATGTAAAGGAGCTGAGGGTCTCAGCAGACCTGCAGCTTTCTGGGACTTTGTTCCAGATATGTGGAGCAGAACAACTGAACGCTGCTTCTCCATGTTTAGTTCTGACTCTGGGAACAGGAAGTAGACCGGTCCCAGACGACCTGAGGGGTCGGGATGGTTCATAAGGTAGCAGCAGATCAGAGATGTATTTTGGCCCTAAACCATTCAGTGCTTTGTAAACCAACAGCAGGATTTTAAAGTCAATTCTTTGTTGGACAGGAAGCCAGTGCAAAGACATCAGAACTGGGGTGATGTGATCCACCCTCCTGGTCTTAGTGAGGACTCGAGCTGCAGCGTTCTGAATCAGCTGCAGCTTCCTGACTGACTTGTTACAGAGACCTGTAAACACACCGTTACAGTAGTCCAGTCTGCTGAAGATAAATGCGTGGGACAAGTTTTACACATCCTGTTGAGACATAAGTCCTCTAATCCTTGATATATTCTTCAGGTGATAGTAGGCTGATTTTGTAATTGTCTTGATGTGGCTGTTCAGGTTGAGGTCTGAATCCATAACTACACCTAGATTTCTGGCTTGGTTTGTGGGTTTTAACATCAGTGATTGAAGCTGAGCGGTGATTTTCAATTGTTTGTCCTTGGTACCAAAAACAATTACTTCTGTTTTATCTTTGTTTAATTGAAGAAAATTCTGGCACATCCAGTTGTTGATTTGTTCAATGCAGTTACCCAGCCCTTGTATGGGATTATAGTCCCCTGGTGATGTAGTTATGTAGATTTGTGTGTCGTCTGCATAATTGTGATAACACACTTTGTTGTTTTCCAGAATCTGAGCTAGTGGAAGCATGTAGATGTTGAACAGAAGAGGCCCCAGTATTGAACCTTGGGGAACACCACATGTCATTTTAGTCAGCTCTGATGTGTAATCAGCTACAGACACAAAGTATTCTCGGTCCTTCAAGTAGGATTCAAACCAGTTAAGTGCTGTGCCAGAGAGTCCCACCCAGATTTTTAGTCTTTCTAGGAGTATGGCATGGTCGACCGTGTCGAATGCAGCACTGAGATCTAGTAACACTAAGACTGAACTTCTGCCATTGTCTGTGTTTACGTGGATGTCGTTGAAAACCTTAACAAGAGCAGTTTCAGTACTGTGGTGCTGTCGAAAGCCTGACTGGAAAACATCAAAGCAGTTATTTACGGGCAAGAAGTTGTTCAGCTGTTGGAAAAAAACGCTTTTTCAATTACTTTACTTAAAAATGGGAGGTTTGATATTGGCCTATAATTTTTCATTGTTGCAGAGTCTAAACTAGCCTTCTTTAGGAGTGGTTTCATAACTGCAGTTTTTAGGGCTTGTGGGAAGACACCTGAGAGTAGGGATGTGTTTACAATTTGTAAAAGATCAGTGGTCATGCAGTTTGAAATATCTTTGAAAACGTGTGTTGGTAGAATATCCAAGCAGCAGGAGGATGACTTCAGATGTTGTATAATGTCTACCGGCTTCTACGGTCGATTGAATGAAATTGTGTCATGATATTTGAATGGATGTTATTCAGAGATCGGGACAACACATATCCTGTGGTTGATGTGGAGGCACTGACTGCTTGTCCAATTTTCTGAATTTTGTCAGTAAAAAAGGAGGCAAATTGATTGCATGCCCAGGTGAATTGGAGCTCAGCAGCTACCGACACTGGAGGGTTTGTTAGCCTGTCGACGGTAGCAAATAAGGCGCGTGTATTGTTTTTGGTTATGATGTCAGAGAAGAAGGACTGCCTTGCATTTCTAAGTTCCAAATTATAATTGCGAAGTCTCTCTTTATAGATGTCACAGTGAACCTGGAGATTAGTTTTTCGCCACCTGCTGACCAGTAGAGGTCAGCATGCTCCCAGTACGGGGCGACCGTGGGGCACTGGGTTAAGAGGTCTTCTGGGAACCGGAAGGTCAACGGTTCAATCCCCGACTGGGACGTGTCACGTGTCGAAGTGTACCTGAGCAATACACTGAACCCCCGGCTCCCCGGGCGCCTATCAATGGCAGCCCACTGCTCCCTATATACAGGGATGGGTCAAATGCAGTAGTCAAATTTCGTGTATGTGTAAAAATGTATATGACAATAAAAAATCCTAACTTCCTTCCAGTAGAGGTCAGCATGCTCCCAGTAGAGGTCAGCATGCTCCCAGTAGAGGTCAGCATGCTCCCAGCTTGAAGAAACAGAAAATTGTTTACTACACAGAGGCAAAGCAATGTGCTGCTGTGGATGGGAATGTCAGCAAAACAAATGTTGGCAACCTAAACTAATGGAAGAGAGCTCTCTCTGTTGCAATCAGTCCTTTTTTCTTACTCTAAACCCAAAAGACATGTTTTCTATCCTCCTGTGACGTCTCTGAACCCGTTGCTTACTGTCATGTGAGTTTGTATTTTTTTTAATTTGGGTGAGTTTTGCAAAAGCCTGAGTGACTGAACTATAAGGTAAAATCAAATAGCTAGTATGATGGGCTGGTAAACAACTATGAATGTATGATGAGTCACCCAGGACAAGTGTCTCTAAACGTTGGCTATGGCTTTGTTAAATGATGAAATATGCGGAGTAAAGGCCTCTCTCTGGACTTTGACAAAGACAGTGCAGATTAGATTCTCTCACTCACTTTCACAATAAAAGCCCAAGACATACAATACTCGCAGATGAGTTTTTGGATTTTTGTGTATTGGCCATGCTACAGATCAATTTGAAGACAAGCAGTTGAACCCTTGTGTAAACTGCTCTATATTTGATTATTGTGTTCAGCTGCAGCATTATGTCAGACTGGAGGTGTTCACTCTGCCTGCTGCTACATAAGATAAGATAAGATAAGATAAGATAAGATAAGATAATCCTTTATTAGTCCCTCAGTGGGGAAATTACAGGATTACAGCAGCATCGCTCACAAGTAATAAATGAAGATAAAAAATCAAGTAGTATAAATAGACTAAACAGTAGTAAAAATGACAGTAAAGAAGAATACAAAATATACCAGTATGTACAGACGGAGTAAAAATGTGAAATGTAAGATAATACTTAAACGTATTGGATATTGCACGGGATTGACAGTAAGAAGACTATTAAATATTAAATATACCAGTATATACAGGCGGAGGCAGAGTAAAATGTAAAATGTAAGATAATACTTAAACGTATTGGATATATTTGATATTGCACAGGATTGACAGTAAAGAAGACTATTAAATATACCAGTAAATACAGACGGAGTAAAGTGTAAGTGTAAGGTAAATACTTAAACGTATTTGATATTGCACAGGATTGCACGGATTAGGTATTGCACCAGGTGAATGAATTAAGTGTTCAAGTGTTCATGTTCAGTCCAAATGTTCGTGTTCAAAGTGTTCAAAGTGTTAGTGGTCTCCCGAGAGCAGCTTGTTGTGCAGCCTGACAGCAGCGGGGAGGAAGGACTTGCGGTACCTCTCCCTCAGATACATGTGTTTGCACGTGATTGAAAGAGAAAAGTATTACTGTACAGTATTTAACAGTGGACTTCCTGTTTGCCCCCAGTGGTGCGTCCGGCTGCTCAGGGAGGCTCATCCTCCTCTTCCTCCTGTGTGAAAAGTAAAACAATGAAATCCGAAGAGAGCGCAGACTGCAGCCCCAGCACCTCTAAAAGCCCCCTGAACCCACCGGCTACACTGAAGGCTTCCCTCCCTCCGCCACTGAAAGCCCCCCTGCCGGCTCCCCTGTACATGGCCTTGACTCTGGGACCTGGCCCCAGCTCTGCCCCGACCCCGCTCATTGCTCCGCCAAGGTCCTCCACACTGCAGCAGCACACAGCCACAGGTGACAGCAGAGAACAGATGGGTTGAGCTGAGGTACCATGTGACATCAGATCAGAACAACACTTCTTGATTGGACCATTTTATGTTTGGCTAAATATGTGTAAGCACATTATTTTGATTTGATAGTTTATTGCAGAGGTGTGGACTTGAGTCATGAATCTAATAACATCACTAGACTTGGCGCAAGTGCATTTAGGACATGTCTAACTCCAATGTTGTTAAATGGTAAAAGTAAAGCACAAGGGGCAAAGGGGTTATGTTTCAACTCTTAATTAATCATAGGTGTGTTGTGGGCGTAATATGAATCAAAACAGACCTCAGAGTGTCATCTCCCATTCCTTTTAAAAGCCAGGTGCGCCTGCAGCAACCCTAACCCTGGATAACCCTAACCCTAACCCTGGATAACCCTAACCCTGCAGCCTCCAGTTCTGAAAAGTGAAGTCAATCCAGAAGTGCCTTAAACTTGCATTCTGTCTAATGGCCATCAGGGGGGGCAATGGCCAAACTCAAGGTCTCACAACGGCAGTCCATAAACCAATGGGTGACATCACAAGGACTACGTCCACTTCTTATATACAGTCTGTGGGTTCTGGTTCGGGTTAGGGTTATGCGGCCTGCACCGTTTTCTAGCAGTGAAGATGTTGTTTATGAAAAGCTTAACGGCAGCAAATATGGATTGAAAAGAATATTTGGTTGGATAAAAGCATGTTGGGAATTTCGGAAATGATTACATATATTTTTTTTTCAATCAACTTTCGACGTTTCACAAAACTCTGGAGTTATGGGAGATGTGTGGATCAATCCAGCACAGCCACAACTGGAACTAAACTTCTAATAGTATAATCCTACAAATATTATTGTAGGCTGATTTTTATCTGCAACTGGACAGAAATACAGCTTTGAACACAGTGAATAGACATGCAGAGGAACCTGCAGTATAGCGCAGTCTGTTTCCTCGTAGGCTGTGTAAGTGGAGCTAGTCCTCGTGACATCATCACCCATTGGTTTTTAAAACCATGACTTCGGCATTTTGGCCTTCGTCATCTTGAACTAGGGCCGTCGCCATCATGGCTTTTTGCAACCAGTTAACGGAAGTGACCATATATGGACTGCGGAGGAGTGATGAGATGCGGTAGCAACCTGTCAATCACAGTAGGCCCGCCCTAAAGCATTCCCTGCTTTATGGTCTGTGTGACTCTAAATGGACCATAATATGCCTTAAGCGTCTTTCGGTATCTTGAAAAGCACTATAGAAAATTGATTTATTATTATTATTATTATTATTATAATGTACTAAATGAACATCATGCTGTATTGAAGAAGACTTTACACTAGAGATTGAGACCATCAACTTTAAATGTTTTAAAATAACTTTCATATTTTCTGTTGCTTGTCTCATCACCAGGTTGTATCTCTGGGTTGTAAATATTCAGTGTGCAGTTCTAAACTGTAGTGTTTCTACCTCTCAGGAGCCCTGAAGTATACAGCTCAATTACATCTTTGACTTTTTGTTCAATCTAACTTTTGTTCGAGATGTAAGTGAGATAGATTCAGAAAGGGATTCTGATCTGTTGAGAAAGTAAAAAGCATTCAGTTTGGTGAAGGGGACCTGAGGACCATTGAACCCGACGTGGATCTTGGTGGTCCTGGTACTTCTTACAGTAGCTGAGACTTGAGACTTGCAGAACAATGACATCAGCTCGTTAATCATTCAGTCATCGGGTGGATCTTTCACACACAGACACTTATGTATTAAATCCGTAATTGACAAAACACTATTTATACACAGTTCAGTGTTCTGTTGATAGTATTTATCTTGAGTTCATTTGAAGTAATGACACAGACTCAATACAAAGGGGAGCATGCATTTCAAGTTCTAAATACATGGAAAAGAACTTTGACTGTATTGAGGACACTCATCTTGTTGTAAGCTGATCAGCCCCATAGATAGACTGGTGAACCTCAATGAGTCTCAGTAGAAGCTGAGCAGCATGAACAGCTTTACCCAGTCCTCCAGTAAGTCCTCCAGTAAGTCTTCCAGTAAGTCCTCCAGCAAGTCATCCAGCAAGTCCTCCAGCAAGTCCTCCAGCAAGTCCTCCAGTAAGTCCTCCAGCAAGTCCTCCAGTAAGTCCTCCAGCAAGTCCTCCAGCAAGTCCTCCAGCAAGTCCTCAGCAAGTCCTCCAGCACGTCCCCAGCAAGTCCTCCAGTAAGTCCTCCAGTAAGTCCTCCAGCAAGTCCTCCAGCAAGTCCCCAGTAAGTCCTCCAGCAAGTCCTCCAGCAAGTCCTCCAGCAAGTCCTCCAGCAAGTCCTCCAGCAAGTCCTCCATCTCAGTGAAGCACAGTGATCACATCAGGCCACATGCTTAGAACAAACAGGGGTCAGTGGTTCACCTCTACTCATGGCTCCATGCACACTACATATGCAATCATCAGTTAGAGATAAAGAAGCAGATTACTAACTAGCAGCACGGCAAGAATACGCAAACTACGACGAGACCTCCTGAGAACTAATAACACCGCTATCTGATCATCTCCACCTGTGGCGTCTGCCTATATTCCTTCTGATGGGAATACAAGAGATACCGTTACATCCACAGTATCATACCTCTTCATAGATGTATCATACCTCTTCATAGATGTCAGAGTGGTCCTGCATGTTTGTCTCAGCTGTTCAACGGTTAGTAAGAAGTTCCTCCTCACTTTCTGTGCAACACATGTCAACTTCCGTCTTCAGAGGAATCAACTTACTTCGGTTTGTCAACAAAACGACTTAGTTAGGTTTAGATTGTGTTTTTATTTAAAATAAGTATGCAAGTTACATAATCCATACATCAACGTTGACTCATCCTTTCCCTTCAACTTACAGCGGTCTCCTGAGTGAGAAAGGTGCTTTTAGTTTAGAATCTGACACTAAATATTAATATTAAATATTAGGCCTTATTAATAGGACATGCATCTGGAAGTCAGTCAACATTTGTTAAAGCCAAGTTAATGCCTTTGCATAGCTATTACACTCCGCCATACATCTGTTCGCAAATTCCGTGTGCACACTTGATCATGTTTAGGAACTCTAACAAGGTCTATAGCCGTGATCTTGTTTTAAGAAATTGCAGTGATGCAGAACTGTGCGGCACTGTTAGCCTGTGGAACTCAGCAGTGTTCTTCATCCCAATACAGTTGAAGGTGAGGAGTCCCACATGGAAAACATCCATGTGGTGAAGGAGCCAGAGAAGGAGAAGGAGGGAGGGAAGAAGAGAGAAGGGACAAGGAGTCGCTCCTCCTCCACCTCCTCGGAGGATTACATCATCATCCTCCCCGACTGCTTTGACACCAGCCGGCCACTGGGGGAGTCCATGTACAGGTACGGGACTAAAGCGGTGGTCTGGGATGTGTATGTCATGTGTTGTGGCAAAATGACGAGAAGAGACGGCGAATTGAAGTTGCAACCAAGCAGGAAGCGTTTTAATAAGCACACGCCAACATTCAACAAGTTCAACAAATCCAATGTATCGCTTCTCACAGCTCACTGTTCTCGTCTAAATTCACCCCCTTACTTCACTTTCCACCAATCAAACCAGTGGGTTGAACCACAAACACCCTGATGCACCCTGGTCTCCTCACATGTCACGCCCTCATGTCTTCGTCTGGGTCAAGATCACCTTTTGGCAGAATGCACGATTCATGGACGGGAAATGTTTGGATACACATTGGAGTGATAGATTACACTTAGTCTGGCGCGCCTTAATCCCTTTCTAAGAATGTTTTTATGAACCAAATGTGTTCAACATAAGTGATATGAACCGTTGTCTTATGAGACCAGATGTGTTCAGTTCGATCCGAAGTTCTATGATGATTTTCTTCAACACATGGCAGGTGTTCTGCTCAGTGTTACGTTGTTTGTATGAGCGGTTCTGGAGAACCTGTGGTGTTCCAAGCAGCAACACCACAGGGAAAGCATCGGTTCGTTGTGAACAGACATGTTTTGAACGGGCATTGCACTAGATTCAAAGAATAAGGCAAGGACTTCCACTGTAGCCACTGGAAGGTGCATGTTGTCATGCTCCCTTTAATTCCCCATTTCTTGCCCCATTGCAGCTCTGCTTTGTCCCAGCCTGGTGACATCCCAGCCAAGACCCCCACAGACCCAGAAAGCCCATCTCCCAACCAACCGGGCAGGTCAACCCCAGAGGGGGAGCTCGGTCAGGCGGCTCCAGGGACGGCGGTATCGGGCGCCAGCAGCGCCAACGACATGCTTTGTACGTCTCAGACGCTGGACGACGAGCCTCTGACTCCTGAAGTGGTGGCACCGCCTCAAGCCACCGGCACACCGAGGTATGAAGGGTGGGACACAAACACAGCAGCAGATGAAACCTCATCACTTCCTCCATCTTTACCTCTTGTCTTGATTCATTTTAAATAAAGTATCATATTTATTTATGCAGCACTAATTTCATCAGCACATGCAACCACAGATCTATGTCATTACCTTTGGACACCGGCGTTACATTGTGGCATCGCAAATTAAATTAGCCATTTAAAACATGATCTGAACTGAAAGCAGAAGCATTGGCTCTGAAACAGGTTCCTCTGAGAAACACAACTCTTTGGTATTATTAATTTCTAGTAAGTAATGAAGTCAAATCACTTCATTTTGAATGCCTTGTTGTGTTTTTCAGTTCAACGTGTTTCAGTGCCAATACAATAAGAGAATATGTGGCCTAAGGAAATAATAACTTCATGAAAATGGTATTTGTGACACACATGATGTTGTGGGGCTGCTTGGACATGGCACAAATCATAGGCACCATTATTTTGGTCAATATTAAGATCCAGGTTTGAAGACGGGTCAGGTGGGCTGCCACACTGAGGACAGTCTGCCCCGGTCCCGCTAGCAGCAGGGAGCTCCGTCTCTCACCGCTAGGAGGGAGGGCGAGCACTAAGCTGGGGGTCCTGGACCCAGAGCCGGTCCCAGAGCAGACATGCCCAACGAGGGCCAACCAGGGGCGGAAAGAGTTCCCACGAGGAGATCCTGCCCCAACAAGCTGTAAATACAGGCAGCTCTGTGTTAGTTTGTTGTTCAGTTAAACATGACAGCATCATGTCGCCTGTTTCGACATCCAGCAGACACAGAGCAACGGTAGCATTGTTTGGGTCGACCTGATGAATAGAGGAGCAGCAATATTCACTCTCCTTTAGCTCTGGTTTGGTCTCCACGGACTCGTGAGAACAAATGCCTGGCTCTCTATGCTTCAATGTGTTCACCAGCAGACTTATATTGTCTGCTGTTGGATGCTGAGCAGATGAAAACTGCTGTTGCTGCTGGAAACACAAGCTGGATGAACCTGTGAGACGAAATCAAGTTGCAGCCTGTCAAACCTCAACAATGGTGGTGAATCACTATGAGCGACACGTTTCATGTTACAGTTTGTCTTTTGTTCATTTTAACAAATATTAATTGCAGCTTTGATGTTTTCATTATTTTAGTTTGAGAAGAATTCTTGGCATTTGATTTCTATTGCTGGTGGTAGTAAACAGTATCCAGAGGCAGAGGAAGGATGTATGTGTTGTAAGCACTCTGCTGCCGGACGCCTCGGTGCAGCGTTGATGAACAGAGTGACGGTGTTCTTTGCTTTGGTTGCTCCTGATGTTGTGCAGTCCAGGGAGCAGTGCCGACACAGATGTGGACCCGGCCACGTCTGGGGAAGGACCAGAGGGCTCTGAACTCTACCACACTGAGGATGGTAAGCGCATCGCTATTTCGCTAATACCTTCGCTCAGCTATTTCTATATTTTTGCGCAAACAGTGCTAACAACAGCAACAGTGCTGACAGAGCTGACTGTGTTCACCTGAGGGAGACTGTTACGCTTCCACCCTGCCAAGTTGGGTTGAAACGCACGATCAGTGGTCAGCGCTGTATGAGCGCAGTGCAGAGCGGCTACCATTAGCTAGGACACACAAATAGCATGTCATTATGTAATTATAGAGGAAACAAAATTAATCTCTTCATTGTTCTCCATTTATCCAAATGGCATTAGAAGGGTACCCGCCAAACTAACACCACAAGCGTAATCCTGTGTAAGTGTAGGGAGACGAGCTCTCAGAGACTATGACGTCAGGACGCAGACATGTCGTGTATACTTCTTCAGTGTTGCTGCATCATTGCACTGTAAAACCAAAAACACTCATTGAAACAAATGTAAAATGTGTAACAAAAAGGAAAACCTTGGTTTGGACTTTCAAACGTGAAAAGGCTCTGAGAGTCTTCAGCAGCGCTGTGAGGCTGTACCGAGGTACAGCAGCGTGGCTTCTGGGTCATTCTGACACCATCTTTCAGAGATGTTGAGGGATAATGTGTTGTTTTTGTTGTACCACAGTCTCTGGTCCTGAACAAACTCAGACAGATGATGCTGAAGTGACTGAAGACACAGAGGACATCCCTGAGGACCCCAGGTCTCACACTCATACCTTCACACACACATTCAAAGTCAGCAGTTTGAATGAAGGAAAGGTCTTGTACTGCTGGCTGCTAGCTTACTAAACCATGGTGGTGGCTAACTGCTCAACTATTAGCTGCTGAGCTAACCACTAACGCACTAGCTAGGCGGAACATGCTAGCGCTAGTCACAAAAGCAGCAGATTTTCATTCTCTTTTCTTCTGGTTTATTTAGTATCCGCTGGCATTACGTTCTCAATATTATACATTCATTATTTCAAAAGCTTTATCTGAACCAATAAGCTTGCTAGCTGTTTGTCAACAGTCAGCTAGCAAGCTTGTTAGCACTGTTATTAACATGACAATAAATCGACACAGATTCTCATTGAATACGTCATCGTTTGTGTAGAAGTGCTGAATTGGAGATGGAGCCAAAGCTTTCACACAGCAGCCACGTTTTGAACGTAACTTCTTTACTGTCGCTCCTCAGGCACCCAGGCCTCACCGGCGGCCTGGTGAAAGGAGCTCTGTCAGTAGCTGCGTCTGCCTACAAAGCTCTGTTCACTGGACAAGGTCCCACACAGGTCAGCATGTGGTTTATATCTAGCAGTCTTATATCATACCTCATGTTGTTAACAAGTGCATAGTCGTCCTAAAGTCCCGACTAGGGGCGTTCCAATCAGATTTTTTTTCGGCCCTGATCCCAATCAGTGTCCTTCAGTGTTATATATCTTCCAACACCGAGGCTGAGCCGATATGAGCCAACATGTTCCTACTTCTGTGAATGATGGATAACGTCAGTTTAGGTCTACACTTACATTCATCTTTACGGGACACTGGCGCACATTACTCTGTCACCAGAAGGAGTGGCTGGAGTATAAACTTACCTGAATCCAATAGAGCAGTAAGAGCTGCGAACATGAGCCTGAACTCTGATAAATAGAGCTTACAGACAGACAGTACTACACATTGATATCGAAGTCGTAAAAACACATCACATTCTTCTTTTAAACGATGTATATCTGCCATCGAGGGGTGTGCATTGGCAAGACTCTGGGGATACGATGTGTATCATGATACTCAGGGTATTATTGAGATTTGTTGAATCTGATCTTAAGAAAACTGACAGTATGAAAAACACAACACCATATGCAAACAATCGGAGTAAAAAAAAGTAAAAAAATGTCATCCAATCGGAACAGTAGGATCTGCATTCATCACATCCAGCATCATAGCACTACTCTGTTTGCAGTGTGAGCCACTAATCCTCAAATGTGAACTATTAGTTGAACATCGATCGTGGTTTTGAGAGTCGCCACACATTGTATTCATGAGGACAGCCCCATGCACACTGCTTCAACATGTGGAGGCCTGCCACGCCTTAGTCAATATGCTTCTTGTTTCTATGCAGCCTCCAGTGGATGCATCCACCCAGGACACTATGATGGCCGTGCTGGTGGAAATGGGTTTTGGGGATCGGCCGCTGAACCAGCGGCTGCTGAAGAAATACAACTACAACCTGCTGGACGTGGTCAACGAACTAGTTCAGATGACTGACAATGACTGGTACTCTACACGCTACTGACGACAGACGAAGAGAAGAAGAGAGAGAAGGAGATCAAGCAAGAAATTCCAGAGGAGGAACAACTGGAAGAGAGAAATTCATTTCTGCTCATCTCCCTTTTGTTTGTGCCTCCACCTTTCCCCCATCTCTCCTCTGATTGGTCCGGTTGGATTGAGATCAATCCTCTCTCAGGCCATTTAAGGACACATTCCAGCTAACTCTGGGATATTGTACTGAAGCATCAACACCCACTGACTGCAGCATTACTGTCAGCGGAGGTCTGGACAGTGGCAGGGCAGCTGCTTTGTATCGCAGTTTAAGAGGGACAAGGACAGAGAGGTGTTCCTCAAGTCTCAAAAGAGCTGTGTAGCATGGAGCAGTGCCCCCTGCAGCCTGCAGGGGGCACTGCTCCATCTCTTATGAAACATTAAGAGAAGTATTCAAACTGGTAAAAGCTCCCAGGAACCACAAACTAGTATTTAAATGTGACACAGCATGCTAACGTAAAGCTGTACCATCACAAAGTCAACACTTCCACGCTCACAAGTAATGAACAGACAGTTAATGTAAACTAGCAGAGGTACACATTCCCACATCAATAATCATTGTTGAAATGCTACTTCTGCCTTTTATCTGTACAGAGCAGCGATATAATATCAATAACACAGATGAGAAGTTAAGTCCTCAGAGCACATCTGTGTGGATCCCTTCTGCCGTCTGTCACGACACATTCAGAACATGTCGCTACGCTAAGAGAGCTAGTCGCTGCTTTCCTGCCATCATCTCAACATTAAACTAATAGTAAGTCATCTTTACATTGTGCAACATCTTTAATCCCAAATGCAGATTTTCCAGAGTTGGCCAAGGATTATCTGGAGCCGACCCGCCTTAGAGTTCAGGTAACAAATAGAACTCGAGGCCCACCTGAAGTCGGGTTTAGGCCGGTTGAGTTTCGTTCATTTAAAATGTAATTTGTAGAAAATTGAAGAAAACGCAGTCTGCCACAGACGCAGACTGCAGGAATACAGCGAGGCAGTCCTCTGTTCTTATCGGGGGTCCGGGTCTCAGAGTGGTCCGTCCCGGTTGTGTTCAGTCGGGTCCGGACTCGGCCTGTTTACAGAGGGAACCATCTTTAAATGTGTGCTGTTGTGTTTGGCAAGTTGTTTCAAATCAATGCACGTTGCCAGTTGATTTCCCAGAGATGTTATTGGAGAATCCCCTTCCTACATGGAGATTGTTCTATAGAACCACATTATAGAACTGCCCTGTTGGCAGTTAAGCATGTGAACGATGCTGCTGGCGACGGAGCCACACGTCTATGCGTTCATGATCCGTGAGCTGCTCCAGAGTGATGATGCTCATTCAGGTTCAAATAGACAGTGTAGCATTATGAATACTGATGTTATTGTTGTCCATATCACTGGAGCATTGAAAGGTGTCCACACGCCTCTCACTGTGTGTGTGATCTACTGAAGACGAGTCGATGACCACTGAGAGCAGAAACAACATTCCCCACGAAGCTTCCTGGGATCTGGATCTAGTGTTTGCACTTCACAGTCAGCATCCCGTGTTCCTGATGTCGACTCTCCCGTCTGACACACCTTCTCTGACCTGGTCGCTGTTGTTGTAAACTGGTTCTCACGATACGCATCCTCAGTGTTCCCCGATCATCCAATGAACTCTAGAAATGAAGACGTTCCTCACATTCTGTTCTCTTTACTTCTCTTCTTCTTCATCACACATGACACTGATCTTCACAGATCAGCCAGAGAGACTGATGGTCTGTGGACATGTTGACCTCTGATAGGATCCAGCGATGTTGATGTGTTCATATCATGTTGCACTCCTGTCGTGTCGTGTTTTGTGCTTCTTCCACGTGGTCGGTGTGATGTTGATGCTCCTGAAGGACGTGAAGCGTATGTACAGTTAACAGTCCGCTCATTCCGCACACTGAACCGTGTGAAACATCTTTCCCTTCACAGATGTGTGAATATGTTCAGCTCCTGCTGTGAAGACCGTCAGCTGACTTCGTTGGTTTGAGTTCTGCTTGTTCACGCTGCTTCTGCTCTGAATGCTGATCATGTTGTATTTCAGGCTTATTGTGTGCTGGTTGAGTTTGCTCTGCTGTATGTGTTCATGTTTTTGTTTGTAAAAAAAAGTGAGTGGATTTGGGGTTGGAGTCGACATAACTTAATAAATCAGCACTTGTTGTAGAAATATGAATACATGAATAAGTGCTTCAAAACAGCTGACGTACAGATCCGCTGATTCAGATCAAATACAAGCCCTGTGTTTAGTAATCCAGACAAACTCTCCGATGATGTCACAAGGAACAGCTGATTGGCTCCCCTGCAGGAGTCCGATGGAGAGACGGGACGATGAAGCGCCACCTGAATGTATTTATACTGTGAGTGGAACATACAGAGGTGTCCCTTTGGACTCTTCTCCTGCTGCACACAGTTCCTATCTGTCATAGTTTACTTCAACTTCACGTATTCCAGACAGTACATTCTGGATCATATTCACTGGACTGAGTCTCACACAGTCTCTTTGAAAGACATCACGTGTTCCGTCATAGGTCATAGAGGCTAAGCCACGCCCCCTCCGGTGTTCCCCATGGGACCTGATATGGGAATAAATATGCATGCTAGTCAACAGCGAGAGACAAATGATCTTTTGGTCCCGTTTGAATGTTTGACGTGTTGTTGGTGTGAAACACGAGCACGACATCGTAGCTTCAGCAGTGTGAAGTCTTTCTAATGAAGCATTTTAAAAGTCTTATACTTCAACAGTTTTATGACAAAAGATGTTCTTTTAAATTGCCAAACATCATATTCATGGCATTATTCAAACACGATCATATTTGTCTCTCACCGTTGACTTTCTGAAATAAGGGCGGGACTTCTCCTCTCTTTGAGCGACACCTGCTTCACTGTTCTAAGCTTCCAGCTCCTGCGAGGTGAGATGTGCACTGATGAAGGCGAAGACTTTCACTCCTCTGCGTGTATGTCACTTTGCTTTAACTTGACGTGTTGCGTGTTCCACGAGGAATGGTCAGGTCAAATATTTTCATATTGGGATATAAATACAAGTGAAATATTTAAGGAGGGTATAGTTTGAGCTTTTGTTCTGTGTTGCACTTTATGAACATGGTTACGATGTACAAATCAATCTGTCTCCCATTAAAGTCGTTACACCAAGGAGGGGTTCTGCCTATTTGTTCTTTAAGTGACAGGAAGACATAGAAAGTAATGTTAGACAAAAGGAAGTTCCAATTAGGATACCAGATGGCCGCCTTTGTCTTTAGACTTCAGTGCACTTTTGTTCTGGGACTAAACGGATAACTGTCAATTAAATCCCAGTTTATAGTAACTGCATAAAAAGAGACAAAGAAAACGTGTGAAACAACAATTAGAGGAGGCACACGGGCATCGTAGAGCTACGACCCCAGGGCCCTTAACGAGGTGCTTATCCATACACTGTATATAAATGGGCTGAGTCTTCATGACGTCACTTGTTGGTTTGTGAACTGCCGTTTTGAAGCCTCGAGCTTCTTGGCTGTTGCCATCTTGGACTCTGGCCGTCGCAAATGTCTTTTGAAAATGGAATTAAAATTCATAGACGAACAGACAGCAACGTACAGACAAACAAATACACACGCAAAAGAAAAGTGTACATGAGACACTAGAGCCGAGCAGACAGGCAGAAAAAACCTCCAGTACGAGCACATGCACAACACTGAGGCACAGCAGACACAGCGTTGAGTCTGAATGTTGGTACGTGTTCGTGTGCGTATGTGTGGTGGCACAGCGTTCCACCAGCTGCCTTCACAGAGAACGTAGATTCACTGAACGAGCTTGACCGATGTGGAATGACACAATCACCTCTTGAAGCAGATCGAGTGAGTCTGCTGCTTCGAGTGCTTTGTTTAATCAAATCACTAAGTCAGGGGTCGGCAACCTTCAGCCCTGAGTCTACGTCCACACTCGAACCTTTTCCTTTTAAAGGATCTCCGTCCACACGGCGTTTCAGCATTGTGTTCTAGATGATCTCCGTCCAGACTGAAACGCCTGAAATCGAATATCACGTGACTCTTCACCTACACCGGGCATGCGGGTGGTTTCCGGTGTAAACAGAAAGTAGATTAGTTGCTCAAAGCCGCTAACGTGACTTCAGACGGCCGCTCCGTAGATCTGATAACGCCGCTGGACACGCTGCTCGCTAATCGCTCCAATAACAGCTGCTTCCTCCGTGTGGCGGCTGCAAACTAGCCAAACGATCAACTGAGAATACACTTGTTGTGATGTTGATTTAACTTGCCTGTCAGTGTGTTGCAGCCGACCATCCTGGCAAAAGACTGAGCAGCTGCGTCACACCTCTCTCGGCAGAGCAGCCGGAATAATTGGACTGTGCCAATCTGTAGCAGCAAGAGGGGTGTTGGCGGGAACCTGCCATCTGCGCCACAGCAGAGGAGTGTCTATCCACCCCTGCAATGACTATGGACTGGGCAGCCGTGTATATATTCTGCAGGTAGGAGAGGGCGCATTGAGTGTCCCTTGAGCAGAAGAGCACTCACTGTATTGTTTAACCCTAAGTTCTGGTTTATTATGTTAAAGTTTATACAGTTTTTCTAATTTGTTACTTTGGCTGGATTTGGTCACCATCCTCATTATTGTACATGTTTTGGGTGAATAAAATCACTGTTTTGTCCCACTTGACCTGCTCTCCCAGCTTTATGAGTACGCTGGTCCCTCACACTCTGTAATGATGCAGACTTTAACTGGACAACAGCTGCTCGTACAGACAACACGGTCAGCAGCACCTGACCTTAAATAAACATGTTTTCATATGTTGACACCTAAAATGTGCGTCATATCCTATTACACCTGTCAAGAGCCTTTCCCTGCAGGTGGCTGATCATGATAGCAGACCCCCCCCCCCCCCCCTCTGTATACTACCAATGGATAAATCCAAAAAAAGAAAAGTCACGGAGGAAAATAGAGAGTTTAATTCTGCGTGGACGTCTTGATGTGCTTTCAGTGCCAGCGATGCTGGCACTGAAACACTGCTGTGTGCTTAATATGTGCAAACACTGTAATGTTAAAAGTCACTTCCAGAACAAGCACAGCATTTGGTGAACAGTGTCACGCTGGAGATGATTTCTCAGCTGCTGCAGCAAACTCTCCTCTTCATCAGAGCTTGATATTGTTCGAACAGGTAAAATAGCAATAAAATGTCAAGAATTGTCTTAATTCTTGTTCTATATGTTCATAAATACAACAAACTATAGTTTTTGTATACATAATATAACTATATATAAAACTTTATAAGCTGTTATATCAAATAGCTTTTGCGGCTCCAGACAAATTTTATTTGGTGGAAAATCTGACAAAATGTCTCTTTGGATGTAAAGGTTGCCGACCCCTGACCTAAGTAAAGGTTGCCGACCCCTGGACTAAGTAAAGGTTGCCGACCCCTGATCTAAGTAAAGGTTGCCGACCCCTGATCTAAGTAAAGGTTGCCGACCCCTGGACTAAGTAAAGGTTGCCGACCTCTGATCTAAGTAAAGGTTGCCGACCCCTGATCTAAGTAAAGGTTGCCGACCCCTGACCTAAGTAAAGGTTGCCGACCCCTGGACTAAGTAAAGGTTGCCGACCCCTGACCTAAGTAAAGGTTGCCGACCCCTGGACTAAGTAAAGGTTGCCAACCCCTGGACTAAGTAAAGGTTGCCGACCTCTGATCTAAGTAAAGGTTGCCGACCCCTGACCTAAGTAAAGGTTGCCGACCCCTGGACTAAGTAAAGGTTGCCGACCCCTGGACTAAGTAAAGGTTGCCGACCCCTGGACTAAGTAAAGGTTGCCGACCCCTGACCTAGGTAAAGGTTGCTGACCCCTGGACTAAGCGGAGGCGGGGCCGTACCATGTAAAAAGTTAAAAGGCACCAGATTACAGAATATGACGTCTACTTTGATAAAAATGTTGGTCCTCCCCGAGACGCCACACGACATCGTCCCAAACAGGTTGAATACTTCCTTCCTGCACTCTGTGTTCACTGTCAGCAGACGGTCCTTTCCAACAGGAACCGAAGGCCTTCAAAGCCACTGGACTCCTTTGACTGAAAGAGTTGTTTTATTTGCTTTGGTCTCTTAAAGGGTCCGGATGTTATGCTATGGCCATGGGCCCGGTGGACGAATGTCTAGCTAGTGTGAGGAATTTCAGTTTAAAAGCGCTCCTAGCGATGAATTCTCGTGAAGCCCCACTAAAATGTTCTTCAGCCCCCCAAATAATTTGGCATTATTGACTTTGAAAAAAAAACAATTTTTGTTTTTTTGGTGATGTCATAAAATTAAACTATTGTTTCTCACATGTACAAGTTATTTATAACTCTAACATGCTACATATGTGCATGCGTTCTGGTTTGTATGTTTTCTCCCCCTTCAAATTACAATCCAACAGCCTATCATCATACTTAACGATATCATCCCCGGGCACTAGGACCTTGGGGAGGCTGCTGCATGCATGTTTTTTTTCCATTGAATGGTATATTTGACACTGAACTAGTTCATCTTTATCTCAGTGATAGTGTCCAAATGAGCATAAAATATAACGGGTATGTAAAAACTACACGGACAACAAAATAGATGTACAGTAGATCAACATCTTATTCCCTTCTGCTCATAATAAAACAAGTAAACAACTCAAAAGTTGACACTGTCAGGTCCATTCTCCATCCATTGTGTGCGGCCCCTTTAAGAATTAGGATTTGGGAGTGACACGGATATGAAAGCTAGTTTATCAGTCTTTCCTTTACAAGCAGGAACATTATTTCTCTCTCTTAATTTGAGAAAAGTTCATATTTGTGTTGTCAAATTTCACTGTGACCCTCAAATTCTGTCTCTTGTGTTATCATATACTGAATGCAAGCAAAGCTACAGAGCAAAATCACACTCTTTCTGATTGAACCAATCTATGACCCGTCTGAAACAATGGATTTCCGAGTGTGAGAGGCTGTGAGGGCTTGAGATGGTGTAAATAGGAACGGGACAGCCCTTTGCTGCAACATATCACGTTACCATGAAAACTGCAAGAAATATGATGTATAATTGTGTGTATTGATTTTATACTTTGTACTCTCTGATTTGAATGTCTTTCGGGCTCTTTCCTCACAAGATGAGAGGTAACTTCATATCATCTATTTACTCGTTTTTGTCAAAACAGCTTCAATGACAAAATCAAATATTTGATGAATAAATAAATAAATATCTTCTGATTTCATGTTTATTTTTTGATCCATCTTTAACCCTTAATGTTACTGATTAAATTTATTATGACAGGCTGAACACACGTGAGCCGTGTCCTCTTTGTTTACCTTTTTTTTTGACGCCTCCATGCGTCCACTGGTTACCCCGTGTTTAACATCACATTGCAATGATTTGTGGGTAATTCCCTTAGGCTAAGTCAGCATACCATGCTGACTTACAGAAAGTCCCTAAACCCTCACGGACTTCGCGGGAGCGTGCCTCAAAGTCCGTGAGTCCGAAAGGGGGGGACATTGGGATTTGGCCCTACAGAGTGACGTTTACTTTGATAACACATCCGGTTAACTGACGTCTAGTAGAAGTTAACTCTCAATCTTTACAAAGATATGAACCAATAAACACCTTGTTACCTGTTCAACTGGCGCTGAGAGGAGTTTTAACACATTTAGACACGTTTTACTCCACATTCAATACCGGAAGCTCTACTACCATTTGTGTGTTTCTGTCAAGTTACGCTAACCACCTGAGACCAGGTTCCTTTCAAAATAAAACACAGAAAACGCCACAATAAAAGCCTTAACGAAACAACTTCACACAGTAGTCTCAAAGAAACAGAACAAAGATGGAGTCAGATATTTACATGAATTAATTCATTCATATGTTGACAGAATTATATTGTACAAACACATATGACACATGACTTGTTTCATGTTAACTGCTGTTGTGGTTCCTCTCAGTCCTCATTGGTGGTCTCTGTTTTAAAAGGATCCTGTTCATCTGACCTGGACCTCAACCAAACCTCACATTTCACTCTTTAACTTCATAGTCAAGTGTTGAAGCTGTTTGTGTTTCTGAAGATCAACTTTCAGTCAGAACAATAAGAATAAAAGATGCAGCTCAGTATATCAGTCACATATTCATCAAACAATCACCTGATTCTGGTTCAACATGTCACTGCTTTATATTTCACATCACATTCACATGAACTGGAATCACATTTCTACAAAGTCAATGGATTTGTACATTTGTCTAAAGTTACATGTTCATGATGATCTATTTGCATAAATGTGTGGAACCTGATTTTATCTGCAACAATAGAATCGACTTGTTTTTACTGAGAGAATAAGATGTGAGAGTAAAGTAAAGCTCAACTCCATAACTGAGCTTTAAAGCTGAATGAAGACATATTCATTACAAGGAATTAACGTCAAATACTGTTAAGGAGTGTGAATAGACGGCACTCTGCTGCATAAAAAATCACCTTCAAAATAAAAGCACAGGATTTCTTTTTTTTTTGTTATATATGCTATAAGTATATATATGCTATAAGTACTCACAGCGCCACCTGCTGGCAAAAGGAAATCTGCATTTTGTGACAAACACCATCTGATTTACATGACTTTTACACGATGTGGTTGACACTTGATACAGAGCTACATGATGTATGTTTGTACATGTTCCGTAGCGCCAGGCAGCGGATACAGGAAGCATCGGACTATTTGCAAAACGTAATTTCCAGCATCAGGCGGTCCACGCAGGAAAAAAACCTCCCCGACGTGCGCTTTAATTAATATTATGTTCATTCATCCAAAAGTCTACAATGGATCTTTAAGTTCAAGTCGTCAAACCTGAAAGTCCTGCATTCACAATGAAAGTAAAAGTACTAAAGTATTCATGTCTGAATTTCACCGAGGGATCAATAAAGGTTGATTGTTTTCTCCATAATAATATATAAAAGTGATTTATTTGTTGATTATATTTTGTTCTATTGGTCTGAATCTGATCGTCAGCAGTGTGAGTTTTTACAGAGGAGACTCTCCCTCCTACACAGAACACAGAGACACTGAACCACCAAACTTGGACCAGAACCCAAAGCCAGGATACAGAGGTTGAGTGAATGTGGTGTTGAAGGTGTGGAGGTGGGTCAGTGTGTCAGAGGAGACTCTGTAGAAGGACAGAGAGCCAGCAGGCCAGTCCACATACACTGCTACTCTACCAGAGGAGGAGGAGGAGGTGGTGATGATGTCTGTTGTTGTCTTATTGTGACGGACAGAGCAACCTTCACCAGAGCAGTACAGACTCCAGGACTGATCATTATTTCCAAACCAACAGTCATCGCTGTTTGCTTTCCTATGGATTCCGCTGTAACTCACTGATATACAGACGTCTCCTCCCCACTCGACCTCCCAGTAACAGCGACCAGTCAGACCAGTTCTACACAGCAGCTGAGTACAGACATCAAACCTGTCTGGATGATCAGGATATGGCTGATACTCTCCCTCATAGGTCACCTTCCTGTTGTTGTCAGACAGTTTGAGCCATCTGTGCATTGTGTTTGTGTCGATTGTGAGTTCACAGGCATCTGAAGCAAAGAAGGAGACATGAAACAGCATCAGTTCACCATCAAACACAGCTGATGGGTTTATTGGAGACTTCATGAATCAAAGTGAACACTCACACTTCCTCAGACCAGGTTTCAGCCTCTGATCTCCAGCAGGTTCAACCCTGGAGGAAGAAACAGAGTCAGAATGAAGCTTCATCATCATCACTGATCGTCATCATATATCAAACGTATCTGATAGAAACATAATGAACCTCAACACAAACCAGACAAACTTGAGAAGTTTGTAAAATGTTCTATAAACCCCTTGACTCCATGTTTGTCAGCAGGGGCGTCATTAGGCCTATTTTAGGGGGGCTTCACCTGAGGTGGCTAACCAAGGCAGCAACAGACACCATAGCAGACAGGTAACGTACAAGCTACGGTGCTTTAGTTGAGACCGAGTGGATCTACAACTCAACGAACACGTTCACAAGAGAACCTCTGGCTGGAACTGAACCGCACCGATGTTCTGAACAACCGCGTCATTAAACTCTCTGTAGTCAAAGAAAGGAGGATGGACTTTGTCTCTAAGTGAACAGCAGCTTTGGTAAGTGAAGTGCTTTTGTTCTACATCTGCAGCAGCGTTACTACCGTGTTCATGTGTCTATGGTGTTGTTTCTATGATCTGGTTGATATTGTTCCCTCTGATGTGGATAATAGTTGAATGGCTCGTGCTCTTCAGTGTGCGGATGAATACGTGTGTTAGCGCTGCAGTGTTGCTGGATTGATTTGTTGCTTTGTTGTCATGTAAAGATATGTGACTGGTTCTTGTGAGTTTGTTCTTGTCATTGTGTTAATTACGTTGATTCTGACTCTATGCATTGTCCGTTAATGACGCAGCATCCCGTCATGCTCGTGTTCATGTTTCTGTTTTCTTTAACAGAGCAGGAATGATGGTCTGGAGAGATGTGGATTGTGTGGTGATCACTTCAGCCTGTTTGAATCAGTAGAGAACAGATAAACTCTGTGGGGAGAGTGCAGCTTGTGTGTTGCTGTTGGTTTTCCTGCTAAGCTAATTTAGTACTAAAAGTACTAATAACAAACACCAGTAACGTCAGAGCTTATCAATACTCCGGCCTTTTGTTGTAGTCCCCATCTCTTCCTTTAGCTCATGTAGAAACACTAAAGTCTCTCTCGAGCCAGTGTCCATTCTGTGCTGCTGTAGAAACATGGTGGTGTGAGACGGCGGACTAAGTTCAGGAAAACTCTACCATTCTTAGTGTCAGGTCATAATAAACACATAGTTATGAATATTATATTCAGCCTATGTCAATAAATACCCTACATTTCCTCTTAAATCAGCATTCATTTATATTTGAACACTCACTGAAGAACTACAAGTTGTGAAACAACATTGACATATTAACAACTTATGAAGTTAATATATTAAATGTCTTGGCTATCAGTTGTCTATTTCTTTCATGCTAATGCTAGCACCTCAGAGGAGAAGAGCAGAACAGAGTGACGAGATATTGTACTCAAACAGTGACTAAGTCTAAATCTATTCATCATCACGGACAGACAGCAGACGTCTGCAGATCACTAAAATATGTTTTAAGAATCAACCAGCTTCACTAGGACCTCTATGAGATATCACAGAGAATCGTAGAGTGCTGAGGTTAAAAAGAAGCTCCACAAAACTCTCTCATGAACATCTGTCTCTTCAGCTGCTTTAGATGTTCCACCTTCTTCACCAGCTGAAGCCTCTAGATGAGTCTGTCTGCTGTTTGCTGCTGAGCAGCTCGTGTACGGTGAGTTTATCAGAGCTTGTGTTATTAAAACCAGCTGCTGCTGATGAGAGCAGTGAGAGTGCATCAGTAAAGCGGTGGTCATGTGACTCAGGTCCAGCACTCTCAGCCTAGAGGACGGGGAGCTGAGGACTGATGGCAGAGCTCCATAGCTTCTCTCTGACAGATCACAGACACTCAGCCTGAAGGAGAGTTAGTGATGAAGACAAACACAAGACTGTTCTTTCTTCTTCTTCAATGTAAAATACAACATGAACAATGGAGGATTTGAGTCTTTTATTGTGTGTATCACTGGAACATAACCGTGATTAATGGATCCTAATCTCCAATAACTTTTAGTCTTAATTGAACAACAAAGTGACCTTTTTTTTACCTTCAAAGCTGCATTAATCTGTGGAGTTGCAATGAAACTGAAGAAACAATTTACATGTTTTTCAATTGATCAACGAATCAATTTGTTTGTTAAATCTGTCAACAGAAGACTTTCATGAGCTGAACTCCTCTGCTCATGTGATAAAGCTTTAAAAGGCAGTTATCTGGGTACTTACAGAGCTTTGTTGGGGGCTTTGACCGCTGGCACCAGACTCAGGTTCTTCTGGTCCAACACGTCCAGATGTTCTCCTGATGACAATGAGATGAAGATCAGAGCTGAACACTGAACATCTGTGGAGAGACGTCCTGAACTCAGGGACTGTTGGATCTGCTCCACTAGAGAACCATCATGCAGTTCATTCAGACAGTGGAACAGATTGCTGCTTTTCTCTGGAGACACATTCTCTCTGATCTTCTCCTTCATGTACTGGACTGTTTCCTGATTGGTCCGTGAGCTTCTTTTCATTTTCAGTTCTCTTTGAAACTCAGCACGTCTTCACTAGATCTGATCAACCTGTCTTCACTAACAGGTCATGTACCACAGTCCTTCAGAGTAGCTATAATCAAAGCTCTTCTTAAGAAGCCCGCTCTCCATCCAGAGGTGTAGAACTAGAGACCGATCTCTACCCTTCCCTTCCTCTCTAAGATCCTTGACGAAGCAGTTGTGAATCAGTTGCGTGACTTTCTACGTAACAATAGTTTGTTTGAGGACTTTCAGTCATGATCTAGAGAGCATCATAGCACAGAGACAGCTCTGGTGAAATAACTCATGACCTTCTGATTGATCAGATAAAGGACTTGTCTCTGTTCTGGTCTTGTTAGACTTTAAAACTACGTTCAACACCATTGATCATTACATCCTGTTACAGAGACTAGAACCTATGATTGGCATTAAAGGAACCGTAGTAAACTGGTTTACGGTGGGCTAAATTTAGTAGCTAACGACTGAGCTTCCATGGTACAGAGCTGTGCTTCTAATTCACTGAGCCTCGCCTCAAACACAGCAAACACACTACACTTATAGCATGTACCATTATACCTAAAGGAGGCAGAGGAATAGCTGAACATGTGACACACCGAGAGAGAAAGAGTGAAGCCATCACTAACTGCTAAGCTAAAGTACGGTAGCTAACGTTAGCAGTACTGGACAACATCTAAAGTCTTGGATTTAGCGAGAAGTCACCAGAAGAGGTCACTGGCTGCTTGAAACCCACCAACACCAGCAACCTTCACCTCCTCGCTGGCATTGCTCCTGCTGATATTAGACGGGAAGTTGCATGCCGAGTCGAGAAAAACTAAATCTACTAGTGATGAACGCCATCTCCTCCATGGATGTCCCCGTCCGACCCAATGGCTAAAATCAAGAAGAAGCTTTCTGAGCCATGTCCAGCCCCTCACAAAGTCTCGGGAAGAAACCAGAATCCAACTCTGGAGGGAAAAGCTTGAGAATGACCGTCCTCCAACTGTAATCGCTGTGGGACATTGTCAACACAGCTGTAGCTCCACAAACTATTCTTCATTTCTAGCTACAATTATTCTTTCATTCAATTATTACACATGGTTGTAAAATGAAGTCCATCCAAACAACAGACCTTAGTCCTGCTGTGGGAGTGTCACAGTTCAGCTCCACACCCTCCTCACTCTTCTTGTCAGTCACTCCCTCCTCATCAGTCTAAACTCCCTTCACCTGCCTCTGATCAGTAATCAAGCCCCTCTATAGACTGCTGCCTCCCAGACACACATTTGCCAGATTGTTCTTCGGTTTTCAATGCCAGACTCTCAGGACTGATCTCCTGTTACCGACCCTGCCTGCCCCTGTTCTACCCGCCTTGCCTGACTCCCGGTAAACCCACCAGCCTTCTGATCCTGACCCTGTTTGAACTTTGCCTGCTGTTATTGAAGTTTGTAATAAAAGGCCAAAGATCCCTGGAATCCTGTGTGTTGCATTTGGGTCCATATACAACCGGTTACAGGGAGATCACAACCAACACATTCACCTACTCTGTCGACCGCGATGAAACATTCACCCGACATGGAGTCTCAACTGTCTACAGGGCTTTTTTCCTAAACCAAGTACTTTCTGTATTCATGTAATGAGCAGAATTTGTACCATCGTATGAGGATACGTTGATCACAGTACATTAATATCCGAGTGTCTCAAACCAAGGAGTAAATAAAAGATGACTGAATCAGGTAGCGTCAGCACAATCTGTCCAATAATAACGATACATCAGCTGAGCCTTTCCTCATGATTAAGACCCTGTTCCATTCCAGTACTGTGTTGCCCATTTGAACTCACTGCATGAAAGTACAAATGACTGAAGTGTGACTGACCGTCTGGTCCTGAGCTGGTGTTTGGCAGCCTCTGCAGCAGATCATTCCTGGGTATCTCCTGTAAAACCTTCCTGGTGACCTCTAGAGCTCCGTGAAGTTCAAAGGTATTCACCATCAGATCCACAGTGTCCCGCCTCTCAGCATTCTCCAGCTTTGACTTATGGATAGTTGGGTAAGGTTTCATGGAGACATCCTGCTGCAGATACCAAATGAAGTCCTTATATTCAGCGATGGTTAAGTCCTTCAGAGTCTTCAAAAGGTCCACTGACGTCATCGTGGCTCCCTGCTAGCATCTGTCTGTTTCGTCACCTGAAGGAAAAAGTGTATTGGAACCACAGAAACAATGGAAAGTCAAGGATGCTCAGCGCAATCAGCTGACGCGGGAGTAAACAATGAAACAATGGCCCGTCAGTGTGTGGCTCTCCGTTACAAACAGGAAGACAAGTAACGGGAAAGTTGAGAGAAAGGTACGGTCCGTTGTTTGACCGTAAAAAGGAAACGTTGAAGAAAAAGAACAAACAAAAAGAAGAGGGGAAAAGTGAAAGACTCAAATTAAACCGCACAGTGAGCTGCTGCCGCTGGCACGGAACCGTCTTGCATCGATAACACATCCGGTTAACTGTCGTCTAGTAGAAGTTAACTCTCAATCTTTACAAAGATATGAACCAATAAACACCTTGTTACCTGTTCAACTGGCGCTGAGAGGAGTTTTAACACATTTAGACACGTTTTACTCCACATTCAATACCGGAAGCTCTACTACCGTTTGTGTGTTTCTGTCAAGTTACGCTGACCACCTGAGACCAGGTTCCTTTCAAAATAAAACACAGGAAACACCACAATAAAAGCCTTAACGAAACAACTTCACACAGTAGTCTCAAAGAAACAGAACAAAGATGGAGTCAGATATTTACATGAATTAATTTATTCATATGTTGACAGAATTGTATTGTACAAACACATATGACACATGACTTGTTTCATGTTAACTGCTGTTGTGGTTCCTCTCAGTCCTCATTGGTGGTCTCTGTTTAAAAAGGATCCTGTTCATCTGACCTGGACCTCAACCAAACCTCACATTCTCTCTTTAAGAGACTTGGGATGTTTACTCTGTCTCATCAAGAGAGGAAGAGAGACCTGTTCCTGACCCCATCCTCACATCTGCAGCAGTACTTCCTCTTTTTGACTCAACCGTCAAAACCGTCCCCAAGTTTACGATCACACAGTATGAACACCAGACCTTCCACTGCTTTCTGTCAACACACCCAGTATTGTAATCACATTACAGCTGTAGCTGTTAAATCACTTCATATCAACACACAATACATAAATGCATAAATTGAATGTTAATGATGCTTTTATTTGAATGATATATGCTGTATATATGTGATCTTTGGCCTGATCTTCTCAGTCCATTCTTTTAACTTTAAAGCAGCTCTTCTGGGATCTCAAACCTACTGACATATCAAAATCTGAATTCATAGTAAGGAGAAGATGATTCACTACTTTAATGTGTGCAGTTTGGGTAGAGTGGCAGCCCTGAAGCAGAGGGGTTAACGATGATTCGTTATATATACATATATATACATATATACATATATTATCATGTCAGCTTCTGCTGCACAGGAAACCACAACCAGCAGCTCCCTGCAGGCTTGTGCAGAGGTGTGGGAGCGCTTATCCGTGCTTTAGAGGTGACTACCGTGAAATAATCAGAATATAAAGTTCCTCTGATTGACTGCTTTGTTCTCAACGCTGCTCCATCTCTTCATTCAATCTCTAGCTCGTTCGACCACCGATGTACTCTCTCTCTCTCTGTTTCTCTGTCTCTCACTCACTCGTTGAGCTGGAGAGGAGGAGCCATCATTATTCTACTTACTACTCCCATTATATGAATCATTTCTGTCAGATGCATCGCATGTGTTGTAACTCATTATATATGCTATATATTATACTACACACAGAGCTAAGATATGGAGTAGCAATGGAGGCTACCACTAGTGTTGGATGTTTCAGAAAAAATGTGACAAGTCAAAAATGATATGGACTCAGCACAGTGAGAGTAACAGAGTTGAAACAGCATTCTGTCTCACAGACATTGTTTGGCGTATCACTGAAAGCAGCGTCACGGCTGGGCTGAACTAACCGGCACCAATGCTATCAACCATCATGCAACTCAAAGGTTGTTAATACCAATGCAGCTGGACTCCTTGGAGCTGGTAACGCAGGCTTTCTGTTATAAGATCTTGAGTCGTGTTGATGACATCATCAAGGTTACCTTTTCAGACTTCCTGGGACACAATAGACATTTTACTGATGTTTTCACGATTTGAATAGAACCTTCTCATCATAACTGATAGACTGAACTTCACCCGAACCCTTTGTAATGTTTGAGCTTGGCCTCCGTTAAGTCTTGCTGCGCCGTCACATAACATTATTCTGACGTTCTGTAGAAACTATGAAGACCAATGTGAACAGTCATGTGGCACCAAACCAAATCAGCACACACCTGAAAGTGCCCTGAGAATTATCTTTGTGTTCATTGACAGCGCTGTTATGAAGAACTACAGGATATGGTTTAACATGGAGACACCCTCCTCCACATTCCTGGAGTACTTCTGTTCTGGGTTTGTGTTTTGTGGTCTCGGCTGTTTAGTTCAATTGAAGTCAAATGTAAATACTGACTTATAAAATGGTATTTTAGCCAAAAACGTTCCTGTGCATTAGAACACTTCATAAAATATGGTCTTCAACCCTGTGGAGCCTTAATAAAGACAAAACCAGATTTGATTTGATAATATCACACTGACGTAGTGCAGTAATCCTGTGAGGTTGTCAGTGCTGCTCCTCATCTTCTTCACCACTGCTGATTGTACTGTAAAGACTGAAGGACAGGCAGGCATTAGAGTTGTTCTCTCCTAAAACATGTGACTGTGCTCCAACACAATGGAGAGGAGGATGAGAGGCTGAAGACAGTGGCGGTGCAGATACTTACGGAGTATCTGTTGGGTATCTTGGCACTGTGATGGACAGGTGTCTCCAGGTTGCCCTTACAGTGGGGACACTGGCTATCAGCTGGGAACAACAAGTGAAAAACTTGATGCACACTTCAAAGTACCTTACGTTAAAGCTGCACTAACCAATCATTGTGTGTTAACAATGCATCAAATGACCGACTCTGTGACCGTTTGGTTGTCCAGCATGCACACCTTGCTGTCATCTTGTGTCCAGCAGCAGCAGGCTAAGCTGACGTGTCAGACTGTGTCATCACATAACTTCTGTTGTGATTTTGCAATATAAATAAAATATATTTCACTCAACCTCCTGAGCAGTGCTGCACTTTAATTCCAGGAAGTTCAGAAGAGGACAAACAGTGTACACAAAAGCAAAGCCATAATCAAAGATACACAAATAATCGATTTGGTATAGAAGGGTAAACGAGGTATTTGATGATCAGCTTCTCACCTTCGAAGGTGACAGTTCTCAAAAGAGAAAGTCGAACTTGTGTTTTTGATGAATGGTGATTGGTAGCATGTCTGAATGTATCCATGTTCAGTGTAATGATACCTGTTTGCTCTGGTGTTGCGTTTGGTTGGGTTGCATTGCAACTGGTCTCAGAAGCTCTCTGCAGCAGCTGTAAAGTAAGAGGAAACTTCAACAAAGTCAACGCAGTGGAAGAGAGCAGCTAAAAGAATATTCCACATTTTGCAAGAGGCCAAATGCATCATGAGACAAACTTCTCTATTTTCAGATCTAATCACAAAACATCATTGTCACCTGGGTTACATGTTAACATGTTAGCATAACCATAGTGCACAACAATGCATGATATGGGGAACAAAGGATAAGGCAGAGACAATGCCTTTAAGGGATAGAAGGAATGTGTTACATGTATTATATGAGTGCATTGTAACACCTCTACCATCACCAAAGTCTTCCAAATACTTAGAACTGCAAACTCTTTGGGACTTTTAATGTAAATGTAATGAGTCATCTGAACAAATATATATATTGTGGCATCACAAGGGGACAGGTTGTGGAGGGGCGCTACATCCTCACCCAGGATCAGTGCCCACAACCCAAAATGGCCACCGGGCTAGAGACTACAGCTCCCAGACTGCCTCATCATGCACCCAGCTGCAGGTGCTTAAGGCCCCTAATTGAGGCAGGGCTGGGAGACTGAATAAAGGGGAGAGCACCACGGCAGAGGAGGGGGGCCCGGAGTAGGAGAGAGGACGCCTACCCGGAGGAACAGAGACCAAGGACGTTACAGGGTTGGATTACTTTTTTGGATGAAGAAACCACTTTCTCCTCATGGATGCTTTATGTTGATTCATGGACTTTTTTGTTTGATTTGTGATTTTGGAGTTAAAGGAACTGCCAGGGGGACGGTCCAATAAACCTTTATTTTTGTTTATACTGTCTGATTGTGCCTGTTTTACGCTCTCTTTTGCACTGCCCCACCCTAGGGACAACCCGTGACACTACAATATGTATTCTTTGAATTATCTTCATGCTAGCTAAGGTGTTGAAATAATTAAAGGTTGAAATAAAAAATGTTTTAATTCACAATAATGGACAAAAGAAGAGCTAGCAAAGTACATTTGAGTGTGAATTATTCCAGGCTGTTCAATGAATGAAAGCACATTAAACTACCATGTGAATGGTAATGAAGGAGCAGCCCGTGAGGTTAGGTTCATGTATGATAAAGGATTAAACGATGTACCGTGTAACCCGTGACTCAGTGAGCTTTGAAGATGCTGGGAGGCAGATTGTGTTACTTCTGGACGGAGCCAGCTAGCCGGACTGTTCTCTGACTATTTTTCCAAACTTTGTGCTAAGCTAAACTAACCAGCTTCCGGCGGTAGCTTCATATTTACCGGACACACATGAGAGTGTAAGAAGTCTAAATTCATGCTTTTCCAGATCTGTCTGCAAAACGACAAGAAAACAAATGTTTAAATGCTTCTTTTTGGATCGGTCAGTGCTAGGCTATGCTAGCATGTAGCTGGTCCACTCAAAATAACAATCTTGGCATAAATACAGCAGGAACGTTTATTGTTTACACCCTAAACTATTCAAATGACATTCAACAAAGGTCCGGAACATCACAATAATGTTTCATTTGAGGATTGATTTAGTCCCATATACATTAAAGTAGCCAACAACTGACTGTCATTTCAATAAAAAAAAGGTAAATTTAATAATATTTCAACATTATTTATTGTTTTCAAATTTAACTGAATGAATTATAAATAATTAATACATGTTCTCTCATTTCAAGTAAAACACAAAATAACAGAAAGCTTTTAAAAAAATGTCCATCTTAAAATAAAGTACGTAATTTTCGTAAAATGAACTGTCCGGCAGCTTTAAATTCAGTTCACCCGGTGAAATGATGTCAACCAAAAACTATGAGATCATATTCTTCTCATCTTCTAAACAGATTAATTAATAACCTCTTATCACTCATGTAAAATTTGCCAAAAATGCCTATCCAAGGCGTACCCAACGTATACTGACAGCTCTTATTGAACCATTGGGAGTACATGTATGGTTTTAGTCTCTATTGAAAGGTAACACTCTGAAGTTTCTTCACAAACAGTCAGAATCACTGTAAGTGCTGCTAGCATTGAGCTAATGAAGCTACAATACACTGAAAAAGAAGGATTTTATTTCTGCCTGGATGTTTTTTTGGCAAACAGATGCCTGCAGATAACTATAGCTGGGACTTATTAGCTGAAAAACACAATGGTACCATAGCATGTAGTCATAGTACCTGGAACAAATTCAAATTTGATAACAATATCACAGAAAATGAATATTTTACACATGGTTTACTCAGAGTACGTCTGCGTAAAAGTGCACTTGGAGGCTCGTAGTCACCACGTCAAAATGCACAGATTACGATAAACTACGTGTTCTTTGTTCGAATGGCAGCTTATTTATGTCGATGTATGGTTAACTATAACGTATTTAACCAGTGTCAACTTTCACAGATTCTTGAAAATTGTCAGCAACCAGACTTTGCTCTTGAAGATCGGTAATAAGTACCTCACTGGCGGTACTAGATTTGAGTTCCCAAACCAGTGGTGGCTGGTCAATAGAGGGCCATGGGGCATGGCCCCACCATGAGCCACACAAAAAAAAAAAAAAAAAAAATTATAATAATCCTAAATTATACAAATTGTCAATATTTGTGTTTTGAACTATGGATTGTACCCAGCAGTGGTGTATAAACTACTCAAAAGCCATACTTGAGTAAAAGTAAAGAT
Organism: Lycodopsis pacificus; assembly: GCA_028022725.1. Lineage (NCBI taxonomy): Eukaryota > Metazoa > Chordata > Actinopteri > Perciformes > Zoarcidae > Lycodopsis > Lycodopsis pacificus. Next base: position 22,222,617 of record CM051702.1, read on the forward strand.
ACCTTACTGGAAAACTACTCAAGTAAAAGTAAAAAGTCACCTTTTAGAATACTACTTGAGTAAAAGTCTTAAAGTATCTGATATTTATTGTACTTAAGTACAAAAGTACTTTTCTGACATTAAATGTACATCATAACCTGAACATTAAATGAACATCATAACCTGTTCATTGAAAGTAAAAGTACAAGTAAATGCTGTTGATAAAAAAGCAAAGGGTCAGAATTTTGAGAATTATGAAGTTTATTCTTTTAAGTGCTGTGGCACCATGACCAAGGACATGGAGCTGTGTTGAACATAATTGGGTTGGCTGTGATCCATTCAGGAGCAACAATGTTCAACATAATATATTGTACATAAGTATACTTTTGCATCTACTATGAACTTATCATCATAATTCTCCGAAAAGCAATATGACACTATGAAGGAGTTGTAACAGTGCGTTTATAAGTCTGCTCATTAGACTAGAGGATGTAGAGGGCCAATGCATCATATTATGTTCAGCAAAAAATATCCACTTGATGCATCAGGTCAGTGTTTAGAGAAAGGACACACTTTAAACTCCTATGGGCCTGATTTGAACACAATAGGCAAAGGTTTTGCTCAAGCTGAATCTGCAATTGGGCGACTGCTACATCATAACTCCATCTGATCATCCACAACATGACTCAAATATCAAAATTGATCTTAAATATGAGGTTTAAAATGTAGCATTCTGGTGTATTCTGAGAAGAAAATTAAGTGATGAGACATTTACTTTAAGCAAAAAACTAATATATTATTCAGTCATTAATCAGTATTTCTGCTCTATTATTAATATTAACCTTTATTTAGACAAAATCCATTGAGACCGAGGTCTCATTTTCAAACGTTTTGGTCAAATAAAAACAAAGATAGCAAGAGTAGCGAGAACCATCGCCTGTACAAACAAAGTGATTCGTTTTCATTGAACCCTGTTACTGTATGGCTTAATATTAACTTCTACTGTTACTGTACATTTGTTAGAATTGTGGCCTATCTTATATTTACAATTAATATGCATTCAATCCAGTTCAATTATTTAAATTAACCCGCTGAAATGAAGATACAGGCACCTTAACCCTCTCTCATTACTTCAGGGTTCTTGGGAGCAAGGTGGGACTGTTGGTACTGTTAGTCCACTGGCTGTGGTCATCACAGTGAACAGTGTGTACAGTGTGATGAGAGGACATGTGAGCCCTTGTTGCTGTACTTTATCTCCTTGGAGCAGAGGCTGCATTTAGCATACCCTGCCTTATCAACACTGTGACAGTAGGAAGCTGTACTCACGTCTGTTTAGACCTCCACCTTTATCCAGGCCGAGCTCCACCTTTATCCAGGCCCACATCCACCTTTATCCAGGCCCAGCTCCACCTTTATCCAGGCCCACATCCACCTTTATCCAGGCCCAGCTCCACCTTTATCCAGGCCCACATCCACCTTTATCCAGGCCCAGCTCCACTCACAGCTCAGCCCTGCGTCAAGGTGCGCTACAGACAGCCTCCTCTCCCTGAAGCTCTTTGGCCTCATCATCTCATCAGTATCTGGGCCTCATGTTTCGTTGTCATAAAAGCAGTGGTGTATAGTAACGAAGTAGAAATACTTCGTTACTGTATTTAAGTAGTTTTTTTGGGTATCTGTACTTTACTTTACTACTTATATTTCTGGTGACTTTTTACTCAGGGGTCCGAGCAGCAAGTTAAATCATTGGTTAGTCACGTTAATGCGCAATTGCAAACAAATGCTCTCAAAGCCGCGGTGTTTTGATTCCCAGTGATGCCAGGATGCTACATGCTACAATGTGACAACTGGCCAGCCAGCGTTTCTCAGATTGGAGTGAGACCAGGAGAAAATGTGATGTGGTGATCTTCGCAATAGAACATCTTTGATGTGTCGAGTCTTGGCCAATCAGCGTTCAGATGTGTACAGCGTCTTCATTTCCCTCCGTTAAAGTTTAAGTTACTTTATGTTCCGTTACCTGTTAACGTTCGTCATAATCGCGATTTAGAAGGAAAAAACGTAACGTGGTGAAACATGCAGCCCCCCCCCGTGTTCCGGTTCAGTTCACGCGGTCACTCGTTAACGTTAAACCGGAACACCGGCGCATCTGGTTGCAGGTTGTTTGTTTTAACTCAAAGTAGAATGAGGCGACTTCGTGGTCAGAATAACTTTTATGATAACGAAACATGAGGCCCAGATACTGATGAGATGATGAGGCCAAAGAGCTTCAGGGAGAGGAGGCTGTCTGTAGCGCACCTTGACGCAGGGCTGAGCTGTGAGTGGAGCTGGGCCTGGATAAAGGTGGAGGTCTAAACAGACGTGAGTACAGCTTCCTACTGTCACAGTGTTTTAAATACATTGATAAGGCAGGGTATGCTAAATGCAGCCTCTGCTCCAAGGAGATGAAGTACAGCAACAAGGGCTCACATGTCCTCTCATCACACTGTTCACTGTGATGACCACAGCCAGTGGACTAACAGTACCAACAGTCCCACGTTGCTCCCAAGAACCCTGAAGTAATGAGAGAGGGTTAAGGTGCCTGTATCTTCATTTCAGCGGGTTCATTTAAATAATTGAACTGGATTGAATGCATATTAATTGCAAATATAAGATAGGCCACAATTCTAACAAATGTACAGTAACAGTAGAAGTTAATATTAAGCCAACGAATCACTTTCTTTGTACAGGCGATGGTTCTCGCTACTCTTGCTATCTTCGTTTTTATTTGACCAAAATGTTTGAAAATGAGACCTCGGTCTCAATGGATTTCGTCTAAATAAAGGTTAATATTAATAATAGAGCAGAAATACTGATAAATGACTGAATAATATATTCGTTTTTTGCTTAAAGTAAATGTCTCATCACTTAATTTTCTTCTCAGAATACACCAGAATGCTACATTTTAAACCTCATATTTAAGATCAATTTTGATATTTGAGTCATGTTGTGGATGATCAGATGGAGTTATGATGGCAGCAGTCGCCCAATTGCAGATTCAGCTTGAGCAAAACCTTTGCCTATTGTGTTCAAATCAGGCCCATAGGAGTTTACAAGGCAGCGTCCTTTCTCTGAACACTGACCTGATGCATTAAGTGGATATGTTTTGCTGAACATAATATGATGCATTGGCCCTCTACATCCTCTAGTCGGAATGAGCATACTTATAAACGCACTGTTACAACTCCTTCATAGTGTCATATTGCTGTTCGGAGAATTATGATGATAAGTTCATGGTAGATGCAAAAGTATACTTATGTACAATATATTATGTTGAACATTGTTGCTCCTGGATGGATCACAGCCAACCCAGTTATGTTCAACACAGCTCCATGTCCTTGGTCATGGTGGCCACAGCACTTAAAAGAATAAACTTCATAATTCTCAAAATTCTGACCCTTTGCTTTTTTATTAACAGCATTTACTTGTACTTTTACTTTCAATGAACAGGTTATGATGTTCATTTAATGTTCAGGTTATGATGTACATTTAATATTGTTGTGTAAAATAATATACGCTTTACTTGTATGCTGATATTGCGGAATTGTGGGGTCACATGTAAGTGGGTCAAATACTCCGAGGAGGGCATTCTGGCGCCTGCTCGTACGATAGAAACAGATACTGTGGCCCTGGAAGGAGACGCTTGCTTAAACCGCCATAACAAGGGCGTTCCTCTCTTATCTAGTCCAGCAGAGACTTCTGCAGTAGCTTAGAATCGCACCCTTTCGGCGCCTCGAGTGCTAACAACATGCACGCACACTGATGATGCAGAGAAGGAGGATCCGGGACGTGAGCCAGTGTGGGTGGAGAATACTCGGTGCTCCAATGGGCTCTCTGACAAGCTAACAACAGAGCCGCCCCCTACTTTGTATTCCACCAATGGCTTCCATAAGAAGAACCTATTAACTATGATGCGCACTCTGTTTAAGCGCCTTTCTTAGCTTTTCTTATCTTTGGCCCGTGCACGTATAACTGCTGGGCATAATACTTCTGTTACAAATAAACCTTATTGCTTGAATTGAGCTAAATGCCTCGAACTCAGTCTGTACATCCGAGTTTCTCCTCAACAATATCAGAAAAGTACTTTTGTACTTAAGTACAATAAATATCAGATACTTTAAGACTTTTACTCAAGTAGTATTCTAAAAGGTGACGTTTTACTTTTACTTGAGTAGTTTTCCAGTAAGGTATCTTTACTTTTACTCAAGTATGGCTTTTGAGTACTTTATACACCACTGCATAAAAGTTATTCTGACCACGAAGTCGCCTCATTCTACTTTGAGTTAAAACAAACAACCTGCAACCAGATGCGCCGGTGTTCCGGTTTAACCTTAACGAGTGACCGCGTGAACTGAACCGGAACACGGGGGGGGCTGCATGTTTCATCACGTTACGTTTTTTCCTTCTAAATCGCGATTATGAGGAACGTTAACAGGTAACGGAACATAACGTAACTTTAACGGAGGGAAATGAAGACGCTGTACACATCTGAACGCTGATTGGCCGAGACTCGACACATCAAAGATGTTCTATTGCGAAGATCACCACATCACATTTTCTCCTCGTCTCACTCCAATCGGAGAAACGCTGGCTGGCCAGTTGTCACATTTAGCATATAGCATCCTGGCATCACTGGGAATCACAACACCGCAGCTTTGAGAGCATTTGTTTGCAATTGTGCATTAACGTGATTAACCAACGATTTAACTTGCTGCTAGCACCACTGATTCACCAAACCTGCTGCTTGCAGTCTGTGTTCCACCACAGTCCCCGACGCTGCTCTCATGATTCATTTTGTTTCAAAAGATAGATTTGATTTTGTAGCGAGTAACGAAGGTTTCAGGGGAAATGTAGTGAAGTAAAAGTATCGGTTTTCTTTGCAAAATGTAGTGAAGTAAAAGTAAAAAGTCACCAGAAATATAAGTAGTAAAGTAAAGTACAGATACCCAAAAAAACTACTTAAGTACAGTAACGAAGTATTTCTACTTCGTTACTATACACCACTGGTACCCAGTAATGTGTGTAAAATATGATATCTGCGCAAAATATATGCTTTCCCTGCTCGTCCTCTCCCCCTGTGTGCTCGTCTGCTCGTGCTCTCTGTCCGTGTGCTCGACACGTCTGAGAACGCGCAGCTAGGGGGGCCTAATCGTTTTGGCCCAAAAGAGGCGGGTCTATGAAGCAGTTTAGCCAATTGCTGATTCAAGATATGCTGACATACAATTTAGCCAATCAGCGCCCTCGAATAGATTCAGCGTGGGGCCAAAACGATCTGGCCCCCCTAGCTGCGCGTTCTCGTCAGGAGAAGTCTCTACAGGCGAGCACTCCTCCTCCAAGACCCGTTTGAGAGGAGAACTTTGAGGAGAACCTTCAGGCCAAAGAGCTGATATCAGATCAGCCTGACCTCACAATCAGACAGCAGACTAGCGGGAAAGGGAAGCAGGACATGAAGCTTCACTACTAGCTGTACAACAGACAGCTTTGGCTAGCTGCATGACGTCATGCTAATAACTTATTTAGCTTTTTAAAACAACAGGGACGGATCCAGCACGGACAGTTAGGGAGTGAGGGATGAGGAGGTAAGGAAACATGAGAACACCAGGGTAGGGAGTGAGGGATGAGGAGGTAAGGAAACATGAGAACACCAGGGTAGGGAGTGAGGGATGAGGAGGTAAGGACACATGAGAACACCAGGGCACACATGGAGAACTCTGTCAAGCTACATATTAGACAAAGTGAACATATTTTCTTCTACATAGTTGTCCTCAGTCTCATCTGCTTAACTTGGTCATGGACACATCAACATGTAATTTAATTTAATTTAACATCAGTATTCATAATTACACTTCATGTTTACTTCTCCTGATCTTTACCTCCTATAACAAGGTCCATAGGGGCATCTCAATAAATAAACATGTTATGTTATATTATATAAGTGTTATTTACTGCTTTTTTTGTGTTGGAATAAATGTTAAATATTTTACTGCCAAGTAATAATGCGTGTTTGACACTTACATTTTTTTGCATTAAATCATACTGGGATGTTTGCTGAAATTGATAGGATGGCCCTACCTAGAACATTTTCCACCAGCCGCCACTGTCCCAAACCCTTTCCCTGCTTGCTTTGCGTGAATCTGCATAGCGTTGTTTTCGTAATTTCATTGGCTATACGAAGCGTGAGTATCAGAAAGATTGATTGCAATTGGCTCGCGCGTTACCCAAAGCAAGACAGGCGGGCATTGTCTTTCAAAGAGGACTCTCGTTGGCTGTTCCAGAATGTGACCGGGCTACAGAAGCTCCCATTGGGTCAAATGAGGTGTCAATCTAACCGGCAGAATGCAGCCGCCATTTTGAGAGGAAAAAAACCCATGATGCAACAGCCCTCCGTGGGTGTTCATGGACATACTAATGTGTTTTGGACTAAATCTTTCACTGGATTGGATCGTATGGACCCTTAGCAATCCAACACGACCGTTTTTGCCGGACTTTTATGGATGTGGGAAATACTATGAAGCATAATAGGTGAGTTGCATCGATATTTTAACAGCTTTTTCGGAGTGTTTGTTTGACAGAGACGTTGACTGTACCTGCTGTTGTGAGTGTATCTTGAAATGGTATAAATCGAATTACAAGAACCGTAGCTTTCTAATGAGATATTGCATTAGTACCTATCTTTACAGAGCAGTTGTGTACATGACACAAATGTACACTAAACACTCTGACGGCCTGTGGGCGGGCCGTCAGAGTGGTAACAGGTTTTAACCTTCAGAATCAAGCATATTGTAAAACAACTTGTGAATTTCATCTCGTGCAAAATAAAACCATAAACTCTCAAACAGTGAACTTGAAATCATTAATTTTCTGTTTAAAATCAGATCTCTTGTACAACGTCCTTCATTACATTTAAAGGTGACGTTTGGCGATTTCTTCGAAGCAAATAAAAAGTTAAAATGCTGCTTTTGGTCAAAACCCTTCTTGTTGTTTAGTGCTGAAGATAAACACACCACTCCGGATATCTGAGCTGCAGCTGTGTTTCCCATTGACAGACACAGTAATAGCAGCAGCCCCTTGCAGTGCTTTTTAAAATGATTTCCCTGTTGAGTTCTTCCAATGGAACAAAATAGATTTCATGAAATCAGTCATTTTGGATGCATTATTTCATTAAAAACATAGATACCTTATTTTCTGTCTTCCTTCAAAGTGCCTATAAGTAACATTTTACCGGATTTTGAAATTAATTTCTGCAGATATATGGTGTAATGCTACTTAACCCAGGTCTTAAATAAAACAGGGTAACATAAACTGTCTGAACCCCTCGGGTAAATCAGCAACAGGATACAAGTTGCCAGATACACAGGAAACGGCTCTGACCTCATGCTGGGGTGTCACATGTCCCCTCTCAGTTTCCAATCAGCGCTGCTGCTGTTCAATAATAAAGTAGACCGGACAGATTGCTGGATCAGCAGCAGCAGAAGTTCAATGAATGATCAATCACAAACTGTAACATGTTGACATGACTGCTCTCTCTAAGTTGATGACTACATAACCCCTTCACATACTTTGGCTGTTAAAAACATCACCTCATACAAACATTTGCCGAAGGTGATTCTGCATTATCGGAAAGTCTTACAGGAGAATGTCATTTTGGTACGTGTCCACAGGAGAGTTCTTTCACATTCCTGTTTCACTACATTACATCTATATAACGCTATATTATATAATAGTGATGTGATCAGCACCACCACACTGCAGCTCAGGAATGACTGCCTGGTTAATGTTTTAAATTCATGAATTGTGATCAAATCATTATTTCTTACTGACTCCGCTGTCTGACAACAAAACAGATTTTTTCCTCTTAAAAACAGGCCGATTCACGAAAACAGTCATTTTACTTTACAGTAGACAGAGGTCTCCTAATGTCGCAATTCGTTGGTTTGTCTGTGATATTCGGTGACTTATAGATCCCAACGTGCCGCCCACAGCACCACATTGCACATACACTGACCAACGATAAGGATATTTGTATATATATGTTGCAACGTCATCATTCAGAAACTTAGAAACGTGTGTCAGGGCACGTGGGAAAACGGTTTTAGACAGGCGTGGGAAAATATAATTTTGTCGCTAAAACAAACATTGGAGTTGAAGATACAGAATGATATAAAAACCTAAAAAGATATCTAAATAATTGACCCGTCCTTAAAGTACATTACCTGAGTAGATGTGCATACAGTTACATTCCACTACAACAGTCACCACATGGCAAACATTTGAATAATATTTCAGTGCAACATGTTACTTACCTGCTGTTTGTCTCTGGCCATCCTGCAGTCCAGAGCACTCTGACGCCGTCTGGCCTCCCAGTGCATAGCCGACATCCTGATGCTCAGTGCAGCAACAGAGGAGGCATCAACAGCTCAATATTCACTACGGAATGAGCGGACTTTGTTAATTGCGTTAAGAACAAAGACAACTGTGGTTCGCTCACACATCAGGTCACATAAAGAATACTCTAATAACAAGGAATCTCTGTCTGTCTGTGTCCTTTGCATATCTCAAGAACTGCTCATCTGATCTATTTAACGCTTGCTGGGTGTATTGCTGTAGACACCATGGAGTGCTTTTTTGAATTTGGTGCAATTTTGAAGTTGTTAATGGAGTATTTAATCCTGCAAATACAGTTTGTGGCCATTTGGGGGCAGTGGAAATAATATGGAAACAACGGTGACATATTATCACCTTTTCAGTTGATAAGGCTAACGTGTGAGCAAACAGTTGCCCATTATCCAGCAGACACAGAGCAACGTTAGTATAGCGTTGTTGGGATCTGGCAGGAGTGTGTTTGGTTATCAGCAAGTTTGACAACTAAATTATTGACATTAATAAAAGTATTGATATCTAAGATTATTTACAAATATTAATAATAACAGGGCACCACCCTGAGATCAGGGAGCAATAACAAAACTATAAATTAAGTCTCAAAATTGGTGTTCACTCAAAATGTCAGGAGTCTATTCCACATTCAAAGTGAACAGGGAAGGTCTGAATTCGAGCACAGGCCACATATCAGCTATTATCACAATACACATGCAAAGTAATCACAGAAAGCTGCTCTTTGAAGTATAAGAGAGTTTATTAAATTTCAATAATACTGATCAAGTCAAATAATATCCAAAGCTAACAACAACTATACAATTACGAGCCTGCTATCTAACATCAACAAACAATCTGTGGTGAGAGTGTGAAAACAATCAAAATGGCGGATGTAGTCTTGTACGTTATCACGCCACGCGAGACTTCCAAACGGTAGAGGGGAAAACTACCAAAATGGTGGATGTAGTCTCGTACGTGATGACGCTTCGCAAAACTACAAAAATGGCAGCGGATAGAGGCCGCGTTTAAAATCATCTCAGGTCTATATGTGTGTATGAGTATGTGAGTGGGTTAGTTTAACAATAAGGCAAAGAAAAAGGAGAGGAAAGAAGGTAACACTCAAAACAAGTAAAATACAGAAACTGTTATCACACAGAAACCCGACTGGCCAACTCAGATTTGGTAGCCGTGGCACTGGTCTGTTTAACTGACCAGAGGCTGTGTCTGTTCCAGAATGTGACCGGGCTATAGAAGCTCCTATTGGGTCAAATGAGGTGCCGCCATTTTGAGAGAAGAAAAAAACACTTTGCTGCATGGAAACTGAAATTATGATTGAAAATAGATCGCTAGTTATCATATCTGCCGGCTAATTTGAAATGATGCAACAGCCCTCCGTGGGTGTTTATGACGTACTAATGTGTTTTGGACTAAATCTTTTACTGGATTGGATCGTGTGGACCCGTAGCAATCTAACAAGTCCGTTTCTGCCGACTATCATGGATTGGGGGAAGACTATGAATCATAATCGGTGAGTCACGCAGATATTTTAACAGCTTTTTTCGGAGTGTTTGTTTGACAGAGACGTTAACTGTACCTGCTGTTGTGATTGTATCTTGAAATGGTTTGCATAAATCGAATTACAAGAACCGTAGCTTTCTAATGAGATATCGCATTAGTACCTATCTTTACAGAGCAGTTGTGTACATGACACAAATGTACACTGAACACTGAGGCCCGCGGGCCGTCAGAGTGGTAACAGGTTTCCTTGTATTTACATGTTTAACTGTAATCACATCTGTTTCTACTTTGAATTTTACAAGGCTGTTGTTATAATTTGTTATGATAAGAAATACACGTAAGTGACAGACTTTCGTCACTTTAAGGACACTTTGCGAGAGTTAGTAACGGTTGTTAGTAATATCTGGAGCAGAAGGGAGCCTCACAGTTTTCCGATCGTGTCATATGAAATGTGCTATGTGGATTAAGTTATGGAACAATTTGTGGATTAACCTGTGGAGCCTTAAAGTGTGTCGAGGTAATCGAGGTACTTTTAGGAATAAAGGAAGTCGTTTCACTAACTTGTACGAAGGAAATTAGATCAATGAAAACACGTATTGCTTTCACCTATGAGCGGTGTCTGTGTGAGCTATGTGCATAGGACCAGAAACACGCATCAACTTAAGGTTTACATTCTGCTAAAGGTTTGGAGGCTACATGCGGGAAGGTGCGAGGGCCCGTTCATCGCTGCTTGCAGCTTTAATTATGATTATTATTATCGTACCTATTTCGTCGCAAAAAGGAGGTGCTTGGGATACTGGAAAGTTTTCGAAATTTTGCACGCAAGCCAGAGTTTGTGAAAATTGCAGTCTGATTGGGGTGTCCATGAAAGAGCTGGTCATTGCTGGAACCAAACACACTCCTCTCCCCACTCCTCGACGGCTCCACAACCGTCCTCTGTCTCCCCTACCTGATAAAGGCAATAATTGATATCTTCTGGGTCCAGGCTACAAGGCTAATGACACCAATGACTCTCTCCAGGAAAAGTCGGGGCCCTGTATGCAGCTAGCTGTCTCAATTCCTGTCCTGATAGTTTATAGAAAAAGAAAGGTGAGGCTGCGAAGAAACAACAGTAAACCTGCAAACTTATCAAACTTAGCATACATTCCTCGTCAGCCTGTCCAAATAAATTGGGCAAAGAAAGCTTTAACCACATTAAGCTTAGTTTTATTAAATGTCAGGTCTCTGTCAGGAAAAACATACGAGTGTCGGAAAGCTGAGCGCAGGTGGCGAAAAACTAATCTCCAGGTTCACTGTGATGTCTATAAAGAGAGACTTCGCAATTATAATTTGGAACTTAGAAATGCAAGGCAGTCCTTCTCTGCCATCATAACCAAAAACAAGAACAATACACGCGCCTTATTTGCTACCGTCGACAGGCTAACAAACCCTCCAGTGTCCAGCAGGACTCTGCAGGGAGTTGAACCCCATCCCAGTAAACTGACAGTCTGTGATGTTACAAACACTGAAACACATTCACACACATTCATATTCTTAATGATCTTTAAGGCTTACATTTATGATTGTATCTGAGTTACACTCAAAACATTTGAGGCTTAAGACCTAGCAACATGATCTTGCTACGCTGCTGGTCTACGCAGGAAATATCTCACTCGTGCACGCAGAGTGTGATGGTCACAGAAATGCACGGCCGCGTCACCCAGAGTCCTGCCAGTACCAGGAAATACCGTTTAACTCGTGCATGCAGTGTATGACGGTCACAGCAATGCATGGCCAGAGTCCTGCTCGTACCCTTGACGTGCGTGAAGTTGCGAGGGCCCGGTCAATGCTGCTCGCAGCTTTAATTTATTCTTTTATTTATTTATTTCTGTATTTATTTATACATTTATTAATGCATTTATTTATTTATATATATATATACTCCAGACATTTTTCGTCCTCCATATCAGGTAACGTAAAAATGCGAAAGGCCCTCTAGAGCAACTGTGGGGAGTTCATGTCCATGTCGATGTGTCCTTGAGCGAGACACATAACCCCAAAATTGCTCCTGTAGCTGAGCCTACGGTGTGTGAATGTGATAGTCTGAGAGGCTGGTGGCACCTAGCCCCTGCCATCAGTGTGTGAAAGCACTTTGAGTGGTCGAAAAGTGCCGGTGTTTGTTTTTTACTTTTCTGGGCTACTGTTACTACTGTGTTAACATGGCGCAACAAGTCCGAAGTACTGTAGCTCGATGGGTAACGGTAAACCCCAAGATGTTACCTGGGTGTTTAACAGCAACACTGCTTTAATATACTAAGGATGGTTTATGTACGTGTGTATGCATATGATCATTGAAATAAAGTTAAAGTTTGAATGTGAAGAGGATCTGCTCACTATGTAGATATAAAGGGTTAATTTGAAGTGAATGAACACAAGTCTTAGTTTCAGGTGATTGTACACTCATGAAAATAAATTGTTGTAAATATTATAATCCATTTCTGCTTATAGATCCCCCGAAATGCTACACACTGGCCCTTTAAGTCATCATAGTATGCACAGTACAGAAGAAACTCACTCAGCTTACACTCTACAGTACTTCCTTGGTGAGTGAAGGCTGCAACCCTTAAAAGTAAGAAGAGTGCTCGTTCTATGTGCAACTAAAGATCTTTGGTGTCTGAGTAAACATATCGTAGTTAGGTAAAGTGTTGCCTCAAACATAGTCCTTACTATCTAATGTGTTTAGGTGAGATACATAAGCATAGGATACAACATGCAATCTTTTGCTGTAGAAAACAAAATATTGGTTTTAGCAATACACACCACCACAGGGATATCTGAGAAACAATGAAGAAGCTCGTAAGAGTGTTGACTCGCCTGACTTGTGCCCTGGAGAGACGTCAGCTGTATACTCTCAGCGGAGGACTGTGGAAGCTGCGTTCAGTCTCTCTTTACCGCTCTCCGATCTTGTGAAGTGTCCAGGCAACACAATGCTCTCCCAGGGCACCTCCTGTGAGAGAGAAACAGAAAGGTAGGGCGCATTGTTCACCACCTCCTGCGGCTCACTGCTAAAAACACCGAACAATTTGGTCAAAGACCTTCATCGTGCATCAAACTCACAATATTAAAGCAGGCTGCATCAACCTGGCAGTAAAGGAAAAACACGATACACAATTATTCTGTCAGTATTTCCTAAAAGACATAAAATAAGGCGACGAGCAATGCAAGAAAATCTAAAAAACAGAAAACACTGGATGGTAAATGCTACAGAAGCTGAGAATGAGACTTTTTTATGTTGCTATCTCGAGATCATGACTTCATTATTAAGTTACTTCAAGAAGACAAACTTTGTTATCGAGAGATAAGAAGATAATTAACAAAAGAAAAGGCAGATTTCTTGAGATAGTGAGATAAGTGGTCCAAGTAGTGAGTGTAGTTGGATGTGGAGGGAAAGCAGAAGCTGCTGGTTGTGACCACTACAGGAGCCTGCATAGCTCTGCTTCAGGCTGACCGGTTAACTCTGTTCTCTGGGTAAATGCTAAGTGTGACACGGGTGACACAATTTGGAGTGTAGGAATTATTGTATAGTTTTGAATTTGCAAAAGATCTGAGGTGTTCAAAGCAAATCAATGTTAAAATCCGCGAGCACAAATGAGATCCAAGCGCGCGCGCGTGCGTAAAGGTCCCGCGCGTGCAAATCAAACGGCCCTTTCACATCACTCCGTGCAGAATGTATCTGCTCGCGCGACCAAAATTACAGCCTGCGAGGAGAAAACCATGCTATGAGCGCGAGGGGCGTTTCCTAGCGCGCGACTTACTAAAAGTAAAAGTACCAGTGTATTGAAATGTCAGTGTTTTACTATTATATCTGATGTTTTAGGTATATATTGCTGCATTAACATGTAGGCCTCTGCTGCATGTTTTTAACTCCTTTTATATACTGTAGGTTAGTTTAATCTACTGCAATGCATCATATTCTATAAGATCATCGTTTGTAGTGTCAGTACAGTACAACATGTACCTCTGAGATGTAGTACAGTATAAAGTACAATATGTACCTCTGAGGTGTAGTACAGTATAAAGTACAATATGTACCTCTGAAGTGTAGTGCAGTATAAAGTACAATATGTACCTCTGAGGTGTGTGGTGGTGTTTACTGGCGGATTGATAACCACCTCTATAGCGCCACCTAGCGTCTGTGTCAGAGTGATATCCGGCCAATCCAAAGACGAGGATTGTAACCAATTAAATGTAGTGATACAATGGTGACTGGGTCCACCCACTTAGTGTCAAAAAGAAAAACTACAGTGTAACAAATCATTATGGAATACTGATTAAATACCTAAATATTAAACAATATATCAAAATATGTTATCTTTCTACCGAGGGGCTGGGGGGGGGGGGGGCGACAGAGTACACACGCGTACAATTCACTTTTGCGAAACGAATAAAATGTTATTTTATGACATATGACATATGACATATGACCTGTGTAACAAAGAGATTCTGGGCGAAACAACCATGGGAGCCATTCTACTCACTCAAAACACAGTTATACACAGTTATACACAAACTAATTCAATAAACTAGAAGATTTACCACAATAGCACCTATTTTTCGGCACGAATCGGCGACCTATGCACTCCGTTTGCATCTCCCATCACAACGCTGGCCGATAGCATGGCCGATGCATACATCACAAAGCACGAGGATTCACTCATATCTTCCACATTCCTCTCTGTGAAACCATTCAAAAGTTACATCCAGAAATACAACGAACAACAAACCGCCCAACAGCAAAAAAATTAAACGCATCGTACCGTGAGGTGATTTTCGTGAAGAAAAATGCTGGAAATTGACATTAATCCGTTTCAGACGTGTTCTTTCCATGTCTCTGTGTGTCTGTGAGAAAATGGCGTTTTTGGCTAAAACTATGACGAAATGGTCGGCATTTTACTGTTCGGGGAATGATTTTACGCATGGGGGTTGCGCGGCACGGTTTGGGATTTTTAGTGGCTAAAAAGTCTGTCAATCTACTCAAGAACCCGCCTCCTGCTTTCCTGAGATTCATCCGGGTCCAACGAGGTGTCACATGATGAAATCCGCCAATCACAGGCTTAGAAAGGGCTCCATCGACACAGACAGACGAGAAAATTCCATGGAGGAGAGGTATGAGCACCCCCAGAGAGCTCACAATGGCTCAAAATGATGCCAAACTGCTGTATTATGATGTATTGAACACTATTAGTGATATAACAAGTGAACTATATAGTTATATAGTATATAAAATTAGAATAGAGCAGCGCAACAGCTGGTTCCAAAAATGAGAATTTGGCTTGACCCTCCGTACTCAAACCTCTATTACGCTGGCCTGCTTCACTCAATCGAAGTACAATTTGTTTGTGGAGACTAAAAACATGTTGGGCTATGATTGTGGCGTATTTCTAGGCTTGGATCTGCATTATTTCAAATAAATAATTCCAATAAAAGTGCTTTTTTTTCAGGTGAACCTGAAACTTTTCAATTTGAGCTGTGTGCCATCTTCATTCACTATTAACCAGTAACGTATACACAATATTTACACATCTGAGCAAGTGTCTCACAAGTGTTACCTGTATTATACCATCACAATTATTAAAATATACCTTGTAGTTAGAGATCTTCACTCTCTTTAGTATGGGTATGCAATTTTCTCCTCAGCAAAACACAACATAAAGTGACTATGTATAAATAATAAACAGTAATGTTGGTCAGGTTTGATCATCCATCAGGGCTGCCATTCCTCCTGCGGACAAAAGAGTGCGCTGCTAACCTGTGAGATGAGGAATGATGGGGAATGAGGAGGAATGATGAGGAATGATGAGGAATGAGGAGGAATGATGAGGTATGATGAGGTATGAGGAGGAATGAGGAGGAATGAGGAGGAATGAGGAGGAATGAGGAGGTATGATGAGGAATGATGAGGTATGAGGTATGATGAGGAATGAGGAGGAATGAGGAGGAATGAGGAGGAATGATGAGGAATGAGGAGGTATGATGAGGTATGAGGTATGATGAGGAATGAGGAGGAATGAGGAGGAATGATGAGGAATGAGGAGGAATGATGAGGAATGATGAGGAATGAGGAGGAATGATGAGGAATGATGGCCTGTGTGGCTAACTGCTCTGGTATTAGTTAACTCAACTTCTGGATAAGGACAAGTAGAGGAAGTTGCTCCCTTATTGAGCAGAGATATTTGGTGTATCTGCTAAGTGAGGGCAGTTTATTAAGAAGTAACTACTTTCTAAACCTGAGACATCAGTGAAAGACGAAGCTTCAGTCTGGATGACCAACAGAGTGTCGAAGCAGGTTTCAATATTCTAACTGTAACCTGCATTTAAATGCTGAACTCCACAGACTCTTCTGCTGCTTGATGATTCTGCAGCGGTGTATTTTTGTGTGATTTGGGACTATGAGCCTCCGAATACTTTGTTTACAGATACAGCTTCATATTTTCAAAGTCACCGGTTCAGCAGCCAAGTAACATGCAGCAACAGTTTTAACTAAAGATTTCAATCCAAAACCTCTGGTCAGCGTAATAAGGTCCTCGGCACTAGAGCACATTCATATTTGTTTGATGGTGCCAAAGTAAAAGCCATGTTTCGGTAAAAACACGGACACAATACGTTTTCCTCTTACTTGGAGACATACAATCATGTTTTTTCTACAAAACTATTTCTATTGTAAATGTGTAAATGAGTGTTCAACTTTTAAAGCAACTTTAAAGAACCTTTACCGAAATAAATAAATAAATATTAGCTAAATCATGATTTAGATAAAAAATATATCTGAGCAAAGAATAAGTACATTATCTGACTGAGCATTTGTTTCCACCTTTGGACATTTTTTGTTATTTCAATTTCTATGCCAGTTATTCAGTGGTGTATAGTAACGAAGTAGAAATACTTCGTTACTGTACTTAAGTAGTTTTTTTGGGTATCTGTACTTTACTTTACTACTTATATTTCTGGTGACTTTTTACTTTTACTTCACTACATTTTGCAAAGAAAACCGATACTTTTACTTCACTACATTTCCCCTGAAACCTTCGTTACTCGCTACAAAATCAAATCTATCTTTAGAAACAAAATGAATCATGAGAGCAGCGTCGGGGACTGTGGTGGAACACAGACTGCAAGCAGCAGGTTTGGTGAATCAGTGGTGCTAACAGCAAGTTAAATCGTTGGTTAATCACGTTGATGCACAATTGCAAACAAATGCTCTCAAAGCCGCGGTGTTTTGATTCCCAGTGATGCCAGGATGCTATATGCTAAATGTGACAACTGGCCAGCCAGCGTTTCTCCGATTGGAGTGAGACGAGGAGAAAATGTGATGTGGTGATCTTCGCAATAGAACATCTTTGATGTGTCGAGTCTCGGCCAATCAGCGTTCAGATGTGTACAGCGTCTTCATTTCCCTCCGTTAAAGTTTAAGTTACGTTATGTTCCGTTACCTGTTAACGTTCCTCATCATCGCGATTTAGAAGGAAAAAACGTAACGTGATGAAACATGCAGCCCCCCCCCCCCCCGTGTTCCGGTTCAGTTCACGCGGTCACTCGTTAACGTTAAACCGGAACACTGGCGCATCTGGTTGCAGGTTGTTTGTTTTAACTCAAAGTAGAATGAGGTTGACTTCGTGGTCAGAATAACTTTTATGATAACGAAACATGAGGCCCAGATACTGATGACATGATGAGGCCAAAGAGCTTCAGGGAGAGGAGGCTGTCTGTAGCGCACCTTGACGCAGGGCTGAGCTGTGAGTGGAGCTAGGCCTGGATAAAGGTGGAGCTGGGCCTGGATAAAGGTGGAGCTGGGCCTGGATAAAGGTGGAGCTGGGCCTGGATAAAGGTGGAGCTGGGCCTGGATAAAGGTGGAGGTCTAAACAGACGTGAGTACAGCTTCCTACTGTCACAGTGTTTTAAATACATTGATAAGGCAGGGTATGCTAAATGCAGCCTCTGCTCCAAGGAGATGAAGTACAGCAACAAGGGCTCACATGTCCTCTCATCACACTGTTCACACTGTTCACTGTGATGACCACAGCCAGTGGACTAACAGTACCAACAGTCCCACCTTGCTCCCAAGAACCCTGAAGTAATGAGAGAGGGTTAAGGTGCCTGTATCTTCATTTCAGCGGGTTTATTTAAATAATTGAACTGGATTGAATGCATATTAATTGCAAATATAAGATAGGCCACAATGCTAACAAATGTACAGTAACAGTAGAAGTTAATATTAAGCCAACGAATCACTTTCTTTGTACAGGCGATGGTTCTCGCTACTCTTGCTATCTTTGTTTTTATTTGACCAAAACGTTTGAAAATGAGACCTCGGTCTCAATGGATTTTGTCTAAATAAAGGTTAATATTAATAATAGAGCAGAAATACTGATTAATGACTGAATAATATATTCGTTTTTTGCTTAAAGTAAATGTCTCATCACTTCATTTTCTTCTCAGAATACACCAGAATGCTACATTTTAAACCTCATATTTAAGATCAATTTTGATATTTGAGTCATGTTGTGGATGATCAGATGGAGTTATGATGGCAGCAGTCGCCCAATTGGAGATTCAGCTTGAGCAAAACCTTTGCCTATTGTGTTCAAATCAGGCCCATAGGAGTTTACAAGGCAGCGTCCTTTCTCTGAACACTGACCTGATGCATTAAGTGGATATGTTTTGCTGAACACAATATTATGCATTTGGCCTCTACATCCTCTAGTCGGAATGAGCATACTTATAAACGCACTGTTACAACTCCTTCATTGTGTCATATTGCTTTTCAGAGAATTATGATGATAAGTTCATGGTAGATGCAAAAGTATACTTATGTACAATATATTATGTTGAACATTGTTGCTCCTGGATGGATCACAGCCAACCCAGTTATGTTCAACACAGCTCCATGTCCTTGGTCATGGTGGCCACAGCACTTAAAAGAATAAACTTCATAATTCTCAAAATTCTGACCCTTTGCTTTTTTATTAACAGCATTTACTTGTACTTTTACTTTCAATGAACAGGTTATGATGTTCATTTAATGTTCAGGTTATGATGTACATTTAATATTGTTGTGTAAAATAATATACGCTTTACTTGTATGCTGATATTGCGGAATTGTGGGGTCACATGTAAGTGGGTCAAATACTCCGAGGAGGGCATTCTGGCGCCTGCTCGTATGATAGAAACAGATACTGTGGCCCTGGAAAGAGACGCTTGCTTAAACCGCCATAACAAGGGCGTTCCTCTCTTATCTAGTCCAGCAGAGACTTCTGCAGTAGCTTAGAATCGCACCCTTTCGGCGCCTCGAGTGCTAACAACATGCACGCACACTGATGATGCAGAGAAGGAGGATCCGGGACGTGAGCCAGTGTGGGTGGAGAATACTCGGTGCTCCAATGGGCTCTCTGACAAGCTAACAACAGAGCCGCCCCCTACTTTGTATTCCGCCAATGGCTTCCATAAGAAGAACCTATTAAATATGATGCGCACTCTGTTTAAGCGCCTTTCTTAGCTTTTCTTATCTTTGGCCCGTGCACGTATAACTGCTGGGCATAATACTTCTGTTACAAATAAACCTTATTGCTTGAATTGAGCTAAATGCCTCGAACTCAGTCTGTACATCCGAGTTTCTCCTCAACAATATCAGAAAAGTACTTTTGTACTTAAGTACAATAAATATCAGATACTTTAAGACTTTTACTCAAGTAGTATTCTAAAAGGTGACGTTTTACTTTTACTTGAGTAGTTTTCCAGTAAGGTATCTTTACTTTTACTCAAGTATGGCTTTTGAGTACTTTATACACCACTGCAGTTATTCAGGAAGAAACGTTGGTGTGTACGTTCCTGCAAACCACCGATTATCTAAGATGTTGCATTCAGTCAGAGCGACGAGCAGCACAAGTGATGTCGTATACATATAGACCTTTATTGAACATACGTGGTATGATAAAGAGTATATCAAGCGAGAAAGTCCAGTAACTGCACGTGTAGGAGGGGCGGTGAACACAGGACCGTCACCAGGAGACCGCGTGTCTGTGAAACCAGAAGTGTTGCGTCAATAAGCTTGCTGTGTTTGACATTCCCATTATATTTTAATGTTATGTTGTTCGGTTATTATTTTAAAACAAAATCATGATCTTTTCTTTTAGATTAGCTGTTCAGACCAGTGGTTCCCAAACTCTTTCTGTGGAGCCCCTATGATGATGATGATGATGATGATGATGATGATGATGATGATGATAGGAACATTGTATGCCCCCCCCCACCGCACCCGACCCCACCATCCCCATGTTGTGCCTTCTTTGTTTTGAATTAATTGCATTATGATATATAAATTAAACGCTGTAACATGTTTGTTTTTCTTTCTAAAATAAGTACGTACCACTTCAGTTTTCCACTTCACAGTTTATCGTTCAGTTTGTTTTACTGGAAAACAAATAGCAATAATAAAATCAATTTCCAAAAAGATTGGACTTTAGATTGCTTTCAAGTAGTTTCACACATTTCATTGCATTACATTCTTTCGAAAATTCTAAAATGAACTTGATGTTAAAACTGAAGTTAGGAACAGAGCAACAACTCACATTTCCATTTAACAGCTTCTTCAAACTGAAGTAGTGCAAGAAGATAAAGACTCTTTCATATCGAACAATGATCAAAGATGAGAAGTCACTCAGTTACTCTCTCTGCATCCATCAGCTACTGTTTCTGCATGGATCATATTCTTTTATGATACTTGTATTCATAGTGTGATGTCATGAGAGGGAGGGTCATCGACGGGCGATAGATCCCCTCCCGGTGGCTGCAGCAAAGACTACAACCCTTCATGGCATCGGGAGTCTGATTTCCCGGGAGAGGTTGGTGTGGAGAGAAGGAGGAAATGTTTGGAGAGAGGAGGAGGACAGGACGAAAAGAGTTTTATGTTACATTACAAACGGAAGTTACTGTTTGGTTTTTGTAGCGACTTCCGGCTGGAATGAAGTTTACCTTTTGTTTAAATAATCTAAATATATTATATAGAGAGAGAGAGAGAGAGAGAGAGAGAGAGAGAGAGAGAGAGAGACTTTCCTCCTGCTGGTCACACCTGACCAGATAAGAGCATTTCGATTTAATTCAGTTTTGCAGCTTGTCTCTCTCTCACACACACACAGCTTCCATGTTGGTATAACCCGTTTTACAATGAATATACTAATCATTTAACAGCAGGACCATTCTAGCTGAGTCTTAATTTAGCAGGAGGATGAAACATCACCAAAATAAGATCAAATCTTATTGTGTCATTATTGTGTCATTATTTCATGTCCTGTGAACCACGTCTACTCTTCACAGATGTTACGTGCTCAGTCAGTCAGCCTGGTCCCAGTCAGACTGTGTTACTCACTCACACATTTGCACACACCCACATGGTACTCACTCACACATTTGCACACACCCACATGGTTACACGAGTTACACGAGTGTTACCCCATTACGTCATCGATGGCTCATCCTGAAGCAGGACTACCTGTTTTTCAGTAAGCCATTATAGCTCCTTTCATAACATACCTTGTGAGGTGACAGAACAATATTTAATGATGAGGTTTTCAAAGTGAGAGGCCCCAGGAAGTGAATACATATTTCATTCGCTGTATCAAAAGAAGATAACAGAATACATGTGTGTGTTTGGTGAGATAGTTCAGAGACACAGTGGTCTTACTTTACACTGCTCTACAAACAGCAACCCAATTCAACAGCCGCTATAATAATTGCACTTCCAAATGAAGCATATTTAAATGATTAGGCTAAACAATTCTGAATCACACAAATCAAATACTATACTACATATTACTTTATTGTAATGGATGCAACGCAGTGAAGAGACTTAGGAACCCGCGGTGAAAGTAGGCCTACCACAGCCTCTTTATTACGGGCTGTCTGTGTTCCCACATGTTTCTGGCCCGCCCCCTGCCGGTGCGTCAGCAGCGGGGGCGGGGCGGGGGGGGGGGGGGGCGTGCTCGTGCTCGTGCTCGTGCTTTTCTACGGCGCTGCTTCTCTGCAGTCGCCGTCATCGGACCAACGCGGCAGCCACGCGCTCACATGGAGCAGCTCTGACCGAACACTTGAGATTACTTTGGTCGTTAACACGTGATACCGGTCGCAGATTGGCTGTAGTGCAACAACGTTGACTACTTTGAAGTGATCCGAAGTGCCGACAGGTGAGCTCTCTCACACGTTACCCGGGAATCACAGAACGCTGCTTGTGTTGACGTGTGTCGTAGTGCTGCTGTGATTGCACGAGTCCCTCCGCCGCGGAGCACTCTAGAGAGAAACTAGAGAGAAAGACCAACGTTATAGTTTTTCAGTGATTTTAACTTTGTAGCTAAATCGTTACTAGTTGTTTTGTTCTAAAATGTATCAAACATTTTTTAACACGTTCCCTCCACTCTGTTTTCTTTTTTTGCTGGTTTTTGAGCCGGTGCTTTTCGGCCTGTTTGGGTAAACGTGTGTTATTTAACTCAACTCTCGAGCTTTAGCGTGAGATGACGGAACAGGCGTTGTAGGATTCCTCCGCTGCTGCTGGTTAAATGTAATGTGTAACCTGCTGTGTTTATACAACATGAAGCATCTCATTGGATAGAAACGACTGTCCCACTGCATGTATTAACCAGGCTAACTTGCAGCCTTAATTCGCCCTATGTGCATACTTTAAGTTAACTAAGTTAAAGAAATGTCGCTGAGATGTTTTCTTTCGGCCTCCTCATGTGTGACAGCGGACTGGAGCTCCACTAAGTCAGCTGATCTCATTATTGACAGCCCAGTGCCCTTGTTAAAATAGCTGACTCATCTTTTCTTTTTTAAATTAAGTTTATAACAAGTTTACAGTTTATACATTTGCATGCATAATATCTACCAAAAAAACCCGGTACAGATATAAAAGAAGTGCCGTGTGCCTGGGATGTGTTTATTACATGAGACTGTCTATGACCGGCTGCTTGATGACCTCCACACATCTGGGTTTCCACAGTTTAAAACGTGTGATGCTGACAATGAGTTTGAAAAGTTCTTGTTGTTTAACAGGCATCTTCTCATCGAACAGAGCAAACAACCGATTTATAATTCACATGGAACACCAGGCCGAGCTCTGTAACAGTCCATGAGTAGATGCTGTGTTTCGTCCTCATTACAGTTAGTTGTGACTCGTGTCTTCCTCCCCCTCTCATTGTTTCCCCTCTCATGTCCTCAGGGACTGCAGTCGACAGTCTGTCCCCATTGTCCTGCATCAGCCTTTGAAGTGAGGCCAGAGTGTGAATCAAACCACCGACTCCTTGTACAGAGTGTCAGGGAGCAAGTGAGACAAGGACACAGGACAACAGCCAAACGGTGAGAGTTCAACGGAAGACCTGCCAAAGGAAATCCTTCCGTCTTGTCAGGACCCTAACATGGGGAACCAGTTAACAGAAATTGCCCCCAGCACCCCGTTCCTCCCCAGCTTCCAGCCTTTACACGTCGTGGTGATCGGTTTGGACTCGGCAGGGAAAACCTCCCTCCTCTACAGACTCAAGCTGCGGGAGTTTGTCGAGACGATCCCCACCAAAGGCTTCAACATGGAGCGGATTAAAGTACCCGTGGGGAACTCCAGAACCAACACCACCACGTTCCAGGTGTGGGACGTGGGCGGTCAGGAGAAACTGAGGCCCCTCTGGAGGTCGTACACCAGGCGGACGGACGGGCTGGTGTTCGTGGTGGACGCAGCAGAGGCAGAGCGCATGGAGGAGGCCAAGGCGGAACTTCACCGGATCACCCGGTCGCCTGAGAACCAGGGGGTTCCCGTGCTGGTTCTGGCAAACAAACAGGACCTGGATGGTGCTGTGTCTGCTTCAGAGGTAGTTATTGCTACATTAATGGCGTGGTATTGTTGTGTAGAGCTGATTTTTATTTTTTTTTTAATTAATTACTTCAATGGTGAATGAAAAAAAATATTGAGTTAATTGACTAACTCTAAGTTTCATATGTAAAATGTTCTCCGGTTCTAGCATCTTCAATCCAAAGGTTTCCTGCTTGTTATATATTGTTAGTAATAGTTTATGGTTTGTTAACTGGACAAAACCAGACATTTCAAGATGCCGCTATGTTCTGGTACAAAGTTCAACGTTAATGTTTTTGGCAAGTGGGTCAGAAATCTACTTGCCCAAGGTCCATCTGAACTTGTCTCGACACAAATAGTTTTATTTATTAGCAGGTAGTATGTAGTAGTTGTATAAAAAGACCACAGTTAGTTGTCACCTTTAATCCTTCAGTAAATAAATTTCACCCACACCCTTAACCATCATCCAACTGAACTCCTGTTTCCATATATCAGCTACACAGAAACACCGTGTGAAATACTTTTGTTTTCTTTATGGGCAACTGAGTTGTTGGATCGATTTGTTAGCCTGACGTGGCAGTTAGCTTTCCCCGGCCAGTTGGACAATTGTTACTTTTGAGCCCTGTGGTAAAAGATGATTCACTATTTGTTGATATTTTGTACACAAAGAATTTCTTTCGTATCTTAACTGAAACCTGCGTATCATATTGGCACTAGTACTGATACCCAGCCCGATACACAAGTGGTAGGACTTCACTGATCGATCTATAACTTGTAGCATTACTGGGTTTGATATCCTGGGGAAGCCATGTCCCTAAAGGTCCGTCATGACCGCTTGGCTTATATGCAGCCAGAGTTTCTAATGCGTCCTGAAACACAGTTGACCAATTGTCATTGTAAACACGAAAAATTTGATCAAAAGTAAAAACGTGTTTATTTCAACATTTGCCTATTTTCCATTAGCAGAGACTGGTCAACCAGGCTGTCTATCAGAGCTCCCCATGGATTACATTACCATCTCACAGTAATGTTCAGGATCTTATTGACGTACAAATGGTAATTTAAGTACAGAGTATTGTGAATGGGCTACTCGGTGAGTGCTTTGAACTTATCCCCATGTATCACATGGTAGCAAATGACAGAACGTCGCTTTCTTCTCAAAGTTTTTAACGGCTGAGGGAACCCAGATTGTGCTGACTGACCAAAACCAATAATCTACTGTCCAAACCCGAGTCAGGCCTTAGAATGGTACGGCCATTGATCTGCCCCGACACCATGATGGTTGCTGCACACAGACTGCACGTTTGTTACTATACTCACCAGGAGTGATGGCAGCTGTGCTAAAGCCTGTCACAAGCATCCACAATGACCCAATATTGATTTCTGTCCTTTGAATATTTCATTCCCTACCGAGATTGTTAAAAAGAACGATCTGTGGAAGTAGTTTTTAAGGGAAGATGCATTGTATACGTTGTATACGATTTTACCTTGAATGATTATGGCACAAGTGGAGATGAAATCCATCATGCATTGTTAGCTGGGAATATTATTGACTTATTTGCCGGTTATTTTCTCATTAATCACTTCGTCTATAAAATGTCACCAAATAGTGAAAAATGTCCGTTACATTACAACAGTCCCAGACCTAAATATATGCAGTTTACTTCCAAATCACTCCCTCTCCTCCGGCCCGCTCCCTCTCTCCTCCGGCCCGCCCCCCCTCTCCTCCGGCCCGCCCCCCCTCTCCTCCGGCCCGCCCCCTCTCTCCTCCGGCCCGCCCCCTCTCTCCTCCGGCCCGCCCCCTCTCTCCTCCGGCCCGCCCCCTCTCTCCTCCGGCCCGCCCCCTCTCCTCCGGCCCGCCCCCTCTCCTCCGGCTGTCACAATAGCAGATGTTGAGTGGTCGATACCGATACCAGTGAAACACCACGATCCTCGATACCACCGTGAAAAGAAAGCAATAACTCGCATGTACTTCAACATACTCGTGTGGTGGTTTTGCAAACGTATTCTTAATCCCTGATGATCTGCCCCAAGTTTCTCACCAAAAACTACATTTTACAAGATTACATTTGAACACATCATGATAATGGTATCATAAACTTAAATACTCTTTAACTAAATAGAACTTGTACAGATTCAAAGGTAAAGGCTTTGGGTGAGCGAGAGCTTAATTTAGGTCTGTTTGAGTTTCTGACGTTTTCGTGATGTATAGTTTGTTTTTTTCTGGAGTGGCAACACTTAGTATTCAATTGTCTCCTGCGTTTCAGGTGGAGAAGGTTCTGGCTCTCCACGAGCTGAGCTCGTCCACGCTGCACCACACGCAGGGCTGCTCGGCGCTGGACGGTCGGGGCCTTCAGGGCCTGGAGAAACTTTACGAGATGATCCTGAAGAGGAAGAAGATGCTCCGACAGAGCAAGAAGAGGAGATGAGGGAGAGGGTCGCTGGGGATGATGGAGGTTTAGTTTTTGAAACACTACTTGTCTGAGGACCTTTCTCAGCAGCCACGTCTGACACTTTTGGAACTTCAGAGGGTAAAACCAGAAGGAAGCCTGTCAAGACTTCAGACAAGTTGGGATGAGTTCACACTTTGGCTCTCAAGTCTGTTCCACATGTTCCTTCACCAGACGTTTGGGCAGACCTGCTTCCTTTGGGGTCGCGTCTGCTCTCGAGCACTCTGCCCTCTCCTCCTGTCCCAACCCCCCATCCTCAGAGGAGCATAGTGGAGCGATGTGCAGCTCCAGAGGGAAACCTGTGCAAGACATAATGAACTCGCTCCAATGTTGAAGGATATTTTCTACCACTACTTGCACAGTAATCTCACTTATTAATGGCTGATGTTACTCTATTTGTCTTATTGTCAACAATCCTATCACAACAACCGTCACGAAAGTGTGTGTGTGTATGTGTATGTGTATGTGTGTGTATATATATATATATATATATATATATATATATATATATATATATATATATATATATATATATATATATATATATATATATATAGCTCTCGCTCTCGCTCTCAAGCACACTGTGGCTGCAGAATCCAGCCGTGCAACTTTAGTTTTCACTGCTCGCCAAAGTTGTTGTCACTGTTGGGTGTGTTTCAGGGTTGGCTGCATGGTTGGTTGGTCATTTCAAACGAGTAATTGTTTTTTCATACGGTGTGCATTTAAATTTGGAAAATGTCAACGTGAATAAATGGTTGTGCAACTTTTGCATTAATTACTGGAAATCCTTTTTTGCACTGGGGATACATTGACATGAAGATATTAAACACGTTAGGCCTGACCACACAGAAGCGTTGCAGCGGGCGTGTTGGGCAAAACAGCTGCCGAGCCTGTGGAGCGGGGCTGCGTGCACAACCAGGCCATCACATTTAATTAAATGAAGAAAAAAAGTTGATTCAACGAGCTCATGCTGTTGAATGAAGAGCAGAAGAATTCTATAGTTCATCAGAATTTAAAAAAACGCTAATATCAACCTTTTGTCTGCATTTCGGTGTGATCGAATATAATCAGTGTTGTATAGAGCCAGTACAACGGTACCGACTGAGTAATGTCACTTATTAATGGTTGTTACTCTATTTGTCTTATTGTCAACAATCCTGTCACGAAAGTATATTAAGCTCTATATATATATATATATATATATGTATGTATATGTGTATATATGTATATATATATATATATATATATATGTGGTGGCTTCCCAGTGGCCACTTCCCTGCTTCCATCCCTCGTACTTGCTCGGGCCACACCTCTTGAGACTCTGCCTTCATTTTGGTCTCGGCTGCACACCCGTAAAGCTTTGTGAGAGCATCTTGTGATGAAATGTGTCCACAGACATATTAATAGTAGTACACCTGGCAAAGTACTCAAACCCAACTTTTTGGTAGTTCCAGCTACAGTCGGCAGGACAGCATTTTGCCAGTATGGGATTGTAAGTGTAGCTCTAGCGCAAGTTCAGTCAGGAAGACACTCACTGGGGATCTCAGTCTCTCCTCTCCTTGTAATTACTCTATCAGCTGATTGGGGGCGTGCACTTTTAACTAAACAACCAGATTCTGCACACCGGTTCCTGAAGCCAATCAGATCGTTGCTGTCAAACTTTAAAGTCTCCTCTCTGCTGCTGTCAGTTGTCATTTCAGCGTTAAGCAGATGCGACTAATTGAAATACATTTACTCAAGTACTGCACTTAAGTAGAAATGTAAGATACTTGAGTACTTCCATTTGATGCTCTATATTTTTACTCCACTACATCTCAGGAGTCCAGTGAAATCTCCAGAATGTTTGTGATGAACTGAAGGATGAAGTGCTCCTTTATGTGGAGAGAACATTCGTACTTTATCAGCTAAATGAAGTTCAACCTAAAAAGCCTCATGGATCAGATTGAAAATTAATCGTCACAAAGCTGAAGGTGGGAGTGTTGTTCTGTTATTGGGGTTCCCACAGGACTGCAATGCTACGAACATGATGCTCTATATGATGCGTTGTAAGTGTAACGCCGTCACAGCAGTGACGTGGGAATGCTGTCGCGGCTCTGCACCAATGACATCGCTTAATTTAAGCTATCGTTATTATAGACAATTCAATTTCAATTCAATTTATTTCTACAGCCCAAGATCACAAATCACAACTTTGCCTCAGAGGGCTTTACAATCTGTCCACATCCTGTCCCGGGACCCTCGCATGGGAACAGGAAGAACTCCCCCAAAAAGACCTTTAACGGAAGAAGCCAAGTGGCGTTTAACTGCTGTAGTGTAACTGAAACACTTCCCAATGAAAAGTAACATGAAGCTCCACTAGCAGCTGTTTCGAAGTAGCATCCCCAACATTGGAAAAAAGCGTTTTCAAAATAAGCTCCGCATAGTTTCAGTCCAACTGCAGCAGAGGCCAGCTGTCTGCAGTGTCTGTGAGGCTTCATCTCTCTGGAGTATCCCTGGTACAGATGTCAGCAGGCCTCAACACACAGGACCAGGACCAAACCAGCCACATGTCTGGCTCTGCTTCACTATGTATCCTGACTTTCCATCTGCCTTCGTCCTCACTTCTTCTTTCTGCCTCTGCTGAAGCTCCTTACATGCAAAGGATCCTACATCTTGATGCATTCTTCTGTATGAAACACTTGTTCTGCCTCCGAGCTATCCTTACCATTTGGCACAATGAATGCAATAAGTCACCTTTCCACTGTTCTTGAGTCATGGATACATCAATCACCACTTGTGATTGCTGTCATATGGAGACACAGAGATTATTCCCTTCACTTCTCTCTCTGTTCCTGCTGTTTCCTCCTCGCAGCAGTGCTGTGATGTAGAAAGCTCTGTGGTTTTTGATGAGTATCTACTTTAAAGGGAGGCTCTGGCTTCACACACCATTTCAGATGAGACATGCCTCCCAAAACAGAACTGACTGCATCCAGAACACAGTGTGACCTCAGTCTGCTCAACCGTTTCACTCAAACCTCCATTCTCCACTGAGGCAAACCATCTAAGGCTGCTCTGCATGATCAACTCCCCTCCACCCACTGCTCTCACGCGGTGTTATTATTGCCACTGCTGTTGATTAGATCATCAAAGGGATAATGAATCATAACAGATCATAACAGCATGCAACCAATGTGTTTTAACTGAGGTTATGGTGAAGCACTGACTGGAGATTTGAAGTTGTGGCCCTCTCTACTCCTTAGTCAGCATAAACGTTGAATGGATGTTGAATGGACTTGGTCTATCGCAGCTTTCTAGTGTTCCGACCACTCAAAGCGCTGTTACACTACATGTCATCCTCCGAGGTGCACCCACTAGTACAAGGTGCCACTCTCCATCGAACCAAGCATCCACAGCCATTCTCACCGATGCCGATGACATGGCCCGTTACAGTGCCACTAACATCGACATGGACTACAGCGGAGCCGGGGATGGACCCGGCGATCTTCTGATTGATGGATGACCCAATGAGCCACAGTCACCCCGAACCAAGATCCCTGAAGAAGCTCTTTATTGCAAGTTGTACTAGCTTACAGTATATGCCAGAAATTAATTGAATTCCAATACAAAAATGTAAATATAATCCACTATGCATCCTGGTATAGAGCAGCTACAGATATAAAATACACCGGTGCTGGTCAACCCAAGTTCTCAGTCCCATCACACCTTATCTCCTCTCTTGTACTACAGCAGGACATGAACACATCTGATATGTCCACATATCCTGCATTCACTGAGACCAGGGACACGTGATCACGTGATCATGTGGCTGGTTGTCAGAAACTGTCAACCTCCATGAGCGACCCGTTCTAAATCCCAACTCCTCAGATACCGAGGCGTGGTCAGCACCCCTCAGCATGTACAAGCAGCCTGCGAGGTCCCGTTACACTCTGGATCAGACCCGGCTGTCAACTCATCCACTGTTAACCCCTTCATGTCATTGAAGGATGGGCAGAGCAGCTGACGTTGTGTAAGAGTGTGAAGTCCTCAGAGCACGGCTTGCCTCAGGTTATGACCACGCTTCTCTGTTTGAGGCGTTCGGAGTGAGAATGTGTTCTGTTGGGAACATCTTACAAAGTGTTGTGGATTCTGCCTCTCTCCTAACCTCCTACAAGTATTTCATGTTACAATAGGCATTCAATGTTTTATGTCCATATTAAGAGTGTTTGCATTTCTCTTTTTCTTTCTTTTAAGATGTAATGTAAATAAATGTAGCAAACTGCAGTCTAATTTACTCAGATATTGTGCTTCGTTAGCTTTTGAATGTAATTTGAACAGTTTTGACATCAGCATATAAACATGTGCAGACACACAGATGTTTAGTGGCGGTTGAGTTTGAGTGAGAAAACAGTTTGTTGAATGCATTACATGTCAAAGCCACAAGCTTCCAATGCTGTGAGGCTGATGGTTATTAGCTGTTTGGGTCAGAAGGGTTCTGCTCCACCGACTATAGGTTCTGCAGGCCGGCGTCATCTGGTCACATGACTGATGCTGCTGTGGCTGCCTGACACCCACTGCTCCTCGTATCATTGGTCACATTTCTATTACTATAACTGCTTTTATTATGTCCACGCACCGGACATGGGCTCCGTCTGGAGCTCTCTCCCCAAACACAGTGACTGCACCGACCGCTCCATCTTCAGACCACGAGTCAAAACCCACCTTTTCAGAACTGCTTATAGTGTGTGTCCATTGTTGTGTGTTTGATGATGTTCATGTAAAGTGTCTTTAAATATTCTGAAAAGCGCTCTATAAATAAAATGTATTATTATTATTATCATTATTAATCTTATATATCCACTGCTGATTTCTTCTGCTGTTCTTAGTGCTACTACTATTACTATTATTACTACTATTACTACTACTATTACTACTACCATCGTTTCTGTCATATGACGATGTTTTGATGCTGTGACGATGTTCATTCTGTACCCATGACCTCCTGATGGAGGGATCCCTCCTCACTTGCTCTCCCAAAGGTGGATTCCGTTGTATTTATTTTCCAAGGACGCAGAATGTCTGCTGTACCGACTGTAAAGCCCCCTGAGGCCAATTCGTGATTTGTGATGCTGGGCTATATAACATAAATGTAATTTATCACCAATACGCATACAAGAAGACAACACCGACCTCGAGCGGAGGCAGTAACTATATTACATAACTAACCCTAACGATGAAGGGTGCGGAGGTGGAAGGCAGCTGGCAGAATATATATGTAATATAATATATATATAATATATATATAATATAATATATATATATAATATATATATATAATATAATATATATATAATATATATATAGAGCGACGAATCCCACAAACCAACACGGACAGACTGCTGTGGAACGTGTCCGCGTGAAGACAAAGGTTATTGACCAGACTTCTGTTACGTGATGTTAACGCCACATGACATTATGTAATAAGCATACTCAACCACAATCTTATCCAAAGCAGAACTCCAACAGAACTCCAAGTAGCTTTGCTGCC
Source organism: Lycodopsis pacificus (assembly GCA_028022725.1). NCBI lineage: Eukaryota > Metazoa > Chordata > Actinopteri > Perciformes > Zoarcidae > Lycodopsis > Lycodopsis pacificus. The sequence goes on from CM051702.1 coordinate 22,254,358, forward strand.
TGAACCTGAAGTTATTTTGTTTCAGTTCACAGTTAAGTGTCACATCCACAGCGCGGTCAGTGCAGTTTGGCCCGTCTGAGATTAGAATAGGACTGATGACCACTGATAACCGTTCAACTGGCTGATCACATTCAGAATGTCAAAGCGATGACCAATGATCAGCAGTTTTGAGAAAGTGAACTCAGCAAAGCTTAAAACGATGATCTTTAAACAATCCTCCTGATTTATGTTGTTAGCCGACAGCTTCATGTGTAACAGCAGAGCGGACTGAAACTGGATGTTCTCAGCGTCACACATGCAGATGGATCCTCCTCTTCTGGCTCGACCTGTTGCGTTGCTTCACAGGTTGTTCCAGGGAGTGACAGGCTGTTTATGGTATGTGAAGCATGTGCTACATCTGACACGCTTCAGGCTGCTGATCATATCACACGGGCGTCTAGCTGCTGATGTCAAAAGGCCATTCACACATTCTTTGGTATTGGCATTTTATTTTGTGCAACTAGAACAGTTTCACATGCTTTAAACACATCGCTGCTGCTGACCGTACAGTCAGGTGTATGGGTTAAAAGTGATGGAGTATTTTTACTGCATTCCTCTCATACTTTAAAAACTGAAATATTTGAATCTCATTGTTGCAGTGATTTATTGTCTTCATGATTCAGCGTAAAGGAGCATTTATGATTTATTTCTGCGGTGAAGCGGTTTGTTCTTCTGGTGCTTGTTGACTGTATCTCTGTAATCGTTTCACCGAGAGAAATTCTGAAGATATCTCTGGAATCTGTGTGGAATTCTCGTGCTTTCTGATGTATTGGTTATCTGTGTTAGCTTTTAGCTTTGTGTTCGTAGCTTTGTCCGGAGTGCGTAGCTCACCGAGTCATGGTGGTGATACGTGATATTGTGGTGATCTTCTAGTTCATTATATTAGTTTGTGTAGAATTGTGTTTGCAGTGTGTACAGTGGATTACAGGATATTGTTGCCCAGAATCTCTTCTTTAACAGTGTATATAACAGATATAGCAGAGCCCCCCAGAATGGTGGGATGCTCCAGGGCTGGACCGCCATCATCTGAGCCATTTCTGCATACCAGCGACCTGGGATTACCAGAACCCTGTCTCACTCTTTCCATCAGGGAGGGATGAGGTGGAGTAGGGAAGAGGCATAAAGCAGCTTTCTTGGCCATGGCACTAGTGCAAAGGCCTCCACCCCGGGAAACATCCATGAACCAGCGGTGACCAAGCATTGCCAGTACATCTCCACATGTGCAGGATCCCCAGCGGGACCAAACCCAAGTGCTTAAATGATGGAATGATGGTCAACACAATCACTGTTAAACCCGTTGCAGTTGCAGAATGCCTGCAGCGAGGAAGTCCGTCTGAGTTTCTGACAGAGTGGCCCACACTGTAAACCAACTCATCTTGGAGATCAAACCCTGATCTTCAGAATAGTGCACGACCCCCCTCTATGTCCTGGGATACAGCCCAGTCTGTGACTGTGTGTTGAGTTGCCTTCAGAATAGACAGACAGGTGATTCATTACAGTCCAGGCCCCCAAACTCTGGAATCCATCCATCCATTGGATCGAACCCGGGTCCCTCTTGCTGTGAGGTGACCGTGCAGCCACTACACCACCGTGCAGCGCTCTCTGGAATCATTTGACTAAATAAATCACTACTTTTAAA
>CM051702.1:22267441-22437441 GCA_028022725.1 Lycodopsis pacificus
TAACATTACATCATTTTCCATTTCCCAGCAACAGAGACCAAAAGAGGAAAAGAGCCGCACACTCATGGCAGTAATGCTGGGCGAATCTGACTTGTACACAGTCTTTCTGGGAAGTTTTTAGCTTACAGAGCTCCTCAGGGGCCACATAATGCGACACAAGTCAGTGTGAAGATGTGCCCATATGGTCTCATAAGCTGTGCTCTCAGTTGTGAAAACTCTGGTTAATTTACTCGTCTGTGTTCTTTCAGTTTGCTTGAGATGGACCAGGCTAACCAGAACAACACGAATGTAATTAAATAACCCTAACCAGAGGAGTGTCAGGCTGTTTCATTTACAACATCTGATGAAAGAAAAGACTATATTCTGCTGTTGTCTTGATGGGAGACAATTAAAACAGCACAGACATGCACATACAGACTCAGCACATTGTCAAATTAATGAGATATCTCTTCGGGGAGAATGTGTGTGACACATGAAGTATATTACATTTCAGGTTTTCCTCTGTAGTACACAAACAACACCCTCATCACTCTCTCTGAACTGACAGAAGGGAGTAAGGATAACGGAGATCAGAAGGAGGAGATGGGGATGAAGAGGATCTGGTTTAGGAAGGGAACTGTAAGCCCTCATCTCTCTCATCTCTTCATCCATATTTCAACAGGGGTCTAATGGGCTGACATGATCCCTTGTTACAAACAGAGGGAGAAAAACGACTCAGGGCTCAGTAAGAGAAGGAAACAAGAAAGAGGGGCTTGGCTGTGGAAGCGATTAAAGGAAAATTCCACTGTGAGCTGTGGTTTTGCTCTTTTTACAAGTCCATTTAGCATTGATTGTGATGCACATTAGACATTTCAAAGCAGCATTGCCATACCTTTAGGGATGAAATCTAATTTTAATATTGTTTTTCAGTAAATTGATTGGCCAATTCTGAGTTAAAATGCTGTGGATCCCTTTCACCAGGCAGCACAAATGTAGCCTGAATGACTGGAATAATGTAGTGTATATACACCATCATGTCTGCATGACATATGGTATGAAACACCGCCCTCATTCGTACACAAGCTTGATTGCCTGCTCTTCAAACCGCATTGGGTAAAGCCTGAACTTCCTGAGCATCTTTCTTTCCTACCAATCGATTTTCCTCACGATTGGTTAGGCTCCCTGAGTATACGCCTCTAATTGCAGGCATGGCGAGTGGATCTCATGAGCTTCACAGGTGTTTCATGAAAGGAGAACAAACAAGCCGAGAGTAGCACGGTATGAATGAGGTGACACAGAGTGGGAGAGAGTGGGAGAGTGAGTGAGTGAGTCAGACAGAGGGAGAGAGACGCAAAGAACACAAATAATTATTAATAGGTTGCGATCCAGCCGTTTGTGATGCTAATTTTCCGGCCAAAAAGGTGACGGTCTTTCTCTTTCTCCGTTTACGTTTTTCCATTCTGTATTATGCCCTGTTAGTGATGAGGTGGACCTCAATAGCTTCTTCTTTTTTAAATAGTGGAATGGGACATGACACAATTTTATACTGGAACACGGCGAGTCCTCGGCCAGGTGGCAAATTACAGTAGTAACACACAACCCACATCGGACTACGCGGCTTACAAGCAGAAACAAAAGGACAATATTTGTAATTTGGCGAAAAAATACAATAATGTGCTCCAACATGAGTATAAATAATAAGAACAGGTTACTCGGTTACAGGATCGATTAAGTCCACAAGCAATGACAAGGCACACACGAAAACATTGATCTACAAATATTGGCTTCATGGCAATCATCTTGAGCAGGTGCACTGTTAAGTCCCTTAAAGTGAGATCCTTGATAATTTAAAGAATAACCACGTTTAAAACTCATCTCATGGGTTAATGTCTGGGGGCAGCTGTGGTATAGGAACCATAAAGATCAAATGTCTCATCAAGACAGACTGATTCAAACAACAATCTGCAGAAGAAGAATTGAACCCTATGAGTGACACTTTATCGGCCGTGGCATTTGTGGCCATCCACAACCACAGTTTCATCTGTTGGTACTTGTCTCCACAAGTGCATTCTTATCACGAAGTGACACAATGCGGCTCAACAAGACTATATTAAAACAAACTCAATTCCCAATTCCCTGTTCAGACAGCAGGAGAAAATATTCAGCTTTCAGGAGGGAAATATTCCAGCGCACTGTTTGTCTGCATCACAGCTTGAGAAACAAGGACAAGAGGAGTCGTGGGCTGCTCTGAGTTTAAGTTTATGTTAATTGATCGTTTTGTTCCATCTCCTCATCAGTGCGCTGACATGTTATTCTTACACGCATAGGCTCAAACACACACACACACACAGAGGTCTACCTTACCTGCAGTATCTGGCAGCGGTCCGAGGTGCAGTCGATGTTCTCACAGGGCTGGTACATGCCCAGCGTCACACAGTTGAGCAGGATCACCATGATGCTAATCCTCTCGAACCACGTATTAACAGGGCTGAGGTTAAGGAGCATAGCAGCTGAGGAGAAATGCACACACTGTATATACTTCAAACTGGGCTGGATGGATGAATAGATGTCTGTCAAATCAAACACTATCTATTTGTTTTTTGATACGGCATGAGGAAAAATATTTAATTATAGTAGCTGTTTAAAGTTAGTCCTCTTAAAGGTTTGAGAATCATACTTTTGAATTTAGTTAGATTTAGATCCTGCCTTGATTAAATAAGTCTCTCCCTCACCTGACTCCTGGGTTGGTCTCTTTTCTTTCTTCATATCTTTACTTTTGTTCACGTTTTACTTCTATAACGCTACATCCTGCATTTCTCCTTCACATCTGTCTCCTCTCTCTTCATCCCTTCAATGACTCTCTGGATATATGAGAAGCGCGTTTCAAATGTCTGGCTAATGACAAACCTAAAATAAGCGTGCTTACTCATATCTGGCTATTTGTTTTGTGGTCTGGTATTTGACACTTATCCTCTGAACTCCTCTGTCCCGTGAAAGCGGCTTCATGCCTGCTGGCTTCAGCGTGTTTGTTTTAACTCCCACATAGAGCGAGTGGGTGGCGGGTCGTCTCCGTGTTAACAGGATGCCGAGGTCCTGACATGAGGATAATGTCCCAGCAGAGAACAAAGTAACTTCAAAGGAGAGTAAACGGCTCCAATACAGATAAAGAGGTGCAGATAAAATGTTAAATTGTACATTGGAAGATTGTTTTTTTCACTCTAAGGACAGTTTCATCTCACTGGGCTTTGTTTTGAATAACATAGTTTGGAAATAATGCTGCATATTGCCACGAATGAAAAAAGAAAAATGTATATATGTATGTGTATATGCCTGGAAAACAAAACAGTGTTTCATTATAACAAAGAATGATCAAGTATTGAAACAGACAGATTAACATCACAAATATCAGGACTCACAAAACTGACTCAAGCGACACACCGTGCGAGCTAACGCTGCCAGTGAGCAATTCTTCAATGAAAATAAAGATTAAAAGTATTTTCCCAGCCAACATATTTTTGCTACATGACTGTATGAGTCAGGAAAAAGAAAAGAAACATGACAAGAGTAAATACTATTACAGCCACAAGGCACAAGACACCTTTTTGTGATATTTACATAAATAAGTGATGTAATGTACAGCAGCATGGGGCCGGATTTCTCTAAATGCCATTCAATGTCATTAACAATTTCACAAAAGTGTCAATATATTTTTAAAAAAATGTAAAAGCTGTTGTTTTCCAATATGTTTGACTTACAACCTGGCAACTTGCTACTCACCGTCACTTTCTTCTCATCTTACTGGACCACGCTGTCACTCTGCAGAGTGCTTACGCCGGCACAATACCGACGGAACTGCATGTACAGTACAGGCCTACTTTAAGAGTTACTACAAGGTGATTATTGTGTCATTTTAATGCTTTGCAGGGATGAATGAAACTGAAAAGGCGACTTCACATACTTAATTGATACAGTGTTATGCATATGATAGTGGGGAGTATGAGTGCGTGTTTTAATCACTGTCTGGCAGTGTCAAAGTCTTTTACAGCTTTTCACTTCTGTCATATCTTAAACTCAGCTTATGTTCTTTTAGTTCTATACTCGATCCTCTTAACTCTGATTTTATGTCTTTCTTTTTTGTATTCACACAATGAGCTTTAAGTCTTTTGCTCGTGAACTTTGCACTCACAGGACTTGTGCTCCCTGGTAGTGGGATGTGGGAAATGTGTCTGTAATTTGTCATTTTGAATCTGTTTGAACTACCCTGACCCGCCAGATGGTTCCAAAGAAACAATAGAGAAGCCTTCATTGGAAACGGTTTAGAAAAGAGCCTCCAGTGTCGTTCTTTGCTTTTCTTTCATCGAAGAAATACTCTCCAGTTCTGATGTAACTGATGCTAATGCAGCATCTACACTGACCTCTTCAGGACCCGCCATTGTTGTTTAGAATTTAAAAAACAACAATAAATACGGAAATAAATATATCTAAATCTCTAAAACACTCAAAAATTACCTAATAAACTGGAAATAAATCGGCATTCAAGATACTGAATCTGTATGTATATATATGTGTGTATATATATATATATATATATATATATATACACACATATATATATATATACACACATATATATATATATATATATATATACACACATATATATATATATATATATATATATATATATATATATACACACACACACATATATATATATATATATATATATATATATATACACACACACACACACATATATATATATATATATATATATATATATATATATATATATATATATATATATATATATATATATATATATATATATATATATATATATATATATATATATATATATATATGTGTGTATATATATATATATATATATATATATATATATATATATATATACATACATGTATATACATGTATATACGTATATACATGTATATACATATATACACGTATATACACGTATATACATGTATACACGTATATACACGTATATACATGTATATACATATATACACGTATATACATGTATACATATATACATGTATACACATATACATATACACATGTATATACATATATACATGTATACACATGTATATACATATATACATGTATACACATGTATATACATATATACATGTATACACATGTATATACATATATACATGTATACACATGTATATACATATATACACATGTATATACATATATACATGTATATACATGTATACATGAAAAACCAACTTGTTTGACCAATGTGTGAAGAAATATGATGGTCCTCATAAGAAGAGGTGTCGTCACAAAGCAGGTCCATGCTGTGCCCATCCCCCGACACACAAGTGATGCCATTTACTGACCGTGATGGTTAATTCATGTTTGACAAGTTATCTGCTGTCCTCACAAGACACTGTGACCAGACAGCATTTTACTTTACCAAGTTTTCTAAAACATTCCACCAGCTTCTGTTTGACCCAAAGTGTGGCGACATATATAGTTCAGGTAAAACAGCCCGGTACTACCGTCACTACCGTACTACCGGCACTGTGAGTTACAAAGGAAAGACTCACCCACTCACGGCATATGTCACCCGCGGACGTACTGTAAACAACCTACTCAGCAGGCCGTGGAAATGAATCTGGTGAGGAGAGTGGATGAAACGGTGTGCGACAGACTACATCCACAGGCATATGGCGAGCATGGGACATTAAAGACTGAACCGGTGAGAATACTGCTGAAAGACAACGCTCAGCCATATGCTGTATAAACAGCACGACACGTACCTCTCCATATGCTGCAAAAGGTAAAGGAGGAGCTCCAGAGGATGGAGGGAAATGGCATCATCGAGAGGGTGACAGCCCACGGACTGGTGTGCACCCATGGTGCCAGTCTTGAAGAAGAGCACAGGTAAAGACCGCATATGTGTTGATCTCAAGAGGCTGAACGAGGCTGTGAAAAGAGAACAGTATATCCTGCCTACTACTGATGAGATTACAGCAAAGCTGAGTGGGGCCACTGTCTTCTCTTCGCTCGATGCCGCCAGTGGGTTCTTCCAGATACCGTTGCACCCAGACTGTAAGCTCACTACCTTCATTACGCTATTTGGCAGATTCAACTTCAAGCGGCTACCGTTTGGAATAACCGGCTACCATGTGGAGGTCTTCATGGACGACATTCTGGTCTATGGGGCCACAGAGGAGTCAGCTGCTAGAAATCAGAATGGCGACAGCAGCCGACGCTGAACTGCTGTCAATTGTGAAGCTCATAAAGAAAGGATGGCCTGAACACTAAAGCAATGTGCCCATGGACGCGGGAGATTACGTCCAAGTGAAATCAGAGCTATCAGAACACAATGGCCTTGTCCTCAGAGGAAGCAGGATTATCGTGCCACGGGCAATGCGAGGTGAGATCCTTCAGAAAATTCACGTGATGCATGTAGATACAAAATGCAGCTCTCTCTTGATATTTGATTACAAACAACTGTCTCCGGTGTGAGGGAGATGTGTAACTTCCGTTTGTAAATTAATTTGCAGAGGACGGAAACAAGTTAAAATATCTTAACTTTGGACAATACTGTCTAGCTTCTATTGTTGCAGGTATTATCTGTCGCCTCAGCTAATTTTACCGTCCTGCTATCCGGTTTGCCGTCTGCCTGATTCCACGTGAATGCAGCGTAGCTGCTACTGACTATGTGAAAACTAACATCTCTGCCTTATTGTGACACAGCACAGATAATTCCAGCCCAGTTACAATGCTATTTGTCGAGACAAACAAAGGGCAGTTTCCAGTAAACAAAAGGTGTTGTTGTAATGTCCCTAAAGAAATAACTTTAGCAAACGCCAAACACAAAGGACGAAGAGAGCAGGACCTCATCAGCCCGTCATGCAAGGTAGTTGTGTTTTTAGTAAAGGGTGAGATCTAATTTCATCTCAACTGGAAAACCCCCTCGCTTCCATTACTGCTGTGACTGTCACCAATCTTCTCTCCACCTACATGTTTCGCCCACAGGTAGATACAGCGCGTGACCACCCGTTGCGGAGGGGTTGTGGAAATAAATGCTGAGAAATGTTAAGTGCACGAGGCTGGTTAAGAAACAACAGTACACATTATCAGTATCTTTTTCTAATCTTAACCAAAGGGTTTCAGCGGCCTAAACGTCAGCACACAGGCCTTTGCCACAGGACAGCATTGTAGTGATGAGCAAACATTCTGGAACAGTGTTGCAGATACAGTACACGTGATGAGGACGAGGGCAGACTGCAGCGCATCGGTCGCTCTGCTGACAAGGTTGCAATCTGCCGGCCCTCCAAGACGTGTTTGTCTCCAGGACTCTGAAGCAGTTAAGCCATAATCACAGCTGTCACTTTTTATTATTGTGTTATTCAATAAAATAAAATAAAAAACTGTCATATTGTAACCGACAACGGATGCTGTTTTATCCGTTTTATCTGTGGCCCGGACTCTCTACGGAGATAAACAAGCTTGTGATGTCATGTCAGGTGTGCTGTGGACTGAAAAGAACACAACAAAAGGAACCTCTCATCTCCACACCGCTTCCGGAGCGACCCTGGAAGAGAATTGCAATGGACCTTTGTGAGCACAACCACCACAGCTACCTGGTAATCTCAGATTATTACTCCAGGTTTATAGAGATACTGCAGCTGCCCTCGACAACGAGTGCACAAGTTATCCAAAGACTGAAAACAGTCTTCGCCAGGTTTGGCATTCCAGATGAGGTGGTGAGTGATAATGGACCCTAATTTTCAAGTGCGGAGCTCAAGGAGCGAGCGAGGCAGCTCGACTTCAAGCACTGCACATCCAGCCCTCACCACCCACAGGGCAATGGGCACGCAGAGAGAGCCGTACAGATGGCAAAGAAAATTCTCAAGCAAGAAGATCCTGTGATGGCTCTGATGAGCTATAGATCCACTCCCTGCTCCACCACAGGCTTCAGTCCAGCCAAGCTGTTGATGGGGAGGAAAATCCATACCACACTCCCCACTCTGGAGAAAAAGCTCCTACCTAGGACAGCTGTGAACGAGAGGGATGGCAAGGAAAAGGCTCAACAGGCTCACTACTTCAACCGCCGTCATGGAGCCAGGCCCTTACCTGCCCTGCGACCAGGAGATGTTGTATTCTCTAAGTTTGACCATGAAAAGTCATGGTGTTTGCCAGCGGTGATCTCAAGTGAGAGCACCGCCCCGAGATCCTTCGTCATCAGGACGCAGCATGGAGCAGAGCTGCGGCAGAACCTCCAACCAGGGGAGATCACAGGGACAGACACACCCTCTGACGGAGCCACCATGTTAGATGTTCCTGTCAGTCAGAGTGTGGCTACACCCACAACCCTCTACAGAGAGGAGAGGAGACACTCTCGGCGTATTCTCTGCAGCTAGTGCATTTACAGGTGTTGAGCTTCATTTTAACATGAAACAAATAATAACCGTAGCTGTGTTTCAGCTGCAGGACAGCAGTGAAGGCCCAGGTATAAAATGCACGGCCCGCCACTGGTTAATAGTAACTTGTCAATTGACAACATGTACAAACCTGCTAGTTAACTAGGGCTATGATGTCAGTGGTGTCCAAACAATATGAGATGAAAGACTTACCTTTAAATGTGTCAATGAATTTTCCTTCTAGAAAAGATTTGTCTCTGGCCAGAATGATATGGTCCATGGGATCCTGGTCAGGAATCGTTCTCCTTCTTGCCTCCATCTTTGCGGCAATAATTTCCAGATAACATGCTGAGTCTGCAGTACGAAACCAATCTGTATTTATAGTGAGGATAGCAATAATTAAATTAGGTTTCAAAGTTTGATAATTAACAGTGGCATATTGTTTGATACTGTTGAGGAGAAAACTCGGATGCACAGACTGAGGTCGAGGCATTTAGCTCAATTCAAGCAATAAGGTTTATTTGTAACAGAAGTATTATGCCCAGCAGTTTTACGTGCACAGGCCTAAGAATGTCTGCTCCCTAGGAGCATAAAAGATAAGAATAGCTAAGAAAAGGCGCTTAAACAGAGTGCGCATCATATTTAATAGGTTCTTCGTATGGAAGCCTATTGGTGGAATACAAAGTAGCAGGCGGCTCTGTTGTTAGCGGTCAGAGGGCCCGGTTGGAGCACTGAGCATCTCCACCCACACTGGCTCACGATGGATCCTCCTTCGCAGGAGGTGCGATTCTAAGCTACTGCCGGAGTCTCTGCTAGACTAGATAAGCGAGGAATGCCCTTGTTAAGCAAGCGTCTCCTTCCAGGGCAGGCGCCAGAGTGCCCCGCTCGGAGTATTTGACCTACTTACTGTGACCTCACAACTCCGCAATATAAGCATACAAGTAAAGCGCATATTATTTTACACAACAATACAAACTTCCTGAAAAACATTTTTAATAATAATAATAATAATAATAATAATAATAATAATAAATGTGAAGAGACTGATCACATGTCCATGTTAATTATTCCTCACAATAATTATGAATGCTCGGGCTGACGAACGTCACCGGGCTTAAGTCATATCAACTGTCACTAATTAAGAAGTCTTATTTCTAATGGATATTATTTTTAATACTTAATATTTTGGTTACTCTGTTACTTTGCTTTTTGGTGTGTCTTGCTGCTGTAACATACAAATTTCCCCCTGGGGATGAATAAAGTACCTCTATGTCCGACTCGCTAGCTTCTAAGCTAATTTTAACATTACCTCCAATGGGGAAATGCTAACCGCGATTAGCATTAGCGAATATACCGGTAATAACAGTTGCTTGTCATAGCTCGTAGCTCGGAATAGCATTTACGACTAACTGACTTGGCCAGTTGCTGCTAGCACAACGAGCTCCAATAACAGCCGATTCATCCGGAGACTTTTACAGTGCAAGTCTGTGGAGGAATCAGCTGAACATTACAGATTGATTTCACCTGGAGAGGCTGGTCTGCCGTGCAGAGCCGGCTCTGCCTGGCTCGTGAGGAAGTGGCGACGTTTGTTTTACAAAGCAACGAAAAGACAGCCCTTCACTAAATGCATTTAGTTGTTAATACATCGTTAAAACTTTCACTTACCAGTTCGGTAAAGTTAATTCCAAGTCCGTATTAGCCGACAAAAGACCGCCGGCATTACTTCGTCAGAGTCCACTCATTTCAGTGTGAGACCAAAACATGACCGCAGGTTCAGAAGCCAATCACTGACCAGCATCTCCCTGACTGACTTCGAGAACAGCCAATCACTGATCAGAGTGTGTGATTGACTTCGAGTACAGCCAATGACCAGTCTGCCTAATACTAGCCAATCATTGACGAGACATTATACACAAACGCGCGAATATGAAAAAATAAAAATAAAACTGAAAATGGAATTGATACACTGGCGGCATACACTGGCATACACTAGAATTCTGGTAAAACAGAGTTATTGAGACATGCGGCGAAAACGCAGGAGGACGTTAGTTACGTGTTGATAAGTGTCTCTACAGTGCGCGACTTGTGAGGACATGGACTTTGTCCTCACAAGTCCGGCATGTCCTCACAAAGTAAGTACGTAAACAGGTGAAAAGCCCTCACAATCCGGAGATACCAACGCACACACACACATATACATATACACATACACGCACACACACCTTTACACATATACATATACACACACACACACATATACATATACATACACACATACACACACACACACACACACATATACATATACACACACACATACACACATATACATATTACACACACACACACACAGACAGGCTGTGTTTCTCATGTGAAACAGATGCTGAGGCCTCTAGGTGATGATGTAACTGTCGAGAGTTAAAGCTGAACTCTTATGTGTTTGAGTGCTTGATTGTTCAGGTAAACTGATGATTTGTTTTATAGCTGTTAGCCCTATGGCAGTGTATACGCCCTGTGTGTGTGTGTGTGTGTGTGTGTGTGTGTGTGTGTGTGTGTGTGTGTGTGTGTGTGTGTGTGTGTGTGTGTATATGCATTTGGAGCGGTTTCAAAAATACTCCACACTGACAAGTCATCAAACTGAGGGCTGCTGGAATCCATTGAGGGTCCCAGACCCAAAGACTTCTTTTCTGATGCCCTGATGGAAATACTCGGTGACAAAGTGCTCTATGCCCCCCAGAGTTGGACCGGGCCCACCGCAGCTCCACCACGGCAAGGAGACAGACCCAGACCGGTGATTGTGTGCTTTCATCGATATCAAACCAAGGACCTGGTGATCCGAGAAGCCCAAAAGCGAAGGAACAACCTCAAATACAAGGACACTCCGGTATCTATGAGGACTACTGCCCCGACGTCCTGGAACAGAGAGCGGCCTCCCGCCACGTCATGGCGGAGCTATACAACTTGTTCCTGCGACCAGCTCTGCTGTACCCGGCAAGACTTCAAACTACTGGCAAAGAGGGTGTAAGAGCCATTTTGTTGTTTTTGGTTATGTACAACCTCCCACCACATGGGGCGGTAGTGGCGCTGTGAGTCAGGCCACAGGTAATATAATCAGTGGGGTCATTGGGCACAGGTGTTGCTCATAGGTAGACCAAACAGGTTTTGACCGTGCACATGTAACAACGGCAAGTGTTGTGATTTATTGGTTAAATGGAGAAATGCATAACTGGAAGAGAAAGTCGTGAACTCTGATTATGTGAGGAATAAAATACCAATATTCGAACCTGGACTATGTTATTTATGACACGCGTCAGAACAAGCATTACAGCAACCATAGTGACTTTTTTATTGGGAAGCAACGGTCACTACAGAGGGTAACAAGAGACGTTCATCAGCCGAAGAAGCCACCACCTTCGTCAGGACACGACTGGACTCATGATGGCGTAAACCCACCAGAGCGAGGCGCAGACCTCGGTTCGTTGGAGCAGCTAGTTAGCCGGATCCGGCCCGCCACCTCATTTTATGTGGCCCGCGAATCCGCCAAAAAAAAAAAAAAGTTGATAATAAAAATATCCCCAAAGTCAAAATGATGATACTTAAACACAGTCATAGAAGCAGCTCTTTGGCTGGTTACTGTACATTTGAAATGTACTGCGAGTACATTGAAGACTACTTTAAACGTGTCTTTAAATCACATGAAATACTTCATGTGGGATTGTGCAAACGCACCCTTGAAAGGATTTTAAGCTTTGAACAAAGTTATTGTAGTAACTTGTGTTTGATATTTTCTTTAATAGTTTGATCTTTGATAGAGTAATGTGGGTTTATTAACCCTAAATTAAAAGGATTTAAGTTATAACAGAAATGTGCTTAAATATATTTTTACATTGATATAACGGCATGCAAAATATTTTTACACTTGAATAAACAATAATCAAATGCAGAGAGTTATTTAACAATATGTTAGGAGTAGTTACATTTACAAACGGCCCTTTGAGGGCGACCATGATGCTGATGTTGTCCGGAGTGAAAATGAGTTGAGACCCTTGCTGATCTGGGAATTGTTACTGTTCCCTTATTTTATGGGTGAGTTTTATTTTATTTTTGTGTCTGCGGTTTCCACTCCGCTCTCAATGTACAAACACAAGTTTACAATAAACAAAATATATATATAAAGAATAAAAAAGGGCAGCAAAAAAGTAAAACAGATGTAGGTATAAACATTTAACAGCTATATACACACAATACAAGTATATATCCGAAAGAAAAAAAGTGTATATATATATATACACACACACGTGAACATAAACCTATAGACAATGGCATGAATTGAGGCGATACTGCAAGTAGTGCAGTATGACTTATTTATTGTTCATCAGAGTGACGGCCAGTGGAAGACGCTGTTCCTGTGTCTGGAGGTCTTTGTGTACAGAGCTCTGTAGCGCCATGCAGAGGGGAGGAGGTGAACAGCTTGTGAAGGGTCTGCAGAGATCAGTCAGTTTTCTGACTCTAGAGGTGAACAAGTCCAGGATGGAGGTCAGGCTGGAACCAATGATCCTCTCTGCAGACCTGACTGTCTGTTCCTGTCCTGTTTGGTGGCCGATCCAAACCACACAGTACAAAGTGGAATAAAATGGAAACACTCAAGTACGGTAAAGTACTTTGTAGTTGTACGTAAGTACAGTACTTAAGCAAATATACTTAGTTACATTCCACCACTGGTCATAATATTCACTCACAGCTCATCAAAACCAAACTACTGTATCAGTTTATAAAGAGGTGGAACACTATAGAGCAGGATTGAGTTCAGTCTATTGTCCGGCCCTCCACAACAGGCCCCGTTTCTCATGTGGGCCCTTGGGAAAATAATTGCCCCCCCCCCCCCCCCCCCGGATTTAAGGTGATCCTTGACAGAACTCCGCCCTTAAGAGACAATAGTTTCCAATTTGGAGAGCTCCGACTAGTAGTTCATTCTCAGGCAAAGGAAAACAGGAGAATGTTCCATTCATTATTCCAGGACAACACAAGATCTTTCAGGACTTCTTCTCAAATGTTTCCATGTTTCCAATGACTTTTAAATGGAAACTGTTTTCCAGGACGTGAGAACCCTCAAATCGTCGCTGCGCCGCTACGTCCTTTGAGGAGTCTTTACCTCAACAGCAGCTTGTGGCTTTCTGCTGCCCATTGAAGTCATGTCACTGTTATGACGCTTGTGAGTGAAGCGTGAGGAGAGAAGTGAACTGAAGCACAACACCGTGTTGATCATGGAACCTTTTATTTGAAACAAACTCATAAAGAAAACACATTTCACTGGGGTTTAACCGTAGTCTCTTTTCCTTATTAAAATCCTTGTTAAAACATCAATAACAATACTTCACTGCATCAACAGAGGGCAGAGGTGGAGAGGACATCAACCAATCACACGGCTGGAAGGAGGAAGAAGGCTAGGCTAACACGACTGCTAGCCTTAGAAAAACAATTCATCACCTACGTGCAGACGTGAAACGCCAGAAAATAAAATATGCGCCGATTTAAAAAACGAGCACAAGTATTTACACTAAGACCCACTGAGAGAGAGAGCAGGACAACCTGTTCACCTGTGCACCTGACCCCAATCAGCCCTCCGCATGCTCTGATCCCTCCGCAGGAAGATACTCATTTCTGATCTCATTAAGTGAGCCTTATTAAAACATATTGACATGGTTAAACACGAGAACATCATCTGAAACACAACAGGTTACACAGAAGCCTCGACCCCGACACACCAGGGCCTCCGGGGTCGTGACGACGACGACTTTAAAAACCGGAGTTCAAGTTGAGATTTGCTTTTGAATCCCGATCGATCATATTTAAAGGTCTCCGTCATGGTCAAAGGTAGGCGGGACACCCGGCTTCATTGGTTCCATAGCGGCACCTCACCAGAGGATCATTGGTGCCCACAGCAGCAGACCTCTGGCCCTCTGATGACCTGTCAGTGCAGCGTATTCAGTTATCAGACCAACATGGAAACAGTTCAGCACTCTTACTCTCTGTGGGGCGCATCCTCCTCTTCATCATATATTACAATGGTTTAGCAGCTGGCTCGTTGGGTTCTACCACAGGTCCAGGTTCTCCGTGTTGGTGAAGCCGGGGTCTGTGCGCAGCTTGTAGTACGTTCCGTTGCTCAGCCACACCTCTCTGCCAGCCTCGTCCACAGACCTCCTGAGTTAAAGGACGAGAGAGAACTGTTGCTGTGGCAGTCACAGGAAAACACTTTCTTTATGTTGGCAATATTTAAATAGTGTTTAAAATTTAAAAAGAAGAGACTTGTTTTCTGAGAGTTGGATGAGAAGATTGATATCATTCTCATGTCAGTAACGCTAACTATGAAGCATTAACAGCAGCAGCTGGTTAGCTTAGCATAAAGACAGCTAGCCTGGCTCTGATCAAAGGGTAACCCCATGTGATCAAGCTACTCAGCCATTAAACTAACAAATGACATGTTTGGCGTAATAATCGAAGATCGACCTTTATTTTATTCTAAATGTGTTCAATAATTTACATAAATGTAAAAAAAAAAAAAAGACACCACCATTTCAATGAAATCATGTTTGAATGTCAGCGCCGCGATGACGCAGCACAGCGCTGGAACGTTGGCACGGTGAATGTTGCCGTTTCATGCATTTCATATCAACATTCCTACATGCGTGTTCATCAGCGTTAGTGTTGGAGCCGCTTGTGCATTCATTCATTCACAGCTGCGTTAACGTTTCAGCAACAAACTGCTTCTTTAGGTTTATTAATAAATCATGTTTTGAGTTGAAACAAGTCAACGTTATTTTTAGTTTCACATGGGACACGAACACCAGAAATATTCACCCCATCGCCCCCCCTACGCAGACGTTGATTAAATTAATTTGTGATCGTCAAATACAAACGTAAGCCGGGAGGAAAAACATTCCCTCGAAATATGATTTAATATTGAAAAAGTGTAACGTCTACCCTCCAGTTCACCCTCAGGTTGACACTGCTCGGTCAACAGAAGCGTGTTTGAAGTCGCAGCTGTTCACCGGGAGCTCAGCAGTCGCCATGTTGAGAGCCATGTGGAGACAACCCCTCAATCACAGAGCAGTGAACACATGAAAATAAGAGTCGTTTTGTGGGGAGCTTATCTGCTGGACTCTTTTTTTTTCTGGTTGGGCACAATTACTTCTTGAAACCTTGTCACCACCATGAGGTCACTTGAGAAACTCAAGTATTCTTGCAACAGGGGGCGAGGCAACATGTGTGCATTGTGAAACCCTCCTCACTTGAAGAACCTGGGGATGTGCTCCTCCCCTCTCTTGGTCATCTCCTTCCTTCTCTCCCTCTGCTTCTCCTCCACTTTGTCCTTGGTTTTATCTGCTTCTGCTACCTTGCCCTCCTCCAAGAGCCTGAGGGGGAGAAGAGGGCCACAGACCAAACAGCTGGTCAACATGGAAGAAGGAAACTAAAGAAAACGATGATAAACGCTTGAGCTTAAATCAAGCGGCACCTCTGGTCTGGTCTGAAGCGCGTGTCCGTGGACGGGAGGACTGCTTTCAGCTCGGGGCCCAGCTCGTTCAGTTCTCTGGCATACTGGGAGAAACCGTAGAACTGAGTGTGGTCATCGGGCTGCACGTCTAAACAGGAAATGACATCATGCATATCAAGACCGAGGACATGAGACAAAGTGGGATTTGATTTGTAAATGTACAACACTACGAGATGTTACAGTCAGTCAGTGGCGGCCCATCGGTCAGGGCCGCTGGGACTGGACGCTACTCACTGGGCTTCCAGATGCACTTTGGGGTCGACATGGTGTCACAGAAAATGCCCTCGTGCCAGAGGCCTCCGAAGCGATGGACCACCTCTCCAGCCCGGTCCAGGACCACGCCCTGCACCTCGTTCTTACTGTTGTCTGAGCTCCAGTAGCGAGACTGGAATACGTAAAGCAGAAGAGAAGGTCAAAGGTCAAGTGGTTCAACGGGAGAAGGGGACAAGAAAAGTCCTACGTGCATTATTCTGACTTCTAAGTGAACTAGCAGCAACGAACCATTAGGTTAGAGGCTGGTTCAATGGGGACACCAGTGAGAGTGTGTGTGTGTGTGTGTGTGTGTGTGTGTGTGTGAGAGAGAGAGAGATGAGTGAGTGAGTGCTGACCTTGACAAAGGTGATCTTGCAGGTGCAGGCGTCGCTCTTTGTATTTTTGATGACCACCTCACCGTAGTGCTCCAACCAGCGCTCCTGACTCAGCACGTTGTGGATACACGTCACTGCCTTGTTCCACTCGTAGTGGTCACCGTACCTACACACACACACACACACACACACATCAGTAATATCCACCATCACCTCCTCATGTAAGCCTGTTCTCAGACTACTTTAAATCAGTTCAGCTCATCGCAACATGTTCTGGGTTGATGAACACAGTACTGAACTCCTGCAGCAGGGGGCCACAGTGCATTACAGCAGCCAGGCTCTGGCTCTGGAACATGAAGCAAACGCTTTAGAGCCTTAAACCAGCTCGCTCTCTCCCGGCCATAAGTATATAGAAGTCTATGAGAAAATGACTACTTCTCTCTTGATTTATTACCTCAGTAAACATTGTAAACATGAGTTTATGGTCTCAGTCTCTAGTTTCACATCTTCTTCAATACAGCATGATGTTCATTTAGTATATTATGGTCCATTTAGAGTCACACAGACCATAAAGCAGGGGATGCTTTAGGGCGGGGCTACCGTGATTGACAGGTTGTTGCTGCTACCAGAACTGAATACGGTTCTGTGGTTCACGCGCCCACAGTCCTAATATTGTCACTTCTGTTCACTGGCCAAACCCGAGGCTATAAAAGAGCAGTCCACCAACCAACCGGTGACATCACCACAACTATGACAACAACAGCTTCATGCAAGAACTGCTCCAAGAACAGACTCCTTCCGTGTCCTCCATCCAGAAACACTCAACGAGCTCATCAAGTGGAAAGATTATATATCAATAACATTTATACAAAACCATCAGCACTTGATTGAAACACAGCTGGTGATAGTTCCTCAGTGTGATCCGTTGGTAGAGCACCTGTCCTGTTCATAGACCGGATACAAACATGGACGTAGTCAGCCGTTGGTTTGTGGACTACAGGGCGGTTTGGCCGTCGCCATTTAGTTTTCTTGGAGCGAGGTACAACTAGCGCTAGCTAGGTTAGCGAGGCGCATCGTCATTTACGTTAATTGGGACGCTAATGTTTGCTTGTGCCCAACGTTAAAAACACATCTTAACTTCAAGCCTGAGTTTACGTTGAACTGGCGAGGTCACAACGTGTAACCCTAACCCTGCACTCATGAAGGTCAACATCTCTGCACCAGACTGTCAACATGTTCACTCCCGATGGAGAGTGGAGGTTCATGTTGCCATTTGAGGAAGTGCAGATCGCCACTTCCTGTGGCTTCATGTCCCAGAAGTGGACGTTGCTGCTGGTTTCTGTGTGTATGAGCAGCTTCACTACTGTATGGTTCTACTGCGTGGTTCTCGAGCTGTTATCTGCTCCATGGTGTGACTGGTGGGAACTGAAGCAGCGGCTCACTTGGGTAGGGCAACATTGACCAGTCCAGAAGAGAGCATCTCCATCGACTTCCCCCAGAACTTGTTCTTCCATCTCTGATCTGAGAGACAAACAGACGAGCATGAGTTTCAGTCCTCTCACTCGGGACAGGTGGATCCAGCACGCAGCGCCTACCTTGCCAGAAAGTGAAGTTGTGAGACTCGGCGTGGCAGGCGGAGACGGGCGGGTGATGGCTGACCTGAGAGCAGAGCACATGATGCAGCATTACAGTACGTCTCCAAACGCAAGAGGACATGAGGTTTCAGCTGAACCCATCTCTGCTGCTCACCTGCTCGCCGATGTAGTGAAAGGCTCGGTCTTCTCTGTGACTCTCGTACGTTTCTCCCAGAACGGGGTTGAAGGGCTTGTAGCGATTCCTCCAGGACGCCCAGGCATAGCCAGAGATGGAGAACGCTGCCACGTACACCTGGCAACATGCAGGTCGGGTTCTTTCAATGAATCAAAGGACGAGACTGACCTCAACTGAATCCCAGCAAACTAAACTCACCATCCTCTCGTACGGGTCATCCGTGCGGTTGGCGATGTCCAGCAGCTCCGAGTACTCCAGCTCCTCGCTGAGTCTCTGCAGAAGCGACAGCGGCTCGTTGAGATCCACCGGCATGGAAATCCTGGACAGGTCCTTGCCGATGTTGTTGTACAGGATGCTCATGATGCCGATGTGGCTGTTGTCTGTCCCCGAGGCGGGGAGGACAGT
This sequence comes from Lycodopsis pacificus, assembly GCA_028022725.1. NCBI lineage: Eukaryota > Metazoa > Chordata > Actinopteri > Perciformes > Zoarcidae > Lycodopsis > Lycodopsis pacificus. Next base: position 22,286,146 of record CM051702.1, read on the forward strand.
GCGCCGACCTGGAACAAAGAGACGCACATCACTGCAGCTGAAGGACAGAAAGTAGTCCCCAATCGGTTAGATGTGCATCACTACTCAAACCTTCTGACCTGATCAATTGAGTCAATGGAAATGTTACAGTGTTACAAATCACCAATAAAACAAAGCAATGAACAGATCAACCGTAAGACTCCAGACCACAATCTCATTGAGTCGCACATCTGCCACAAACCACAACCAGCCCTGGTCAGCGCAGCGAGGCCCGTCGGTCTCTTCTTAGTTTAAAATGATTTAAAGCAAAGCCCGCTGAAACACAAACATGGCCAACGGGTCTAAAGGATTCCGTCTGTACAGCTGAGCCATCAGGAGGCAGCGTCTCCACCCCACGCGGTCCACCGTCAACATCACTGCACTCACAGTAGAACCGTGAACAACGGAGAACAGCGGGGCTTTACCGGTGTTGGAGGGTACTGGGCTGGGTACTTCAGGAACGTTGTTGAGGCTGGTGCGGTAGTTGAGGGTGGCGGTGGCTGAGGGGGAGAGAGCACAGTGTCAGTTAATCTGGTCGCTGGGTGGGCGGGGTCTGTACTGCCTGCTGCCCACTCACCATGTCCTTCATCCGGCTCGGAGTTGCTGGTGGTGGTGATGTCGCTCAGGCCCGACTCGTCCGACGCCTCGGCCTCCGACGAGCTCTCGCACACGATCACCTCGCTGGCGTCGAAATACTCTGCCATGGAGTCGGCCACAGAGGGCGCGCGGTGGCAGGGCCGGCCCATGGACGGTGTCCTCTGAGAGGGAGCGCAGAGAGGAAATCATCAGTTTGTATGAAGGCGGTGCAGCTGCAGCGGTGGCCGGCATGCGTGTGTCAGACGTAGTGCAAAGAACACACCCACACAGAACGTCTAACCCAGTGTTGTGCTCTGTCTGCACAGCATGAAGCGACCAACCGGAGCCGGTCCACCTCACTGCAGCGCGGCCAGTCATTCAGCTGCTCTGGGCACGTTAAGTTAAGCTCTGCTGAGACAGCGTTGGGGAATTGACAACCTTTTCTCAGTCATTTTTAACAAATTCCATATAAAAGATGAAGATGAATGCAAATGAGTGACAGCGAGATAATGAAGAGAGTCCTCCACACAAACAGTCTGTGCATCGTTTGCTCTTTGGATCCGTTTCAAAACAAAACACCGACAATTATAGAATTCTGGAAGTTTTAAAACGGGATTCTGTTTTCAAACTGAGCAACCGAAGAACAGACTACATGGATCACAGCGCGGTACACACACACACACACACACACACACACACAGTACACACCTGGTCAGGACGCACGGTGCAGAAGGATTCATCAGTAGAGTCAGAGGACAGTGAAACCGAATGGACTTTGGTCAGACGGGACTGTATGTCAAGCTGCACACACACACAAGCCATGCAAGACGCATGAAGTGGGAAAACAGAGACGAAAGAAGTGGTCAGAACATGTCCTGCTGACTCCAGCAGTCCCACGGCTGTGGTGCTTATCGATGTGTTGCTCTATTATTTAACCGGCGACGAGGATCAACAGACAGTGCATCAAAACGGGCACAATAACTATTACATAGACTTATTAGATAAGATAATCCTTTATTAGTCCCTCAGTGGGGAAATTACAGGATTACAGCAGCATTGCTCACAAGTAATAAAATGAAATGAAGATAAAAAATCAAGTAGTATAATAAACTAAACAGTAAACAGCGTACAACAGCGTTATCGTACAACACATGATGTGAACAGATCTATGTTTTTAGGATGTTATCTTTCACATTCCAGTTCAATATGTTGGAGAGTTTAAAGTGAACTGCTCTTTTAGAAAGGTTTTGTTTGAGCACTTGCCATAATGCAACTTGACGGTATGTTCCATATGCAGCCGTCCCATGTCTCTATGTAGCGTCTTGTTATCAACGTGTTGGCTGAGAGGACCATGAATACATCAGGGTCACTCCTCCAGATCAACAGGTTCCACAGTTATGTATTCAATACACGAGTAATTACCTGCAATGATTTACTTCTGGTCTGTTGTGTGTCGTAGAGGGAAAACCCAACTGCCAGACAACCAGCAACGACATAAAGCGTCACACGCAGCGCCACATAAAGGAGAAAGCTCATGCAACACCAACAAAGAAAAGCTTTTCTGAGCGCCGGCGGTTTGACAGCAGGAATGAACGAGTTACTCGACCGACAGGACTGTTTGGTTTCAGTATGTGACTGAGAACCGTCCTCTACTTCTGTCTGTGTGAGGAACAGAGAAGAGACTCGAGCTGTGCTCCTGTGATCACTCTTACCTTTCCTGCCAGAAACAGCCCAAACCTGCTGCATAGCTTCACCAACAGACTGAGGGCTGGGCTGCCGTCCTCGCTACAGGCCGATACTAACGTTCTGTTCAGTCAATAGTCTGTATTACATCAGAGACTCGGGGGAAAGGGTTGGGGGCACAGAGCGGGAGGAGGGCTACACAACACACATAAATAATGTCCGTCTTTGTTGTCATCTGATTTCATATTCAGGAAGAGTGAGGATCGTTTGGGTTTGTTTCTACGTAGCCCGCTCTGGTCCTAGTGTGTGTGTGTGTGTGTGTGTGTGTGTGTGTGTGTGTGTGTGTGTCACCTCAGACAGTGTGTTGCAGAGTGTAGCGAACTGCTGCGACGTGTTGTGCCTCAGGTCCGGGCCGGTCCAGGCCTGCCTCAGTCTCTCTCTCTCCAACGTCAGAACCTCATGAACGGACTTGAGAGACGCATGAACTGTAAAACACAGCGTGCAGAAACAAAGACATGAACACATGTGATCTGCGATGAACACATGTGGCAGAGCGCAGTGGGTGTTCGGCATCGCTTTCAGATGAATTATAATTTATTTAATGTCAGAAGACGCTGACGAACATGAATTAAAACCTTAAAAAGCTAATTTTTGGAAGCCAACAATGTTTTGCTTCCATTAATAACGTGACAATCGAAGCTGCAACTTATTAAAGCCACGATAAGGAATTTAATATTTTGGTTATTGTTGGGTGACGCGATGACAAAAATATTGACTATTTCTATTGAATTATTGTTAATGCCCGATGGCTTCCTTTACTCAGGTCATGTAGAGTCATCAGCATCACATTAAGACCGCTTCACAACCAGTGAACAGTTCCTCACAGTAACTTTAAGTTCAGAAAATATTTCAGAAACTTAAATTGACAAACATCATCAAGCCTGTCTGCCATCACACAGCAGCTCAACTGAAGCTACAGACAGAACACAGCTGTCAGCTGGAGGCCCACCCCTCTGAGAAGACGTGCAGATGTCCTGGTGGAGCTTCTTGGCCTCTGGCGAGGACACCTGAGGGTTGGACAGCTGAGAGTAGACGTAGTCGGGGATGGACTGGACGGACGGGCCCAACCCCGAGCTGCTGCTCGGGTGGCTGGTGCTCAGGTGGCTGGAAGTGAACTGGAGCAGAAGAGAAACGGAATGACACCGAGCCGAGGATGCAACTACTATACAAGAAGATAATGAGGATGCACACGGCCATCCTACCATCCCCCCCATGGCTTCAACGCGGGACAAAGTCCTGGAGTGACCGAACCCTTTCCCCGTCTTCTTCTTGGGTTTCTCCAGGGACAGATTCTAGAACAGAGACCAGCCGGGTTATGGCTTTCCTCCATAGAGACGGCCCTCAGAATGTTGATTTTAATAAGATAATGTCATACTTGGTAGATCCCTGACAGTTTATTCATAAAGAACACTCATTTCCCCAGAGGAGAGTCCCAGAGGTGCACAGTTGTTACCGGCGCGCTCACCTGCATGCTGATTCGCATCTCCAGGTCTGTGTTTGTGATGGGCAGGCCTCCCTCCAGCCAATGGAGCCGCTGGATGAGCAGGGCCAGCTCCGTCAGCTCCACCTGACAGCGAGCCAGGTCTGACAAGCAGAGGGTCAAAGGTCAATCAGTGCATTTAAGAGAGCGGTAGAAATATCACGTCAGTTACCACGTCTGGGTTTCTCGCATGTAAACATATGTGACGGAATATGATGAAGACGGCTCTCACCGTTTGAGGTACCGTCGATGTCGTGGGTCTGCTGCAGCCACGCCGACACCTTGCTGGTCACCCCCGGGTGAGCGGAGACGGCGGGGGCGGGGCTTTCCATGTCCGGGTCGTACACCGACGCTAAGCTGGCATAGTGAATGGGCTGCGTGATCAAACACAAGGAAGGAAGAGATGACTCATCAATCACAATGCTGACAACCAGTTAACAACAAACATCCTTCAACTGGAAACCTGAATTCCTTCAGACAGAATCGAGTGATTGAACAACACTTCAACACCAGCTGTTCAGAAGCCCAGCGGTGACCTCTTGAGAGTTCTACATTGGGATGAGGAACCGGCTCCTAGAACAGTGGTCTATGGAGAGGATTAGTGTGAAGACTTTGGTTGTATGAGTAAGCGTTAACATCAGAACAGAGGAGATGTGATGACACGATGAGGCGGATCCCGCGGTGCTTTGTGCTGTTACCACAACAAACAGTCAGCGGAGGAGTGGCCCGTGTGCTGCTGCTTTAACAACTTCACTCGTCTTCTCAATGGAAGTGCTGCTTTCGTGTTGGGACATAGTGGTCAAAGAACGGCGCTGGTGACCCTTCGTGTAGTTTCACTACTTTTTTAAATTGAAGAGTAGCTGCTAACAGAGCTCTGCTGACTCTGAGTTTAAGAATAAAAGTCTGTTCGTTTGTTAATTAAAAGCTTTTAAGCAAAATCAAGTGCCGTTAGTTTGTCATCAGCAGTAACTGAACATCTACGTTTGATACATGTTTGCGATCGTGTCAACTGATCAGAAGTCAAGGGGAGCCAGACCAACTCAGCATGTGGTCCCAATGAGACCAAGTCCTGTCTCTGAACGCAGACTACCCACGTCCTGATCGGGCGACTAAAGGCAGCCTGAAGTGAAGACGAGTGGAACCGCGGCCTGCTAGAAGATGCGTGCCGTTACCCTCAGTCTCTACTGACCATCTCTCTGTTGGTCTGGGCCAGAGTGGCGGCGGTCGGCCGGCCGCTCGGGCTCAAGGAGAGAGCGTGAAGGACGCCATGATGGACACTCATCGCCTCGTTCTTCCTGAACACACGATGGGCACACAGCTTGGTCAACCAGATGTAGAAGATGTCATGGCTCTTTGCCTAACGAGGGAGAGGAGAGAGTGTTGAGTTCACTGCAGGCTGAAGCATATCCACGTCATTTTAACCCCTTAAGATCTGACTGGTGAGAGTTTAGTTTGTCAGACGCCAGTGACGTCTGTCGATAACGATGCTGGACCCTCTGAACTCTGCTGTCAGTTACCTTGAGGTGGTAGATGTTGTCCCCAGCATCCAGGTCCAAGCCTTTGGTCTTCTTGTTGATGGACATCACCGCCAGGCTGACGTCCAGAGAGCCGTGGAGCTTCCCTCTCTGAATCTAAGACACAATTTGAAATGATGCAGTTCAAGCGGAGCCATTGGCAGCACTCGGGAGTCACCAGAACGAACCGACATGAGTTCATGGCGGCTGCTCTATCACTGCTCTGTGTGACAGTGAATTGTGCAACAGCCCCATATGTCTTTGTACGACTTACATCTTGCTGCGTCTTTGAGTACTTGAGAATTCCTTTCTCCAGCAGGAAGTATCTCTGAAAGAGCAACGACAGTGAAGAATTTGAAAGAAACAGGAATTGCGTTATGCCGCCGGGTAAAGACTGTCTAATCGTCATGACGATGGTTTGAACCTGGGTAAACTGAGCGGGACAAACATCAGTGCTCACCTTGTGCCAGCCTTTGAGCGGGTACTTCCTCTTCTTCATCAAGTAGCCCTCACAGATCCCAGGGATGCTGAGGTCCACAGAGGAGCCGGGAGCAGAGTACATGTCCCGCTGCGGCAGGTCGTCCATCACCTCCCAGTCACGAGACTGAGAGGAAACACGGGGCTCATCACCAAACAAACCACATGACTGATGGAAGAATAAACCTCATATATCAAACATGTCCATGTCATGTTTAACAGAATGATATGATGTACATCTACATGCACACACATGTAACACACATGTAGATATACATGCATACCTGATCCAGCCGATCATTCGGTGCACCTCTAGGCTCTACTGGTCACATCCATAGCGGTGTGCTTCCTACTCCTCCCACCTGTGAGTCCTTACCTGCTTTGATTGTTTGGAGGAGCCGGTGCTGCTGGTCCGCGAGTGGCCGGGCTTGAACACGCTGGCCGGGGATTTGTCCATGCCGCTGATCACCGACAGGCCACTACTCAGAGGCTGCGGACACACCTGAGGGTCCATTGGCAAGTTGTAGTGAGGGAAGCGTTGCATGGAGCGAGAGTTCACGACAAGCCGTGTCTCATGGCAGACTGAGCGGCACTGAGGACATCAATGAAGAAGTGTTAACGGCACAACTATCAGGAAGACGTTGAGGAAGAAAACACGTGGACAGTATTCACAGCAAAATGACAATCAGCTACAGTCTGATGATCTTCTTACTCAACTCTGAGAGAAGACGCACTCACTATATGGGGAGGATCTATATTCATAAACCTGGGTCGTCTTGTAAATTCATACGAACATGAAACAGAGAGGCCAGTTGTGTTACACAAGATGGACACTTCACCCATTCATACAACCACTTTAAGGACTACCGTCAGCTGAGATCATTGGTGATGTAGGACATCTTAAAAGTCACTCGATCATTAGTTCAAACAGACAATGGAACGCATGATTGATTGAATATTCAGCAGCTCTTTCAGACACACTGTGACAACAGGCAGGAAGAGGAAGTGCAGAGACTGTTAGAAGCCTGAGCTGTCAGGTGGCAGCTTGCTGCTGAAAGCTGGCAGCCATTACCACACGATGTGTGTTCAGAGAACATCAGACTAACAGGATAGATCATTAGACCCGAGGCCCTGAAGTACATCTGGACAAGGCCACTATAAATGCAATGATACCAGTTTGTCCATTCATACTGCAGTCAGTTAGGGCTTTGCCGTCAATGTTGTGTACATTTTTACAACATCACAATATACTGTATATCGACATATACCATGTACATGTGCAGCTTTTACCCAGAGCGCTCACGCCTTCACTGAACATCAATGAAACCTGCACAACTACAGCTAGAGGCAACGCTGACGACAAGGTCCAAGAAGAAACCACACACCTGTGTTGGCCTGAAGTCTAACAGGCTGCTCCCCAAACAGTCCACAGGAAATTCCTTCAACTTTCCACTCGAGATGAATTGTAGAGCCGCAAGTATTCCCCTAAAAGGTTGATGAAAAACCAAGAGAAAGCAATGTTCCTAGGAACGATCCTTCAGCACCGAGATCCTGTCAACCACTGCGTTGCGCTGAGACCAGTGTCACACCCGACCCGCTGGTCGGACTGGTCTAAGGCAGACTATCTAAGGCGGCGGGTATCAGGGCGGGGCTGAGAGGCACTCGACGTGACCCAACAGGCCTGCCGGCTCTGTCATCAAGACCTGCAACAGATTTGCAGTCTTAAGACGTGGCCCACAATAGAAACACGAGAGCTCTAAATTGCATTCAATTATCAGATTCTGGCTGACACAAAAGACAAACGACAGCAACTACTGCAAGGTGATTTAAAGAAAAGAAGAAAAAAGGTGCGACGTGTTTAAGATCTGGCCACGTAGGATGAAGCTAAAGCTATCTGTGTGTAGTCCAACGGTGAAGCTTAATTTGCCAAATATTCTAAAATGATTTGAACTTGTCTGCAGGCTGAGAGAGAGCAGCCGCTCTACCAGCAGCCAGTGAGTCAGCAGAGGAAGGTTTGAATTCTGCATCCTTGACTAACTTCACTCAGGAATGTTATTCATGAATATTGACATTTTCATATGAATTATATGAATGACTTTATATGGTGACTTTGCAGTTGTAAACGTTACTGTTGCTGCTCTAGAAACCAGAAAACATTTAGCCTAGTTATATTCACAATATTCCATTCTAACCCGGTTCTCACTTTAAAGAAACCAGGCTGACGTGGGACATGTCCCACTTCGTCTGTTTATCTCCAGTCCCATGTCGGGATGTCTTTTCTTCGGAACGTTGCATCAACAGGAAGAGGAAGAGGTCTGCTGGTGCAGCATTAGGTCATAGTTGGCTTGCTTGATAAAGTTTCATAGTTTAGCCAAAACATTCCCTGAATGCTTTGCACTACCAATCATTGTGGGATTACATCATTGTGTGATTACAGACTAGGGTTGTCACGATACCTAAATTATGACTTCGATAAGATGCCTGACATAAGTATCACGACACCCGATACTTAAAATACCACAAATACGATACTGCTATATTTATCTATACTAGTAATAAATAAAACATCGTACGGTTCCCTTTTTTACCAGCTTGTTCCTGCCCAGCTTTTTGAACACTTAACAAATGGCATTAATATTAGTATTAGCCTACAGCAAGATATTAATGAAAACCACAAGGTGCCATGATCACTGCTGACTCTGCTGCCATCTGTCTGAGGGAGTGGGGGGGGAACAATGCTTAATTTACTGCATAGTGAGTTTGATATTTTCACTTCATATTTTATCTTAATTCATGGAATAATTGTTTTTCCTTAACTAAAAATAAAAATAATTGGCTGAAGATCCTCCCTCAGGCTCCACCAGCATGGAGCCATTTTGCATCAATTGTGTTTCATTTAGTGCACGTTTGTGTGCATTGTGACCTCATGATCATATTTGTGTGAACGTTTGTTTTTTTGTTTAAAAAAAATCGAACACTTTGAATCTGTAGACTACTGCCCAATAGTCTTATTATTGCCATTCGATGACAATTGCTCATACTGTGAGCCTAAATAAGTATATTTATTATTTTGAACAAAGGTTAAATGTTATTTTACAAGTTTCAAAAAGTGCCCCCTAAAAGATATGTAAATGTCCTACCCTGATTATTATAATGTCAGCTGCCATGACTACATCATCTCATAGAAGAAAAGCAAAACAGTCAGTTTCATTATGAATAAACACATTTACTTCTTCTAATGGTATTCAACCACACACATGGTACAGAACTATCTGAATGAGTAGACCACTAGGAGTCAGATCCAACCCTTTAACCCTCTCAACCACTACACCTATACACTACACAGCCAGCGGGATTGAAAAGCATACTTTTTCAACAATGGCCAAAACTACAGTACATGTTGAGTCATAACTGGGACTGGGGAAGAAGTTTACAACAACCATGAGAGGCATGTGGTCTGACCAGTAAACCAGAGCGACAGCAGCCCTGAGAGCAGTATTTAACAACCTGTACCAACATCTGACACCTCGCCGGGAGCAGAAAACGAGGCCATGTGTCAGTTGTAGAACTTGGTGTTTGAATTCTGTGAACGCATTCAACAAGTTTCACGTAACTCACTGCAGGTACCACGGTGACGTCACACATCCTCAGCTCCAAAACCAGGGCTTTGAAGCGTTGCATCGTGGCTACAACGGCTAAATATACGACACTGGAGCATTCCTGGCATTCATGGGTCAACGTGTTTTACCCAAGCAGCAGCTAACAAGGCCATGAGCTTTATGTTTACACGGGCAGGGACCGTGTATGACCGTGGCAGCCCAGGGGACACAGCCACAGGGGACACGCGGCCCGGGGTGAAAGTGGCCCGAGGCTCCGGCTGTGAGAGCACAATCAGTGTTTTCTGGGGTGTGGTCAGCGCTCCCTGAGCACTCTGTGCCCGTGTGGAGGGATGGGGCTCCCGGGTCTGTCGGCACTGATCCGTCTTGAAACACAGAGCCTGTGTGTCGTGGGTGTGACTTTTTTTGCTTTGTCATCACCATGATTCATGCAACCAATTTGTTTATGATGTTTCCAAAAGAACAACATTTTTTAATCGGTCCTCTTAATGTTGCTCAAATTGCATGACAAACATTTAGGACAATTATTCAAATCGCAATGTACATCACAGGAGAAGGAACATAGCAACGTCCATTCTTTTCCAGATTGTGCAGCCCTAGAACGATGACCTAATATATTCAGGGCTGTATTGCAACATTGTGCGGGACGGACATATTCAACATGTGCACTCCAGCGATAGCCACCGTGTTTGTATCACGGTGCAACCAAACAGATTCATAAACAGATGCAGACTGTCGTGGTGCTGTTTGTACAGGAAGTGCTGTCCAGAACAATCCGTTCTCTCACGTGCATGGCGGAGAGATGTTAACTCAAGACCTGAACAGACTGGTTCTCTCGCTGTCCTCCATCTCTCCAGGAATGTGCCAGAGCAACGTACGCAGGCTGTTTGGCCACTTGTGACTGACGGGTACACTTTTTAGGTGAACAACAGTGTTTACAACAGACGCACAGCTGTGGGTGCAGCTTTGTCCCAATATGATGAATGGAAGGTAAAGTCAGGTTCTAAAGGCCGTTACACATCAGATTGGTGACGGATTAACGACAGGAAACTGCGTAATACTAGCTTGCAAATACTACAGGGATCAATTGACCCAGTCTGTCTGAAGCAGGGGTCTCAAACACATCTTCACTCCAGACCAAATCAGCATCACAGTCGCCCTCAAAGGGCCGGTTGTAACTACTCCTGACATATTGGTAAATAACTGTCTCTGCATTTGATTATTGTTTATTTAAGTGTAAACATATTGTACATGCAGTTATATAAATGTAAAAATATATTTCAGCACATTTCTGTTATTATAACTTAAATGCTTTTAATTTAGGGTTAATAAACCCACATTACTCTAAGATCAAACTATTAAAGAAAATAGCAAAGACAAATACCAAACAAGTTATTATAATAACTTTGTTCAATGCGTAAAATCCTTTCAAGGCTGCATTTGCACAATCCCACGTGAAGTATTTCATGTGTTGTAAAGCCACGTTTAAAGTAGTCTTCAATGTACTCTCAGTACATTTACATGTCAAATGTACAGTAACCAGCCAAAGAGCTGCTTCTATGACTGTGTGTTTAAGTATCTCATAACCAACTTTCTATCTCAAAATTCTAGAATTCTGACTTTCCATCTCATAATTTCGACTTACGGGGATATTTTTATTATCAAGTCTAACTTTTTTTTTTTGCTGGCGGATTCGTGGGCCACATAAAATTACGTGGCGGGCCTTGAGTTTAAACTAATGTATTGCTTGAGCTACTGTGAGCTATTTCATTAAGCTAAGCTAAGCGTCCTCTGAGCGAAAGGCTCCAAGCCACTTTGAGTTCACTCTGGTTAACAGCTACATGTCCAGGGCTTTTACTGTGAAAGGTAACACAACGAGATGAACTGGTATTAACTGCCGTTGTCAAGGCTAAAAGAAATACTTCCACTCCACACATGTGATTGGTTGATTCCTTCGTACGAGGTACGAACGCTCAAGAAGAATTGACCTCATTCTAGGAAAAGCAGGAGCATAATGATGTACTGCATCAGCTCTATATAAAGAGCACTCGACTGTCATTTGTTTCTACGGTTGTTGTGACAGTATCGCAACTCTAACACACCTACACCACAGTATGGCTTTAATTAAATGGCATTAAACGAAAACTACAAAGTCTGATTCATAGTTTCACGTTACATCAACTGGCAGTCAGAGCTGGATTCAGCCTCTGTGTGATCTGTGTCTTCAGTGGACGGCTCCATGAGCAGCCTGTCTGTTCCTCTCATGCACCATCACATCCATCACAGAGCCAAGCATTCAATCTCCTTTCAATTATTCTCCCCTTTCAAACACGTAGAAGACTAACCATCTTGACAAAAGGACTTTTCACCAGTTTCCCAAGTTGCACCCGTTTTTCCTTATCGAAACAAAGATGGCAGCCATACATGCCACAGCCCATCTCCTCACCCAGTATGCTCCACGTGAACACGACTGTACTGGTGTACGTTGAGGTTTCTAGCCAATATTATACTATTTCATACACAACGACATGTAGCTGAAATACTTTGCATTTGGAAAAAGAAAAGAACAAGTGTATAATTACGGGCCACCCGGAGTAGGACTTTGCATTTCCGTGTTTATTAGAGACTCTCAGGCTCCTGAAGACCCTCCACTCAGTGATAGGCTTCACACCACCAGCTGGGTTTCTACTAACGTTAAGGGTCACTGGCAGTGGCGGCTGGTCAAGAGAGGGCAATGGGGCATGGCCCCACCATGAGCCACACGAAAAAAATAAAAAAATTATAATAATCATAAATTATACAAATTGTCAATATTTGTGTTTTTTAACTATGGAATGTACCCAGTAATGTGTGTACAATATGATATCTGCGCAAAATATATGCTTTTCCTGCTCGTCCTCTCCCCCTGTGTGCTCGTGCTCTCTGCCTGTGTGCACGACACGTCTGAGAGCGCGCAGCGAGAGGGGCTTGATCTTTTAGCCCAAAAGAGACGGATCTATGAAGCAGTTTAGCCAATTGCTGATTCAAGATATAAATGAGTGACATACAATTTAGCCAATCAGCGACCTCAAATAGATTCAGCTGTGGGCAAGAACGATCAGGCCCCGGAGCTGCGCGTTCTCGTCAGGAGAAGTCTCTACAGGAGCCCGCACCAGCGCGAGCACTCCTCCTCCAAGACCCGTTTGAGAGGAGAACTTTGAGGAGATTCTGCAGCCAAAGAGCTGATATCAGATCAGCCTGACCTCACAATCAGACAGCAGACTACATGCGAAGCTTCACTACTTCTTACAAGTCAGTCAATCAACTTCCTTTCTTCCTAAAAGTACGCTGATTACTTCGACATACCATACGTATCCACAGGCAGGGGCGGACTGGCCATCGGGGATACCGGGGGAATCCCCGGTAGGCCGACGGGACTATATTATATGCTTCACAGAACACGTTCAATTTACTCTAATACCGAAAGTCAATAATCAGTGAAAACTGTATCAACAGTATAAACTGACATTATACTACTCCTCGCGATCCGAGGACGCCACAGCATGGCTGGACACTACGGTGCTTTTAAAAACGTTTCTCCATAACCGCGGTCTGCGCCGTGCGGTCGTGCCGGGCGTCTGTCGGGGCGACGCCGGCGGAGGTGCGAATGGCCGCCGTAGACCGGCGAAATACATGCCGTGTATTGAGTGGGCAGCGCGCCGTGTATTGAGTGGGCAGCGCGCCGTGTATTGAGTGGGCCGGTCTGACAGTAACTCCCGGGCCACTTTTTCCCCCCTAAATTAACAGTGAAAACTCATCATAGCTTAATTTAACATCAGTATTCATAATTACACTTCATGTTTACTTCTCCTGATCTTTACCTCCTATAACAAGGTCCATAGGGGCATCTCAATAAATAAAACATGTTATATTATATTGTATTATATTATACAAGTGTTATTTACTGCTTTTTTCATGTTGGAATAAATGTTAAATATTTAACTGCCAAGTAATAATGCGTGTTTGATGGTAAATTGTTGAAGCATGAAACCATACTGGGATGTTTGCTGAAATTGATAGGATGGCCCTCCCTAGAAAATTTTCCACCAGCCGCCACTGGTCACTGGGTAAATGAGTGAATAACGTTAAGCTCTCTGATTCTAATGTCATGTTAGTTAAGCAGCCGCCTACAAACAAACCGGGGTAATAATTAAATAAACAGCATGTTTTAGTGTGAATTCAAACAAGACACACCCGTGTGAGTGAGTGAGTGAGTGAGTGAGAGAGAGAGAGAGTGTGAGACAGGTAGGAGGCTTAACAGGTTTGTGAACAACACCCTAACCACCGCCGTAGGAACAGCGTGAGAAGCAATGTGCTTCTGGTCGATAAGGTCACTACATTATGCTCCGACATGGTTCATGTTAACGTTACTACGTCACGTTGTTGGCTAGTTTCACGCGTAAAAAAACAAAAACGTTACACGCCGAAAAGGCCGCTAAAAGTCATTCCTGCGACACCCAGTCACCGTTAATTAGAAGTAAAGACGAGAGCGGAAAGGTGAAAAAACATTCGCCATTTAAATTCACCTTACGTACGAACCGTAACGACGCGCGTGAACACAGAACCCTTAAATCATTTCTGAAACATTTCTTCCGACTGAAACCTAAAACTGTATCAAACGTTCTCCCTTCGGTGCCATTGTGAAGCGATACAACAGTCCGTGTTTGTTCTGGACTCACCTGGTTTAGAAGCGGGACCGCTGATGAGCTGCTCAGCTGCTGCTTCTAACTCCAGGAGCTGCTTGTTGTCTCTGAGCGCGCGTGGCACACACACATCCACGAGCGCACCGGCGGGACAGGATGAATCATGGGAACCCTTTTTATTCGCCCTTTGATTTTTGATTATCTTCTTCTTGTTTATTTTTAATTTTTAAACAGAACATTTCGAATTCAAATTTAAGAAATGCCGGAACTAACACATGGTCACAGCGTGGCGGTTACAATAAGCTGGAACCTATATTTGGACATTCTATCTATTAGTTCACCTTCTGACCCCGGAAAGCTCTTTCCTCTGGCCTCCATGTTACCATGCTGACCCATATGAGACCAGGGCCCCTCAGAGATGATCCATATGAGACCAGGGCCCCTCAGAGATGACCCATATGAGACCAGGGCCCCTCAGAGATGATCCATATGAGACCAGGGCCCCTCAGAGATGACCCATATGAGACCAGGGCCCCTCAGAGATGACCCATATGAGACCAGGGCCCGTCAGAGATGACCCATATGAGAGACCAGGGCCCCTCAGAGATGATCCATATGAGACCAGAGCCCCTCAGAGATGATCCATATGAGACCAGGGCCCCTCAGAGATGATCCATATGAGACCAGGGCCCCTCAGAGATGACCCATATGAGACCAGGGCCCCTCAGAGATGACCCATATGAGAGACCAGGGCCCCTCAGAGATGATCCATATGAGACCAGAGCCCCTCAGAGATGACCCATATGAGACCAGGGCCCCTCAGAGATGACCCATATGAGACCAGGGCCCCTCAGAGATGACCCATATTCAATGGCCAGGCCTCCCAAAGACACATGGGCCGATCTATCATTACAGTTACTGATTCTCCTGAAAGCTGATAATCAAGTTTATCCACAACCTCAATACTTTTGGTCCCCAGAATTTATTTGAAAATAGGTGACTTTTTCCCCCTTAAATCTTAATCTGCAACACTTAATCTTAAACAGCTGACACTTGATTCTGGTGTGTCAGACGAATTAAAGGTTGAAGACTTAGTGACAATGCATGTACAGTAAATATGGATTGACTTTACATGCACACGCCATTTATTGTGGAGACGGGCCTTTCTGGGACAAGCAGCCCATGATAACGCTGAACACCATGTTTTTTATTTTGTTATTAATTGCTTTATGCAAAGACCATTAGTGTGTGTTAGCAAATACTTATAAACTCAGCGTCCATATAAAAATATATATACAACATATACGGTATATATATTTATATATGTTTTTACAGCAGCAATTACACAATCATTTATTTACTTCAGAGGACAACTGCGGAATATAATATATATATTTATTTTATTTTAATTCTGTACATTTAAACTAATATACTTATATTATTCTTGCATTTTTTTACACTTACTCAGATGTGATTGTCAGCATTATTATTTGCTCTGTTGTATATTGTAGTATATAATGTATATATATATATATACTGTACATACATATATACATTATATATACTGAGCGGTTTCATAGGAACTACTGTATGTCTGGAAGACAACGTTCCTGCATAAAACTGCTCACGAGGTCTGTGGATTATAGAGTAACCGGGTCGTGTGCCATGTCGTCCCATTATATCAGCGCGCAGCCCCATCAGCCCTCATCACCCTGTGACTCCATCATATCCCAGGACCTCAACATCAGCTCCATCACCACGCAGCCTCAGCAGAGGATGTACTTCTTGAGGCAGCTGAAGAAGTTCAACCTGCCAAAGACGATGATTGTGCATTTCTACAGAGCCATCGTTGAGTCCATCCTCTGCTCCTCCATCACGGTCTGGTACGCTGCAGCCACTGGGACAGACTGCAGCTCATCATCCGCTCTGCTGAGAGGGTGATTGCCTGCAATCTGCCTCCATGACTGTTCTCCTCCAGGACTCTGAGGCAGGCAACAAGGATTGTAGCTGACCCCTCTCACCCGGACACAAACCGCGTCCATTTCTTCGGCCTGCCGGGATACTCAGTGTTCCACTGTGGGCTCTAGGAGGGAGCTTTGACTAGCTTCTGTGCACCCGACCTGGAAGGAAGCATCCTACCAAGGAAGCATCCTAGGCTTGAAGAACCGTAGGGCTCATTCACAAAGCCATAAACAAGACAGTCTTTCTCTAACCACCTTTCTTTGACCGAGGACAGATGTGAAGGAGCGTCTACAGAGAATCACACTGCACTTGCAAGACGGCAGATGGGATTTTATTTATAACAGAAGATGAGAAGGCCACAGTGACAAACTCCATCCCACCCCAGCTGATGAAGGTCCAAATGAAGCTGTGCTGCTTCAGCTGTTACATAAAATAAACCGTGGAATCAAAGTAAAGCTCGTGCTGGCTAACTTCCTTTTGTATCGACAGTGTGTACAGCTACAAGAACAAAGAAAAGAATAAAAGAAGAGCCACATGCATCAGGACTGAACAACATTTTATTCTGTACTTTTCCAGAACTTCTGTACAATACCGACATTTTCTCAGACCTGGAAAGGATGACTTCTGTCAGTAATGCAGGCTTTTTATAGAGCCACAGAAGAACCCGCTGCAAGCACAAACACAACACGAACCAACAGGGATACATCCTTCAGTCCACGGGGAACCTTTGACGCAATGGAGGGTCTGGAGATCACGTGTACTCTGCTGGGAGACGAGAGTACAGAACCATTCTAGAACACAATAAAACAAATAAAAAGGAATGCCCTCCTTCAGTAATCCCAGCCCAGGTCAAAGCTCTGCAGGCGGACAGCAGAAGCCAAGCGTGGAGAGCTAAACACCGGAGGACAGCGGACGCAGGAAGCAAACACGACAACGAGAGACAACATCTGCCCGACCGCTTGTTGAGAAGATTGTTAGAAAAAAGCGTACGAGAATGGTGTCGTGTGTTATTCTTATTCCCTTTCTGGCGGAGAGGTTAATGTGAACATTGATAGCACTCATGTATCAGCTAGCTTAGCTTAGCATGTCTGCTGTTTCATCAGCGCAGCAACCAACATCTTTAAACGCGGCCGATGGTGTTACCGGTGGGTTGTGTAGCGCATCAACACTTTGTCGTGGTTACATTTTAAACTGAGGAGATATAGTGTGTTAGTTAGTGAGCTTGGCAGGTGCTAGTATGTGGATCTGGTCAGTTCCAGACGGAGAGAGGCGAGCTGTATCACCATGGACTTGATGAAACCGGTACTTCTGGAGCCAGTCCGCTCATCGTTACGGCCTCACGTTGGCGAGTGAGACCTGGCGGCCGCTCGCCAGCTGCAGATGGAAAAGCACGCACCGGAACACGACCGACGAAGATAGAGCGCAAAATAAGTGTTGATACTCGTTTTGTTCAGCGATATAACCGTCACAAAGGAACACCACTTTGATGATTTTCAAAGCGTGACCGCAGTCGCCAGAAGTGAAAAGCTAACATTGGGCAATAAGAGGAACTACGCCGCGACATCACCACTAAGCTCAGGGAGGACGAGTGTTCTCCTACAGACGTTTGTTAGCTACCACCTGCTTTTAAGACACAGAACAGATTGAAGAACCACGAGAGGGCTATTTATTGACGCATTTCATATCGTAGAACAAAACGGAAAACTCTCACAGACCTTATTTCGGGCATCTTAAGAAAAGCCCGTTGACTTTGAGAGGACGGAACAGGAAGTGCAGAAAATGCTGACTCATGTCTAGGTGGTAGGAGGTCATTCCTGCAGCTCTCTGTAGGTCTACGGATTACCGGACTATCGGCTTCTTTTGAACAAAATCTCAAAGTATGAAATCAAACGATGTAGAAAGCGCAACTAAAGCGGAAGAGGCTTGATTTACCTCCTGTGTATCCACGGTACGAAGCATTAGAACGGACAGTTACTTCTGCCTCCATTCCTCCCCCCCCCCCCCCCCCCCCCCCCCAGAGCCCCGGGGCGGATGCAGCTAAAGCTAGCGGGACGGTCCGGAATCACCAGAGCCAGCGACCCAATGAACGGCAGGGTTTCCAAATAAACAACGCACCCACATGCTGCAGAAATGAAGCATTCGCTTCAGCACAACAATGAGAGAACAGCAAACACAAAGGGGCATGAAGGTGGATGTCAATGAGAGGTGACATTTCTCTCCAACAGCTTCTTCTCTGGCAACAGGTTTACCGTCGACTCAACAACACCATTAGAACCAAAAGCCAAGCAGAACTTGTGTAACACACAGGAACTCTGCTGCTGATGTTTTCAGTGGCCTGATGACGGCCAACTACGCTCTGCTTGTTAAAAGCTCCTTCTTTCCCCAGGATGTGGTCCCAGGACCCGATCCCCATCAGACAGTCTTTCCGAAGTACGGAGTAGGTGAAAGAAACTGACTGGGCTCGTGGGTCACGGTGGAGCAAAGTCCTCTAGAACGCTGCAATATCTGCATTCAAAGGCTCGAGCCTCCAAACTAACATCTATCAGGCTGCTTGTGTTCTATCAAACAGGACATCAACAGACAGCTGGTGAGCTGCACAAGGAGCGCAAATACGCCGAGCACGTATCTCTCTCTCTCTCACTGCACACACACAAAAAAAAAAAAAAAAAAAAGGTCCCTTTTTCCTTAAGTTCATGGCCCGGCTCTGAGTCCAGCACTGTCCGGGGGAGTCAGGGCTGGGAGCTGCCCTGGCTGTCGGGGTCCGTCCCCGTGGAGCTGGTGTCTGAGTCCGAGTCCTCGTCGTTGTGCTCGTCCTCTGCCAGGCTCTTCTCACGTACCCGCCTGTGGGTGGCGCCGAGGCGAGCCATCAGACCCTGGTAGTCGAAGCGGCCTCGCTTCTCCCCGAACGGGTCCTGGGCAGAAAAAAACCCAGAGAGGTGAGCCGAGTTTGGGCACACGTGTCCCTCAGAGATAGAGCTTTTAATGGACCATGCATTTGTCCTGGTGAGTTGGCTGCAGTAGAGGGTGTAACCGTCCGTCTGCATCAGGAAAAGATCCGTATTCATCTTCTGTATTAAGCCGTTCTACACGTACTGAGACTTGTTTTTAAATGGATATAGTCCTCGACGCTTTAAACTAAAATTGTGTTCATACCACCGTCGTTTTACAAAACATCTGTCTACACTAAAACGACAATAAAGACGACGTCAACGACACCTGAAATACCACCAGGGGGCGACTCCTCTGGTTGTATAGAAGTCTATAAGAAAATGTCTACTTCTCTCTTGATTTATTACCTCAGTAAACACTGTAAACATGAGTTTATGGTCTCAATCTCCAGTTTCAAGTCTTCTTCAATACAGCATGATGTCCATCTGGTACATGATGGTCCATTTAGTGTCATTTTACGAGTCCCTTTGAGACATTTCCTGTCTACTGTCCGGTGACCGAGGGGCCATCAGGCCAGGAGGGAAGAATAAAGACTTGTGTGGGACATCAGTCAGCTTTATCCTGCTCCCAACAACAACAAAGTTATTGACAATGAAGCTCGCTGAGCGATTGAGCATGATTCTACCTGCAGACTGCCCACACTATGGGTTCACCCAAGTCTGCTTCATGGGTCAGCCGGGCCGAAAACGATCACCAAAACTACTGCGTTCATCACGGCCAGAAGATGTAAAAACTGTCATAATCGTCGGATTTCCTTCAACACATCATGTGCGACGAACGCTTCCATCAGAAAACGCAACCGAAATTAGGCTTAAAATTGTGATATTTTATCAAAAACATTTCATTCTACAGGTTTCATTTAAAATTCCGGCCCAAATAAACTGTTTCCTTTCACCAGATCCTGTGAACAACATTAAATTCTGAGCTCCTCAGCGCAACGATGAAGCCATGACGGACACAGCATCCACCTGCAGTCTGCTGAAGAGAGGCATCGTCAGCACAATGTCCTTACAGTCACTCAATGTCGGATCAACGAAGAGCTTTCAATTAATAATGCTGGACAGTGAAATTAATAATAATTTATCACATTTAATTATATAGATTTTGTGAGTGAAATCTAAATCTGCAATATCACTCCGTCAGATAAATGTATTAGTACAATGTTCTCCTCAGAAGTAAAATACACAGTAATTAGTATACAGCTGAGTTAAACACATTTAAAGATATCTTGGGGTATAATGAGTTAGATTAGTAACAGTTTTCATATCTTATAATAATAAAAACGATGGATGTTTGAGACCATTTTAGTTAGTGTCGAGTTTCAAAAAAAGGATTTCCTTAAATCGCTAAACACATGACAACTGATCTAGAAACGGACAATTTAAAATATAGATGTGCATGGATTAGAAATAACAGGAAATATAGTCACCTGCATGTTCTGTCCCTGTAAATGCAGTCTCTCCTTGCAGACGCCCTCGTAGAAATCATAGTACTCTAGGAAGGACTTTTCCATCACACTCCTGAACACACACACACACACACACACACACACACACACAGGAGAGAGAATGACGAGGAGTGAGAGATAGAAGAGAAACAGAGCGTGGTAGAGCAGCTTCGTTGGGTCTCACCACAGAGCTTCAGGACACGGGACTTTGCCCTCCAGCATGTCACACACAGCCACCCTCATGGTCTCATGGCGGATGCACTCGTTGTAGTTCTTACTGTCCCCTGGGTGGCGCTCCTGAAAGACACAAATCAAATTTGGTTCTCAAATCAGATCTCTAAGACAGACTGTCCGACCTGGAAGTGATCATGTGGGGTTTGTGTGTCCAGAAACTAAGTAAGACACTAAACGCGTCATGTTTACATCTTTCTTCTCCAGACATGTAACAATCCACACCACAAGGTGTTCTCCTCTCGTTCCCACTGCTGAGACAGTCCTGTTCAAATTGAGAAAATTGCACAAATGTTTTGTTTAGTGCGCTGTGCTAGTTTGAGCTTTCGTGCTCACGCTAAACTGGCATCTTGAACAGAAGCAGCTGCTCGGCTTCACGCAGGCTGAGAACGGCAGGACTTATCAACACAACGTGGTGAAGCGTATCTGCGGCGCTCCCCCTGGTCTCAGCAGGTTGTAACTTTAGCGGTGGGCAGATAACGTCAGAGTGTCCCTGTGAGCGTCCGTTTCCAGCAGCTGGGCTAACGGTAGCTAGAGTGAACGACACATCCCTCCACCATGTAGAACAGGTCCGCATATTACTTTACATCAAGGCCGTCAGACTGAAGTCCAATGTGGGGAGATTGGGGTAAACTTTTTACACTTACTCAATAACGTTACAGCAATGTTAACTAAATGTTGACTCAATGTGACTCAGACAGGTTTTTCCCCTAACAGGATGTGTCATGATGCCTCCTCTCCTCTTCCCTCGTGTGTGTGAGAGAGTGTGGCCGTACATCAAAAGGTCACATCTGTAAGCCTTCTCCCCCATATCGGCAGTGTTTTTGAGGCTGCTATCTCCGTGCAGTATGCCTCCCCCAGCAGCGCCCGACACACACGATCTGGTACTTCTATCTTTGTGAGGACACAGATGTAATGCATGCCTGGCCCATTACCCAGTTATACATGTTGCATCAGAGACACCTAGTGGTGTAGAACGTGATTGCATTGTTGTTCTTGTATTCATCCCTCCTCTCTTGACGTACTGACGACATGATGCAGTTACTTTACTACTTTATATCTCTGCGATATGTTCTCTGTGTTTTTGCAGTTTTAGTCTGACTTTTGTCTTATATCAGAATCAGAACCGTTTATTGCCAAGCAAGTTGTCACCTGCAAGGAATTTGTCGTGGCGGAAGGTGCATAACATTCAACAATAAACAATAACATTTAACTATCAAAATAACATTTAACTATCAAATAACACTTAACTATCGAATAACATTTAACTATCAAAAACAGTCAGCACAGTGCAGGATATTATAGTCATAGATGCTAATCGCGATTAGCATTTCTTCATTAATGTTAAAATTAGCTTACTAGTCAGGCAAACCTCAGGATAATGACTGCTCATTTCCTCTTGCATGATGATTTATGCTAAATGTAAGATTACATATTCATGTATATGGGCAGTTTGTAAGGCCATATTCTCAGGTTTCCACAATTTTACAAAGAAAAGAAAGATCCTCACTAAAAGCCCTGCACCAAACTACAGCTTCCTGGTTCATCTGCTAAGCTTACCTGTACAGCGCAAGAGCAGAGTATTAACCATCCCAACTAAAGGCCTGCACCCAGCCCAACCCCTAACCATCCCAACTAAAGGCCTGCACCCAGCAGAACCCCTAACCATCCCAACTAAAGGCCTGCACCCAGCAGAACCCCTAACCATCCCAACTAAAGGCCTGCACCCAACACAACCCCTGACCATCCCAACTAAAGGCCTGCACCCAGCCCAACCCCTAACCATCCCAACTAAAGGCCTGCACCCAACACAACCCCTGACCATCCCAACTAAAGGCCTGCACCCAGCAGAACCCCTAACCGGCCCAACTAAAGGCCTGCACCCAACCCCTAACCATCCCAACTAAAGGGCTGCACCCAGCCCAACCCCTAACCATCCCAACTAAAGACCTGCACCCAACACAACCCCTAACCATCCCAACTAAAGGCCTGCACCCAACACAACCCCTAACCATCCCAACTAAAGGCCTCCACCCAACACAACCCCTAACCATCCCAACCAAAGGCCTGCACCCAACACAACCCCTAACCATCCCAACTAAAGGCCTCCACCCAACACAACCCCTAACCATCCCAACTAAAGGCCTGCACCCAGCCCAACCACTAACCATCCCAACTAAAGGCCTGCACCCAGCCCAACCCCTAACCATCCAAACTAAAGGCCTGCACCCAGCCCAACCACTAACCATCCCAACTAAAGGCCTGCACCCAGCCCAACCACTAACCATCCCAACTAAAGGCCTGCACCCAGCCCAACCACTAACCATCCCAACTAAAGGCCTGCACCCAGCCCAACCACTAACCATCCCAACTAAAGGCCTGCACCCAGCCCAACCACTAACCATCCCAACTAAAGGCCTGCACCCAGCCCAACCACTAACCATCCCAACTAAAGGCCTGCACCCAGCCCAACCACTAACCATCCCAACTAAAGGCCTGCACCCAGCCCAACCACTAACCATCCCAACTAAAGGCCTGCACCCAGCCCAACCCCTAACATCCCAACTAAAGGCCTGCACCCAGCCCAACCCCTAACCATCCCAACTCAAAGCTTTTTGGAAGCCTTTTCGACGTCAGTCACTCGCACATCTCACAGAACAGATACGCTTCCATGATATTAACTGTATCAATCCGCACTGATGCACGACTGTTTGACACCAACCGCGTAAGTATATTCCTGTTGCGTTTGGTGAAGCATAGACAGCTGTTTAAGTCACACTGTATGTGTGTTGTGAACCTATTAACCGTATCTACGTTGATTGTGAGCTCACTTTGGTTCAGTAGCTGTCTGAGTAAAACAGGTACATAGACAAGTACACAGACAGACAGAGTACCTGTTCAAAGCCAGGTTCATTGTGATAGGGGTTCTCCGTCATCAGAGACTGGATGGAGATGAGGACAGATGAAATACTCTGGGCTGGGCTCCATGCTGGGCCTGTCCATGTCCTGCACGCACGCACACGCACACGCACACACACGGTAGTTTATAACTCTAAGACAGAAACACTAACTGTCTCCTAACTGTGCAGACAAATACAACCAAATGAGAGACAAGCATGGCACTCACCCCAGGATGCTGAGGCAGACCTTGCCGTTGCGGTAGAAGTTGGGGTTGAAGCGGACAGTGTTGTGTCCGGTGGTGATGAGCTTGACCCTCGGTGGGTGGATGGGGTAGTCGGGGGGGCAGCGGAACAGGAAGAGGAAGAAGCCGCCCTCGTACGGCGTGTCGAACGGCCCCGTGATCAGGGCGTGGATCTGCACAGGAAACGAGGGGACAGAAAGGAGGCGGCTGAGAGCAGTGGGTCTCCACCTCGTTTGGGGCCAGCGCCCCCTATCCACTGACCAGGTCCATTACTGCCCCCATCAATTCAAATGGAAGGCTCCCTGAATACTAATGATTAGTATTTCTATACAAGTTAGAAGTTATATCATTACAAGAACATGTCATTAATTGCCAAATATTAGATGTGATTCATCTGGACAGCTGGAATATTGTCATTAGTTTCCCAGGGAGCAAAAAAGCCATGTGAATAAAAATATACATTTATGAGTCCGTCAGTCAATCTGGTGAATTATTATGCGCCAAACTGTAGAGGAAATGTAATGTATATTAATTAATAATAAATTCAGGCAGCATTTATCCATCTATATATACAAAAACAGATTATAATGCAGCAAGGCTCAAGCATTCTGTGGTGATTTCAAATATGACCTCTTTATACAGTATGTGCATCTATTTATTTTTTTAACAGTAGCATTCCTCCGATGGTCCCGCAAATTTGGATAGTGCAACTTAGCCTACGCAGAGATTTAATCAGGCACACTATGGAGATTGATTTGATTTCAAATTGTATTAACAGTATTATTAATAGGCTGGTATTTAAACCAAAACGGGCCATAAATCATGAATTATTGGGGAAAACCAAGTAATTCCACCTAACATCAGACATTCAGCAAACCCCATACAGCCCCAATGAAATGATCCCTTGTTTCAGAGCCACACTATTCCACCTCTGGGACTGTGGTGTTCGTAGTCGGGCTCCTGAGAATCAAATAGAGCGATCCATTAATCAAAGTAGCGTCTCGGTCCAGATAGGACAACTATCGGATCCCAAAAACAGTTGCGGTCAGATTGCAATCTCAGCGCATTCTTGCCGGAATTCTGTACAAATGACATCTATTGCACGTCTGTCCATCCTGGGAGAGGGTTCCCTCCTCTGTTGCTCTCTCTTACTGTGATTGACAGGTCACTGTCAATACATATTGTACCATATACAGCGTCTCTACGTCACTCCTTGGCTTTCCAAATATGTTAACTACCGTTCATTGGTTGCGAAAAACACAACATGGAGACGGCAGTCCACAAACCAACGGGGGACGACACGATGACTACGTCCACTTCTAGTCTATGGCGGTTACCAAACAGCTTCCGGTACATTAGCACCTTCTGGACTGGAGTAGAGCAGCAGAACCAACTCGCTCAGCTATCAGATTTGGTCCAAGGGGGGACGTAGGTACGTGGCTCAGTGTATTAAACCTTCTCTAGATTTTTATCTCCACACAAGACGATTAGAAATGACGAGTGTAAACGGGGTCATATCCTTTTTTACCTTGGTCATGTCTTGAGGATCGGGGACGACAAACATTCCTGGTGGAGGTTCCTTGTAGATGGACATGATGTCCCTGCAGAGACAGACGGACAGAGGGAGACAGATGTGGTTTAGGAAGGACACTAGAGATGGAGAGAATCTTACGTACAGCAGAGATCTGCAACAGAGATCATTGCATTCAATATGCTATATTGGCATGAATAAGGACAGCATTGACAAAGTGTCACGTAATGACTAGACTATAGAGAAAAAGAGTACGGCGCAATTAAAACACAAGACAACAAATAATCCATCCCGTGTGTCCCTGGTCTACCCACAGCCCTCTTGTAAACATGGTTCTGGAAATCATTTCTTTGGTGGAAAGTAGTTCCAAATCTCTGAGTATCATCTTCTGTACCAGGTAAACCCCAAACTATCTACCTGGCTAAACAACACATGGGGAAGTGGAATATGTGTTTTCCATGGTTAAACGGTTGTTTCCGGTCATTTGTTAAGAACCCATATCTTTCCAGTGATGGCAGAACACTGTATGCAAAACAGCCACTTGTACTCCCCTCATTGGGCTTTTAGGTCTGAACATAACCTGAAACTATACTACTGTGACAGTTTCCAGTCGGCCCACCTCTTTATCCGCAGGATGCACTGCTGGGAAGCCTTCTCGTTGTCCCAGTCCGTGCTGAGAGTCGGGTCCCAGGAAGTGGCGTGGATGTGGGACAGAAGGTCCGCTCCTGCCACCCCGCCGAGCCCGAGCCCAACACCGGGAAGAACCGAGGAGGCGTGTACAGATGGAGACACGGCCACGACCGGCAGTAAGGAGCCGGGGGTGAATGAGTTGCCAAAACCGGCTGTGGTAGCGGGGACACCGGACATGGGGGGCACCAGAGCGGTGAGGCCACTTTGCGCGGCCGCAGCGGGAGGTGGGGAGGCCAGGTTGGAGCTGGTGTGAGGACCACTGGTTGCCGGGTGTCCCACTGGTAAAGAGTTGGCCAAAGTCGGCAGCAGCGAAGCTCCGCTACCCTGTCCGGTAACGCCTAAGCCATGGGCACCGCCACTGGACTGCTCTCCGGAGCCGTCTGCCATGACTCGCAAGCTAACGAGCGCTGAGTAAAACCGTCGGTGTTTACTAATGTATAATGCTAGCTGCTAGCTGCATCGGGCAGCTGAGTGCGACGTTACCTCTGCTCGTTTGTGTTGACCAGCGGGATCAGAGAGCAGGCGAGCGGGATTGAGGTGAGCTCAGAGGCGAGGCCAGAAAACACGGCATTTCTTCCCACGACATAGTGGCTACTTATCGTTAGCTGAACGTTGTGTGTTCTCCCCGAGGCCTCCAAAAAAGTATGAAGCCGTCGGCAAAATGACCTGGTCCCCCTTCCTAAGGCGTGAGGAGCCGACTCACTGTCCGTTGTTATCGGCTTAAATCAATATGGTGTCCGAATATTTGGGTTTGGAATCGACCACATCCCCTCAACGCAACTTCAGGATCTGATTTCTCACCAGTTAAGCTGCGCTGAAACGATAAGAAACAGGACATCCGCTGGGAACTTCAAAATAAAAGTCCTCTACGCATTTAAAAGTGGCACAATGAAAATTAAGCATTTCATTGTTAAATCAAAATATTTATGGAGGGAAAAAACTTTGAATCAATTAAAATTATTTTTTTATATAGTTTTCAAGGTTACAAGGTTTTTACGACATTTAGACTGTAGTCCCAATTTGCTACATTTGCTCACAATTTGTTAAAACAAGTATATATATATAACATATATATATAACATATACAACATATATATATAACACATATATGTATATATATATAACATATATATATATATATATATATATAACATATATAATATATATATAACATATATAACATATATATAACATATATAACATATATATAACATATATGTATATATACACATATATATACATATATATATATATACACATATATGTATATATACATATATATATATACACACATATATATACATATAAACACATATATATATACACATATATATACATATAAACACATATATATATACACATATATATACATATAAACACATATATATACATGTATACATATATATATGTGTATACATATATATATATATACATATATATATAAATAACATATATATAACTATATATATATAACATATATAACTATATATATATAAAAAACATGTAGGGTGGAAGATGGATAATTAGTTGATTAATCCCATTAATGAATTAATCACAGCCAGAGGAAATAAGCTGTTTTGAAGGTGGTTCAGCAACTGACACTTCTGCACCTCTTTCCAGGCAGAAGCAGGTGAACAGGTTGTGGCTGTGCTGGGTTTGTCCTTTAATATCCCCTCAGCTCTTCTCACCAATGCCACTGATGCTCAGTAGATGGGTACCAATGATGTTCTGAGCGGTTTTAATCACTCGCCGTGCACATCCCATACCAGTTTGTACTGTTTGCAGTCAGGATGCTTTCTATTGCTCTTCTGTAAATGTGGACAAGAACTTGGCACAGGAATGTTGCGTGCGTCTTCACCTCCTTTTTTCTAAAATAAACAATAAGCTCCTTGGTTTTACTGACGTTGTGCAGCAGGTTGTTCTCTGAGCTCCACTCTGCAAGTTGGTTGATTCCCTCTCCCATTGAAGTCTCATTGTGTGTAACCCGGCTGATGACGGTCGTGTCATCTGCCAACTTCACAACAGAGTTCTCTTCATGTTTGGGGGAGCAGTCATGGGTGTGCAGTGTGAACAGGAGGGGCTGAGCACACGGCCCTGGGGGGCTCTGGTGTTCAACACCAGAGTGGAGGAGGTTTGGCTGCCTGGTGAGGAAGTCTGTTAGCCAGCTGCAGAGTGAAGGTCTCAAGCCCAGAGTGCTACATTTACCCATCACTGTCACGGGGAGATTGTGTTGAAGGCCGAGCTGGAATCGAGAAACTAAGCCACAGACCTGCTGATGCCAGACAGCGGGTCTGGCAATAACCTGCTAGTTTCCAACCCGCAATGTGGGTAGTATATGCTAGTGAACGATGTTGAACTCCCCCATTAAAAGCACTCAAGGGTCCCTTCTCCACCCGTTACTACTGTGAATCTAACAGGATTTACAGAACATACCCGTTTGTTAGTTGCTGCACTGTGTGGTAAGATTGTTATCAAGCATCCTAAACACTCATATTTTTTTACAAGGCCTTTTTCCATGACAGAAGGAAAAGCTTAACTTGAATCTGTATTTAACAGACTGAAACATTCAGAAGAGGGAAGAGGGGTCCTTCTAAAATAACAGGTAGACATGAAACTACATTTTGATACTCGATTATTTACATTCAAGTCTTCTAGCTCACGTGAAACCCTACTGTTTCATCGTTAAGTCGAGTAATCGTCCTTATTAAGCCAACGAACAATATAAGACAGGTACACCTCGAGTTAAATTAAACAACTAAATGATCATTGTTGCTTTGTGACTTTTCTCCCAATGAAGCAGATTTGTAACCAAGGGAAACTTTGAGCCAATCCAATCTGTCATTCAGCTGTCGAAGCACATGATTGACATGTGCCTGATGATAAAGAAATTGCAAAAATAAAGTGAATTCAATATCAGAAGAAACCTTTGTCCATTAGTTTTCAGTAAACTCAGTTGCTAACGTTCAAGTGCTTGCTGTGTTGCCAGAGATATGTCATGACTTCAATGTAAAATAGTTTAGACCACATGACGCATCAAGACATAGTATGGGTCATTATAGTCTATCGTTCATTTGCATGCAGTAGATTATACCGTTAGACAACTGTACGCTGATCTATATTTATTTTAATCAACACTTCACCTGGTGGGCTAAAGAATAAAGAGCGTGGTGTGTGTTAGTGAACCATATGTAGATTTATTGCATGCATTTGTAGATGAATAAAGTTTTACCCCTAAACTCACTTTAAACCACCGGCTCTCGTTAAGTCCACTTCACTGGTTCAATCCAGAGATTTCACTTTGGTGTCATGTGTCATAAATCAAAATAATCAAATACCCACATGTAACTATCAGTGACATCGCATCGGCCATTTCCTTCAGCATACGCCTAAATTCAGTTTGCCCCAGTTGATCCCCACGCTTCCGTTTCTACAGTAGGTCAAAGAGGAGCCTTTCAACCGGTCACTTTACTGGCAATGAAAACTAAACAAAGACAAACTGCAGACTGTTCTTAGTTATCCCAACCATTTATTTTGGACAGATTTCAATGAAAGTGAGGTCTTACATAAAACTTTTGAAAAACAAAAATAAGCTTAGGAACAAAAGAAATGTACGATTGGAGGTTGGTTAACCTCAGATGTGAATATCTTTTCCATTTATATATATTTCCTTTTGGAATACCCCATCAGCTCATTCAGAGTTACCGTTGAGGAACCCCCCCACCCCCTCTCCAGGTGGAAGGAAGAGAGGCAGGGAGGAGGGAAGGAAGAGTAGCCTGGGAGGAAGGGGGACGTGATGGAGGAGCGTTATCCAGGTTTACATGGCAAAGAGGATGAGGAACGCCACCATCAGGCAGAAGAGACCCATCGCCTCAGACAGAGCGAATCCCAGGATGGCGTAGGAGAAGAGCTGCTGCTTCAGGGAGGGGTTCCTGTGGGGGGCAGGAGGAGCACGTCAGACAGCTGATTCAAGTACCTTCACCGCAGCAGCAACATACAAAGGTCAGGCATCTGTGTCTTGCAGGGTGGACACAAAGCTTCAAGAGTTCAAAATAGTCGACCCAAAAATGTCAGCGTGAGAGGTTTGTATGCCAACGCTGAACTGAAGATCACTCTGCAGTTCCAAGATTAAACGAGCGGCGAGTTATGATTAAACCAACACGTGGGATTAAGACACAGGCCTTCACACATGAATGCGTTTTGAGGCAAGATTGAGGGTGCAGCGCCATGCAGAGAAACTGTCACGCATTGCACCAGTTCTCAGTGTTCTCTCCATTTTAGTTTGCTCTGATTGGGAAACTAGTTCTGACCCACCGTTAGGGCTGCACAATTAATCTAATTTTAATCGAGATCATGATTAAATGAGCATGATCGTCAGAGATATTTACGTTTAAAATGCGTGCTCTGCTACATATCAAATCAAGCGCTTCCTCAACCAACAGTCAGCCGAACACCAGGGGGAGAACGAGATGGGAGGTGTCATGCGCGCACCCTGCAGACTCCGCTATTAGTAGACGAAGAGAGACGGACAACAGAGCAGACGGTCACAGGTGTCGCGTGAAAGCTAAATCAAATGTCAGGAGCAGAAGGGGAGGAGCTAGCGGCTAGCTCCTCGAAAAGGATCACCGTCCGTTGTCTGGAAGTTTTTTGGATTTAGGCCAAGTGATGTTAACCAAGAACAAATCATATGACAGAGTGCGTTAGAGTTGTGTCTGCGCCGCATAGCAATACAACTAACTTGTTCAGCCACCTGAGAAATCACCACAAACTACAGCACGAGGAATGCATTAAGGCCAAAGCAAACATTACCTCACTGAACCTCCGTCCATGTCCAACATCAACCCAGAAACCATAACAGCGACCCTGCACAGCGCCACAGCGTGTCCATCCACCTCCCAAAGACACGCCGACATAACACATGCAATCGCATTTCATTTGGCCAAAGACGTGTGTCCAATAAATACTGTGAGCAACACACATGTTTATTTTTAGTTAGCCCTTTATTTTGGGTAAAAGTTATTTATATTTAGCTTCAGGTGATCAGAACCGTACAAGTTTTATTTTGATGCAAAGACTTACATTAGCTGGAATGTAGCGCAACATGGAAGTGAAAGCAGTGCTCTGTTGATTTCATTTTGGGTAAAACGTGTTCACTATTTTATTTATATTTTCCTGCTACGAGATGCACTGTGATCAGGACCAGCTGATGCAAAGAGTTGTACATTAGCCTGAATGTAGCACAACATGGAAGTGGAAGCAGTGTTCTTGTTCATTTAAACGTGAAAGTGCAATAAAAAGATGCTGCCTCTAAAATGAATGAATAATCGTGATAAATAATTGTGATCCAAATAATCGCGATTATGATTTTGGCCATAATCGTGCATTGTACAGACAGGATACACATTAGTGGCCTTCAGAGGTGTTTGCTGATTGACACCTTTGGACTGAGCCAGACTAACAGCTTCCAACAAGAATGTCAAACCATTCATCTCATCTGATCCGTGGATCTTTGAGGCGCATCCTGTAGACGTACACATTGTTACAGATTACTTTTCTAATCCTGAGGGAATATCGCACACCTAACGATAACTAGTAAAAGATACTTTTTTTAATCTGTGTGCACAAAATATAAAGTTGTTCCAACAGGAACTCCATATTAATATTGTTAGGTTATCACTAATGGGGAAATTGGAGATCACCGCCTACCGATCATCTGGATTTATAAATGCTAAATTGTTGCTAGACCGGCCGCCAAACAAACCTACACCTCTTGTAAGTCCAGAATTCAGACAGGCCAGCAGTCTGTCTGTCTGTCTGTCTGTAGGAGAGGATGACCCCGTTACGGCTCAGGGGAGAGAGCCTGAGCTTCTGAGGGAATGAAACCTGCATCCGTGAGTCACTCTGACGAAGGACTATTTACATTCCTTCACGGCTGTAAACACTGAGCAGCACTTCAGGGTGCTGTGGATAGAACCCTGCACCTGGCTAACCAGTTACAACTTTACCTGGCATAGCCGATGATGAGGCTGCCGAACACCGTTCCGATTCCAGCTCCTGAGCCGGCCACACCCACTGTGGCAGCGCCAGCGCCGATGAACTTGGCGGCGGTGTCGATGTCCCGGGAGACGGCGCTGGTCTGGAAGGACCGACTCAGGACTGCAGACTGGCTGACTGGCAACAGGGCCTGGGAGAGGAGGGAGCGCAAGAACAGCTGCAGTGAATATGCTGCCTGACTTTCTTAATGCAGTTCATGCATTCCATTTAGAAAAGCCCCGATCGCAGTTCTGCTGCCGATACAGATCCCTGATGAGCGAGACGGTCATTGTGTGTTGTGTTACAGCAGCTGGACACAGGGCTCAAGAGAAAATCTTTCACCACCATCAGGGAGAAGACAAGAATCAAACTAGTCTTACCTTTTTATGTTGTCATCTAAGAGTAGTCCTTTGCATAAAAACGATTAGGAAAAATAATTACTATTTCAATAACAATTATGTGTTATGGTTGTTTAGCGCTAGAGTTAAGTTAAGATTACATTCAACACATTACAAGTTACCTCTGCCCAACACTCGTTTTTACTGAGTAGAGCTTGAACGCAGCATAATGCTGCCTGTGACCGTGAGCTCCAGACGGTGCTGCCCACAGGCCGCTGTGTTAGAACGATTAGAACAGAGTTGTTTCTCTCAGACGAGTCTTATACCACACATGTGTAGTACTTCTTACATATATTTAGACAGAATCTGTGGTCAGCCCAGTTCTCTCACATTGATTTGGGTGAAATGATGCAATATCCAGCGACATGCGTTTCTCTAGACTGAGGCAGCTATCCCTATACAAGCCAAACAATGTGCTACATCAACACTGCAATACAAGAGATGGACTGCAGCAGATCATCTTCAGCCATCCACACACGCCCCAGGATACATCAGCTGTATTGAGGCCGTTCAAACATTGGGTGCAGGATGATTGAAGGCCAGAGGACTGACCTGCTGCTCCACTGTGGCTTCAGGTCTGTTGAAGACGGAGGCGGCGACGGGCCGGGCGAGGACTCTGGACCCCCCACGCAGCTACAGGCAGACAAAACCACATCAGCACCGCTTCAACAGTGAGTCACTCTGAAACATCTTCTACTGCAGAGACCACAGTACATGAGACCAGCAGTAACCATCTGAACATTTCACTTTTACCTTAAACTAGTAAACTATGGAACTTCTGGAAAAAAGATCAGCTGCAACGTGAGGTACATGATGGGCTTCTACTGACATGGTTCACACTGCAGCCTTCTGTCACTACATGACGGAGACTAGGAGTCGAGAATAAACCATAAAATGAAACCATGTAAATCATAAGAGTGGAGTCTAAGTGGAAACTTATGACACATGAGACACTGGATTCTGTTAAAATGATTAACAGCAGAAAGAAACAAAATAATACTTCAAATCGACAAAATCACCACTTGATCAATATTATGATAATAGAATTATGGCAAAATACACTGTTGCAGCATAAAATGTTGACGCGTCACACAGGTAGCTTTAGATATCAGTGTAGCGGGGCAGCTACTCATGCACACATTCAGAGACAACCCCTGACCCCCTGTAGCGACGTCCCCGTGTCCACCACGGCACCTTTAATCGGTGTTAAAGAGCTCAGAGCACCGCAGTGAGCAGCACTGACTGAAAGCATGTCAGTACATCCACGTAGCTCACCCATAGAACCACACAACTCAACAAGCACGCTGGAGATGTGCTGCATGGAAATGTGGAACTCTCTCCTCCACATCGCCTCCATGTCTCAGATGACCTACATGCTGAAGGGTCAGCTAACATGGCAATGCCGCCGACTGTGCGACCGTTATAAAGAGCACATGACTGCAAACTATGCGTCCTTGAAAGCAAACCAAGGATGCTAAAAGCTCACGCAGCCGAGTGTGCTGTAGGATCTGTAGTCATGTCACAGACATTAAAACGATGTGGTTTATACTTCACAGAATAAACACACGTAGCTGCATTACGGTTAAAAGCTTCACAATGAGCTGCTGATGCTCATGTCAGTACTTTTACACGTTTTAAGTAAAGTAACGGCAGAGAAGTGTTACAGCTGACCTACCACAGCAGGAGAGGTGACGAACTTGGCGCAGGCATACATGGCTGGGAGCTGGAGAGAAAAAGAAGAGTTTGAAGTCAGAGTTGTCACGCACAGGCGGACACTTTCAGTGTCTCAAGCAGCAGATTCACAGAGACTGGTTCAAGGCTGTTTCAGGAACGTGCCAATACCGCACCACCAAAAGCTGTCAGCTGTCAGGGGAGAGACGAGTTGTATATACATCTTATGTGATGACATTGTTGGTCTGCAATTCTTGATAAGCGTCATCTTAATGAAATGATGCGAGCAATAAATCCACCTACTTCCCAAATACACAGCGCTTCATAGTTCGCCTAGCAAAGCCTGAAAGCACTGGGACTCACTAGCAGGCTTCAGCTCGGTGCCAGCTCTGACAGTTTGGGAAGTTACCGTAGGTTCACAGCACACACTGCTACCAATGCATGCAAGACTTCCACGTGAAATAAAGCCGTTGCAAGGTTAAAAAACGAATCGCTGGAGGAAATATCTGCGCAAAAGGTCAAGTCCAGCAACAACTGGATCGAGAACAGCAGTCCTGGCCTGTTAGCTTTGTCAGAAAGGATAATCCAAACGCATCGACTACTGCAAAGGATCAGCTCTCGATAACCCGCTATATGTCCACACTGCACAACGGACGGCTTCAACGCTCCCCAACTGCGAGACGCCATTCCTCCTGGGGAAGTTGTGCTGCAACATGTGGGCGAACTGTAGCATTTCACAAAAAACGCAATAATGGTTCCATTCTCACAAGTCCACGGTTAGCTCGCATGAACGAGGCACATTTTCATACCCGAGTTAGGCCGACAGTCCTCGTAGAAGAAGGGGGGGGGGGTTAGTACAGCAGCTAAGCTAAGCTAACCAGTCTGCAGACTTGAAGGTCAAAAAAGAGCCACAGACGGTCACACTGGGCCTATAACGCAGACACGGTGCACTCCCCCGTTACAATGAACCGTAACCGTGCTGTAGTGCAATGACCAGGGGCGCCATGACACCACGGGTCCCCCACGGGGACGTCCTTGTCGCGGTGGATTGGTTCAGAGCACGGTAGGCCCAGTGTCAGACATTTTACATCAAAGCGTCTAGTGAGCGGCGCGCTGAGGGCGTGTGACCCGCTGCCTGCACCGGCAGTGACATGACAAGAACCGCGGCGGCCGGAACGAGCTGCTCATCACCTGTCGCAGAGGCAGACGGACGAACGGACTCAGAAGGCATTTAAAGGAACCAATTAATTGAATGGCCGACCTAGCTTACTAGCTACCGACAGCTAGCTTCGCAAGCATTGCCTGAGGACAGACACGGTGAAGTTTAAAACGCGAGACGCAAATGCATTAACAACACGGACCACAGTGGGTGTGCATTCAGTGTAGGAGGTATGAAAGGACACATTACCGGTTTGTTGCGGCTTTCGGAGGGTCCGGATTAGCAGCTTTCGCACACAGTAGCAGTCAGTGAATGTAGGACAAGACAAACTGTCACCTTGTGCTTTATAAGATCAGCGTCTACGTCCTAAACGCCCATTGGTTAACGCCAACCCTCCTTCATTCATAATTGGCTTATCACCATGTGATATCCGTCACTCTAGCCTACTGGATAGAGCGCTGTTTAAGTACAATGTTTTTGATTGGTCAGGAGGTTTATAAGGGCGGGACTAAAGGAATGTTCATTAATTCTAGTGGACAGAGTTGCCGGGGATGACGAGTTTACAAAGGGGAGCAGCATTACAGCGGATGCAGCGAGGGAGCAACCGTAGAGCAACCTTTCAAAGCACATCCAGTGTCCTATGTACCAATTGGTTGGTCTGCGGGAAGTCCCGCCTTCTTAATAAGATCCATGAAGTGTGTTCTTAAAGTCAGAAAGGTTTTTGCATTGAACACTATCTACACATGTATGTAACACATTAAGAACACATTACTTTGTTGTCAAAAGTTGTATTTTACCAACCTATACATCCACAATCAGCCATGTTTGACAATATGTAATAATTATTAATCAAAACACACATTAGAAAAGCTAAAGACCTAAAGTAAAGTAAAGTAAAATAAATGCCCCATTTCATTAAGGATTTTAAACCAGACAATATCTATCTTTCACTTCTTACAATATAAAGAGACAAATTTAAAAAAATAGAAAAGACTACATTTTTTAAATATCTGAAATACTGAAACAGTTGAAGTAATAGTTGAAATGCAACAAACATGGGAAGTCCTTGAGCATGCTGCCATAACTGGGCACCCAAAATATGAATAATGCAGTAGGATGTGAGATTAACCGTGGACAGAAACAGACACAGGTGCTCACTCCCTCACTCCCTCGCTCACTCGCTCACTCACTCACTCCCTCACTCTCTCACTCACTCACTCACTCACTCACTCACTCACTCACTCACGATGAGGGACATGATCTCCTTCGGCAGATAGTAAGAATGAAATGAGGCTTGTGGAAGGAAGGCTGAACGTACAGAATAAATGAGGATGCAACATTATGTCGTGACAGTGAGTGGTGGCTGATTACAGTAAACCCAGTGAGAGACAGACAGACGGATGAAGGCCACAGGAAGTAGGTGGGTTCTGTTTTAGGTGACAGCGCTACTGAATGGTCAAATGGAGGTAGCGGAGTAAAAGGTATATTGTTTTCCAGCATGCACCTTCTGTTAAGAGGTGAAACAAACGTTTATTTTTACTAACATTTTATAAGGTATATCTTCATGCTTTAACAACTTGGACAGATAAAGTTTGATTCTATCTTTTTCTTTAATAACAGTTGGATTATACCGCATTGTATTTTACTACGTATGATATTATATCATTTGACAAACAAACCTTTGAATCCTTAAACAATTGTATTTCACTATTATCAGCCACAGACTTCCATACACTCCCTCCCTGTGACCTCTGACCCTTGCACACTGTACTCCAACGACCGACTGCACACAGCAGCTCCCTCCAGCCAGAGCAGCCATTCTAACTTCCTCCAGATGACGTCAGCTAAATATTGAAAATGTAAATGCAAATAATTCAGTGCCATTTACTGCCACCACTGAACAGAGGAGAGCTGCCAGCTGATTGGCTGATCTCAGACGATGTCCCGCTCATAAATATTCATTATATCCTATAAAATAATTACAGATTCCTCTGTAGAGACTCGGTGAGACATACAGACAAAGGTGAGACGTAGACCTCATTTATTTACACTCAGCAGAGAGCGCCAGAAGATAAGACGTCACATGGGCTGCTTTTAAGTTTAGTTTCCTGTCAAAGTAACCTACAGGAGCGAATCACAGGACATGATTGCTGCATGTGCAGCCTCTGAAGTGCAAGAAGTAGAAACTGTGTGTGACAAAACCTGAAAGCATGTACAGTGAAGCCAGCTTACCTATTAAAAGTGTGCTCATGGTGTTCTCTTTGATTCTGACTTATTACATTGATGCTGCGTTGCACCTTCAAGGATAAATCGGATGAGCTCTTATCAGGGTTTAGCTAAACTAAGTTTAAAGTGAATGAATTCAGAGTTAAGTTTAAGGCTCTGTTGCAAAAATCAAAACTCACGTCCATTTAATAAATCTATGTTTAAAACATAATCAAATGGGGTTTAATCAATATGGAGACGCTTGCTTACCCAAATTAATGGGAGATGTGGCGTCCAGAGATGTGGCGTTCAGAGATGTGGCGTTCCATAGATGTGGCGTTCCAGAGATGTGGCGTTCCTGAGATGTGGCGTTCAGAGATGTGGCGTTCCATAGATGTGGTGTTGGGATCAATAGGGGCTTGTGTTTGAGTTATCAGCTTTAAGAAACTGAATTCTTGACATCAATGGAATTATTAATGTGAATAACAATTATTAATGATTATTAATAGGACAGAACAGGGACCGATAACCAAACGATAAAACTAAGTCTCATAATTAGTAGTCACTCATCAGTGACTGTGAAGGATTTGAATCCGAGCGCAGACTACTACATACAGGCTTATTACATACATATGCACTATTGATCACAGACGACTGCTCCTTAAAGTATAACAGGGTTTATTACATTAAAATAATAATAGATCAGATCAATTACCATCACAATCAACAAACGCCATCATACAATTTTATGTACCTAATATCTAAAGAAATGAAATAAAAGGGGGAGGAGGGTGTGTATATAAGTATGTGTGTGGGTGTGTGTGTGCGTGTGTGTGTGTGGGTCTGTGTATAAAAGGAAGGGGGGTGGCTCTTAACACCAACAGTCGAGAAACTACAAAGATGGCCGCTGGCCAACTAGCAGAAGGGGGGGGTTGAGACTGTGGGTTAAAAGGGGAAGGACTTAAGGTATTACCGCTGAACACCACCAGATGGCGTGGTCGAGGGACTTAGACAAACTGGGGGGGGGGGGGGGGGGTGAACCTTAAGATGCTACCGTGACCCACCACTAGATGGCCTAGTCGAGTGACTTGGGCAAACTGGCGGAGGAGAGGGGGGGTCACTGTGTGTGAGCACGTGTGGCGAGACAATGGGCGAGCGTTTCACCCGCCCTCAGCCGGAGCTTTATGTGTATGCAAGTTTATCAAAAAACAAGAGGAACATAAAAGGCAGAGAGAGAGGAATCAGAGGTTCTGCGTGCGGGATCGCGTGGCAGTGAAAGTGTTTATCGCGGGTCGTATCCACAATCAGCTGCCGTCGTCGTCTCGCGAACATACGGCACTGATGCGTGATACGCCACAGGTCTACACCTCACTCACAGAATTGATTCAAGGAAAGAGAGCAGTACAAATGAAATAAACAATCCCAGAGGACAAAGAGAAGCAGGAAGCGGACAAACGCTGCGGGCTCGGCGGTCCGTCAGCGATTGCGCAATATTCAGCAACATGAAAACAATGACTTAAACACGACGAAACACGGGAATATCAACATATAAATCAAATTACATGAATGGAACGTATGTTATTTTAAGCTAAGCTAGCCCAGACACACTTTGATGCTCACGGTTAGAAGCTTCTTTGCGACGATGAGAGTTCTCATTCGTGATGAATGAGTTGCTTGTCGGGAGGAAGAAAAAAGTCTTGAGGTGAGGCGCTGCTGTTGAGCTCAGCGGGGCAGCGTTGTTGTTGCGAGAAACTTTTGCACGGCTTTGTGCGGTGCTGTTGGGTCCCACTCCTGCAGAGAGAGGGCCTGGTTTCAACGTCGGGCCGAGATACGTGGTCGATTCGTATCTGCCGGTAATGAGCGGTGAAGAAGGAGGTTTAGTCGATCTGGTACCGTTGGGTCGTGCACGAAAGAAAAAGCGGCGGAGCGGATGCGGTTCTCGCGGGCTCAGGGCCGTAACTCAGAATATGCGTGGTCTATTTCGGCCGGCGAAATGGCACGTGGTCGCTGAGTTGAGGGTGATCGGTCCTCGGGGCATCTTCATGAGGTACCGGACGGAGTCCAGAACGAAGAGAAAGATGTCGGCTGAGTTATTCCTTATAAACAGTTCTGCTTGCACAGCGGGGCAGCGTTTGCCGGCCAATGGCGGCTCTGACTGAGCGGTGGCCGGAGGCGGGGTCAGCTTAAAGGGACAGGGATCAGAGTTCAGGTCAGGAAGTGGCATGTGTTGAGCTCAGCCAGCCAGGAGGTGGCGCCAGACCCCAACAGTGGCGTTCCAGAGATGTGGCGTTCCTGAGATGTGGCGTTCAGAGATGTGGCGTTCAATAGATGTGGTGTTCCAGAGATGTGGCGTTCCTGAGATGTGGCGTTCAGAGATGTGGCATTCCAGAGATGTGGCATTCCATAGATGTGGCATTCCAGAGATGTGGCATTCCATAGATGTGGTGTTCCAGAGATGTGGCGTTCCAGAGATGTGGCGTTCAGAGATGTGGCATTCAGAGATGTGGCATTCAGAGATGTGGCGTTCCAGAGATGTGGCGTTCCAGAAATGTGGCGTTCAGAGATGTGGCTTTCAGAGATGTGGTGTTCAGAGATGTGGCGTTCCTGAGATGTGGCGTTCAGAGATGTGGCATTCCAGAGATGTGACGTTCCAGAGATGTGGCGTTCCGTAGATGTGGCGTTCCAGAGATGTGGCGTTCAGAGATGTGGCGTTCCTGAGATGTGGCGTTCCTGAGATGTGGTGTTCCTGAGATGTGGCGTTCCTGAGATGTGGCGTTCCTGATGTGTGGCGTTCCATATGTGTGGCGTTCCAGAGATGTGGCGTTGCTGAGATGTGGCGTTCCTGAGATGTGGCGTTCCTGAGATGTGGCATTCCAGAGATGTGGCGTTCAGAGATGTGGCGTTCCAGAGATGTGGCGTTCAGAGATGTGGCATTCAGAGATGTGGCGTTCAGAGATGTGGCATTCCAGAAATGTGGCGTTCAGAGATGTGGCGTTCAGAGATGTGGCGTTCCATAGATGTGGCGTTCAGAGATGTGGCGTTCCTGAGATGTGGCGTTCAGAGATGTGGCGTTCCATAGATGTGGCGTTCAGAGATGTGGCGTTCCATAGATGTGGCGTTCAGAGATGTGGCGTTCCATAGATGTGGCGTTTCAGAGATGTGGCGTTCCATAGATGTGGCGTTCCAGAGATGTGGCGTTCAGAGATGTGGCGTTCTAGAGATGTGGTTTTCCTGATATGTGGTGTTCCAGAGATGTGGCGTTGCTGAGATGTGGCGTTCCTGAGATGTGGCGTTCCTGAGATGTGGCGTTCCTGAGATGTGGCGTTCCTGATATGTGGCGTTCCTGATATGTGGCGTTCCTGAGATGTGGCGTTCATGACATGTGGCGTTCATGAGTTGTGGCGTTCCAGATATGTGGCGTTCCTGATATGTGGCGTTCCTGAGATGTGGCGTTCATGAGTTGTGGCGTTCCAGATATGTGGCGTTCCTGATATGTGGCGTTCCAGAGATGTGGCATTCAGAGATGTGGCGTTC
This sequence comes from Lycodopsis pacificus, assembly GCA_028022725.1. NCBI lineage: Eukaryota > Metazoa > Chordata > Actinopteri > Perciformes > Zoarcidae > Lycodopsis > Lycodopsis pacificus. Next base: position 22,327,202 of record CM051702.1, read on the forward strand.
CTGATATGTGGCGTTCCTGAGATGTGGCGTTCCTGAGATGTGGCATTCCTGATATGTGGAGTTCCTGAGATGTGGCGTTCCTGATGTGTGGCGTTCCATATGTGTGGCGTTCCAGAGATGTGGCGTTGCTGAGATGTGGCGTTCCTGATATGTGGAGTTCCTGAGATGTGGTGTTCCTGAGATGTGGCGTTCCTGAGATGTGGCGTTCCTGATGTGTGGCGTTCCATATGTGTGGCGTTCCAGAGATGTGGCGTTGCTGAGATGTGGCGTTCCTGAGATGTGGCGTTCCTGAGATGTGGCATTCCAGAGATGTGGCGTTCAGAGATGTGGCGTTCCAGAGATGTGGCGTTCAGAGATGTGGCGTTCAGAGATGTGGCGTTCAGAGATGTGGCATTCCAGAAATGTGGCGTTCAGAGATGTGGCGTTCAGAGATGTGGCGTTCCATAGATGTGGCGTTCAGAGATGTGGCGTTCCTGAGATGTGGCGTTCAGAGATGTGGCGTTCCATAGATGTGGCGTTCAGAGATGTGGCGTTCCATAGATGTGGCGTTCAGAGATGTGGCGTTCCATAGATGTGGCGTTTCAGAGATGTGGCGTTCCATAGATGTGGCGTTCCAGAGATGTGGCGTTCAGAGATGTGGCGTTCTAGAGATGTGGTTTTCCTGATATGTGGTGTTCCAGAGATGTGGCGTTCCTGATATGTGGCATTCCTGAGATGTGGCATTCCTGAGATGTGGCGTTACTGATATGTGGCGTTCCTGAGATGTGGCCTTCCTGAGATGTGGCGTTCCTGAGATGTGGCGTTCCTGAGATGTGGCATTCCTGATATGTGGCATTCCAGATGTGTGGCATTCCAGAGATGTGGCGTTGCTGAGATGTGGCGTTCCTGAGATGTGGCATTCCTGAGATGTGGCGTTCCTGAGATGTGGCGTTCCTGAGATGTGGCGTTCCTGATATGTGGCGTTCCTGATATGTGGCGTTCCTGAGATGTGGCGTTCATGACATGTGGCGTTCATGAGTTGTGGCGTTCCAGATATGTGGCGTTCCTGATATGTGGCGTTCCTGAGATGTGGCGTTCATGAGTTGTGGCGTTCCAGATATGTGGCGTTCCTGATATGTGGCGTTCCTGAGATGTGGCGTTCCAGAGATGTGGCGTTCCTGATATGTGGTGTTCCTGATATGTAGCGTTCCAGAGATGTGGCGTTCTTGATATGTGGCGTTCTAGAGATGTGGCGTTCATGAGATGTGGCGTTCCAAGTTTTGTGGCGTTCCAGAGATGTGGTGTTCCAGAGATGTGGCGTTCCAGAAATGTGGCGTTCAGAGATGTGGCGTTCAGATATGTGGTGTTCCATAGATGTGGCGTTCCAGAGATGTGGCGTTCAGAGAAGTGGCGTTCCATAGATGTGGCGTTCAGAGATGTGACGTTCCTGAGATGTGGCGTTCCTGAGATGTGGCGTTCAGAGATGTGGCGTTCCATAGATGTGGCGTTCAGAGATGTGACGTTCCAGAGATGTGGCGTTCACGAGATGTGGCGTTCACGAGATGTGGCGTTCCAGAGATGTGGCGTTCAGAGATGTGGCGTTCCTGATATGTGGCGTTCCAGAGATGTGGCGTTCCTGATATGTGGCATTCCAGATATGTGGCGTTCCAGAGATGTGGCGTTCACGAGATGTGGCGTTCACGAGATGTGGCGTTCTTGAGATGTGGCGTTCCTGAGATGTGGCGTTCGAGAGAACGGACCAGACGGAGCTCGGACATGGTTACTCATGAAGGCTCGGCAGAGAAGATCTATTTCTCCTCTGATTGCAGCAAATACCAGGAGATAGAGCAATGGACATAAAACGCCTTTTTTCACTGTTAGGAAAAAGAGAGACTTCCTATTGTTCCAAAGTTTCCTGCTCAGCCCGTTAACAGTTTCTTTGCTCAAACGAGATCTTGAGACATTCAGCAGCAGCGTCATGAAACCCAGCTGGTTGAGTCTGTCCCTCAGAGTTCTTCAGAGAACTTGTTGATCTTGCTCAGTCCATCTCACAAAGGGATCCATTTTAAAATGTAAACCTGTGTGGAATTCTTTGATCTTGTACAAGTCAGACAGACTCATCAGGTCACAGAGCATACACTGCCTCATGCTCTGCTGGACGGGAGGAACCTTCTGTAACATGGCACCAGCAGACCCCTCCTGCTCGTGGCCACCGTTCTGTCATTATGCAAACTTGGCTCCTGTTCTATTATGATGGAATATTTGTTATGTATCGGGGCAAAGAAATGTGGAGAATACATCTGGAATTAATTATATTTTTAAAACTGAGATGACACAAGGTTTTCAAAAAGAAAATCAAAAACAAGTGTTTTAATACATTTTATTCTGTTTTGTTAAAAGGCGGACTGGGAATTGAAAGTGATTACTTCTCCACTGAGAGATGGTCTCATCATTAAAGTCCATCAGCAGATAGGATACGGTGGTGACGTCAGGAGCTCCACAGATGCCCAGTTTACAGAATGACCTGTCCCACGGCGTCCACCAGATGCCCTGCTGACCACGGGCTGGAGCATCAGCGGCTCAATGACACACACAGACTCTGGATGCACGTTGAACATTTAACTGGGAGAAAGACTGAGCGAGGGTAAAGAGAATAGTGTTTTGTCAGCAGCGCGATGGACAGAGATGATCTTCTCTTTGTGAGATTGTTTCACTGTGAGGGAATTATACATCCATAAGAATACATCCATAACAGTTTTGTTGACTATTCTGTTAATTATAAATAAATAGATAAGATATTGACTGAAGCACTTGTTTGCGGCCTGCCTGGTATCTCTCTGCTATCTCATGTCTGACGCCGTGTTCTCAAATTGAAACAATTACATGTAAGCACAACACATAATTATAATACTAACAGAGTAAACACGCATTTCTCTTTGACAGAATCATCCATAATTCAATGCTGTGTGTCTGAATGGCCTCAGGCCCACTTCCCCTTGTGTCAGCCTGCTCACCACAAACTCAAACCCAAGCCCACCAACCCAGAACACAACTTATTTGCATAATGACGACATTTCTTACTTCTTTTATTTATTTATTTATTTTGGCAGTACATAAAATAACCCAGCAGCACCTCCATCAGTCTCACACATGCTGCAGAGTCAAACAGGGATTGAGGAGATACTGGATTATATTTAAACTTCAGGCAGTGAGAACGTCTGTGACCCGGCGCCCTGCTGGAAACAGTGGAGCCAAAACTAACCAACCAACGCCGGGATCTTGTTATGTCATTAGTGGCACTGAAAAGAGGCAGAGGAAGCAGATTGTTCCACAGGTTATCTGTCTCTACTGCCAGGATAGAGTGACAGTTTGAGCAATGATGACAAAAAGTTATTTTTTATAAACTGCCGCTCTAACAGGCTCCATATAGGAACAGGAACCAACACATCCAGCTGTTGAACCAACACATCCAGCTGTTGAACCAACACATCCAGCTGTTGGAACCAACACATCCAGCTGTTGGAAGCAACACATCCAGCTGTTGAACCAACACATCCAGCTGTTGGAAGCAACACATCCAGCTGTTGAACCAACACATCCAGCTGTTGGAACCAACACATCCAGCTGTTGAACCAACACATCCAGGTGTTGAACCAACACATCCAGGTGTTGAACCAGCACATCCAGCTGTTGAACCAGCACATCCAGCTGTTGAACCAACACATCCAGCTGTTGGAACCAACACATCCAGCTGTTGGAACCAGCACATCCAGCTGTTGGAACAACACATCCAGCTGTTGAACCAGCACATCCAGCTGTTGGAACCAACACATCCAGCTGTTGAACCAGCACATCCAGGTGTTGGAACCAGCACATCCAGCTGTTGGAAGCAACACTTCCAGGTGTTGGAAGCAACACATCCAGGTGTTGGAAGCAACACATCCAGCTGTTGGAACCAGCACATCCAGGTGTTGGAAGCAACACATCCAGCTGTTGAACCAACACATCCAGCTGTTGAACCAGCACATCCAGGTGTTGGAACCAACACATCCAGCTGTTGGAAGCAACACATCCAGCTGTTGAAGGCAAGGCAAGGCAAGGCAAGTTTATTTGTATAGCACATTTCAACAACAAGGTAATTCAAAGTGCTTCACATAAAACCATTAAAAGCATCACAACATAAGGCAAAGGAGATTTAAAAACAATTAAGAACATTCATTAAAACATAAAGAAAAACAGTGTAAGAAATAAAATGCAGTGGTAAAATGCAGAAATGCAGGAAATTGATGAATATATTAATTGAATGTGGTTCAATTAAAGGCAGCAGCAAACAGAAAAGTCTTCAATCTTGATTTAAAGGAGCTGAGGGTCTCAGCAGACCTGCAGCTTTCTGGGACTTTGTTCCAGATATGTGGAGCAGAAAAACTGAACGCTGCTTCTCCATGTTTAGTTCTGACTCTGGGAACAGAAAGTAGACCGGTCCCAGACGACCTGAGGGGTCGGGATGGTTCATAAGGTAGCAGCAGATCAGAGATGTATTTTGGCCCTAAACCATTCAGTGCTTTGTAAACCAACAGCAGGATTTTAAAGTCAATTATTTGTTGAACAGGAAGCCAGTGCAAAGACATTCGAACTGGGGTGATGTGATCCACCCTCCTGGTCTTAGTGAGGACTCGAGCTGCAGCGTTCTGAATCAGCTGCAGCTTTCTGACGGACTTTTTACAGAGACCTGTAAATACACCGTTACAGTAGTCCAGTCTGCTGAAGATAAATGCGTGGACAAGTTTTTCCAAATCCTGTTGAGACATAAGTCCTCTAATCCTTGATATATTCTTCAGGTGATAGTAGGCTGATTTTGTAATTGTCTTGATGTGGCTGTTCAGGTTGAGGTCTGAATCCATAACTACACCTAGATTTCTGGCTTGGTTTGTGGGTTTTAACATCAGTGATTGAAGCTGAGCGGTGATTTTCAATTGTTCGTCCTTGGTACCAAAAACAATTACTTCTGTTTTATCTTTGTTTAATTGAAGAAAATTCTGGCACATCCAGTTGTTGATTTGTTCAATGCAGTTACCCAGCCCTTGTATGGGATTATAGTCCCCTGGTGACATAGTTATGTAGATTTGTGTATCGTCTGCATAATTATGATAACACACTTTGTTGTTTTCCATAATCTGAGCTGGTGGAAGCATGTAGATGTTGAACAGAAGAGGCCCCAGTATTGAACCTTGGGGAACACCACATGTAATTTTAGTCAGCTCTGATGTGTAATCAGCTACAGACACAAAGTATTCTCGGTCCTTCAAGTAGGATTCAAACCAGTTAAGTGCTGTGCCAGAGAGTCCCACCCAGATTTTTAGTCTTTCTAGGAGTATGTCATGGTCGACCGTGTCGAATGCAGCACTGAGATCCAGTAACACTAAGACTGAACTTCTGCCATTGTCTGTGTTTAAGTGGATGTCGTTGAAAACCTTAACAAGAGCAGTTTCAGTGCTGTGGTGCTGTCGAAAGCCTGACTGGAAAACATCAAAGCAGTTATTTACGGCCAAGAAGTTGGTCAGCTGTTGGAAAACCGCTTTTTCAATTATTTTACTTAAAAATGGGAGGTTTGATATTGGCCTATAATTTTTCATTGTTGCGGAGTCTAAACTAGCCTTCTTTAGGAGTGGTTTAATAACTGCAGTTTTTAGGGCTTGTGGGAAGACACCTGAGAGAAGGGATGTGTTTACAATTTGTAAAAGATCAGTGGTCATGCAGTTTGAAATATCTTTGAAAAGTGTGTTGGTAGAATATCCAAGCAGCAGGAGGATGACTTCAGATGTTGTATAATGTCTTCTAGGCTTCTACGGTCGATTGAATGAAATTGTGTCATGATATTTGAATGGGTGTTATTCAGAGATTGGGACAACACATATCCTGTGGTTGGTGTGGAGGCACTGACTGCTTGTCTAATTTTCTGAATTTTGTCAGTAAAAAAGGAGGCAAATTGATTGCATGCCCAAGTGGATTGGAGCTCAGCAGCTACCGACACTGGAGGGTTTGTTAGCCTGTCGACGGTAGCAAATAAGGCGCGTGTATTGTTCTTGTTTTTGGTTATGATGTCAGAGAAGAATGACTGCCTTGCATTTCTAAGTTCCAAATTATAATTGCGAAGTCTCTCTTTGTAGATGTCACAGTGAACCTGGAGATTAGTTTTTCGCCACCTGCGCTCAGCTTTCCGACACTCTCGTTTCTCTATTTTGACCAGCGTAGCATTTCTCCAAGGAGATCTTTGCTTACCTGACACAACCTTCACTTTAGTGGGTGCAATGGCATCAATAATATTTTTAACTTTAAAATTGAAGCCATCTACAAGCTCATTAACTGAGAAGCAAGAGAGGGCTGGTGTGCAGGAGAAATTCTGAATAAATAGTTCACTGGTGTTTTCAGAGATGTAACGCTTTGTCACAACCTTGGTTTGGACATTTGTGTGCAAGGAGATTGCACTCTCAAAGAAAACACAGAAATGATCAGAGACTGCAACATCAGTCACAGCAACCTTGGAAATGTTTACACCTTTCGTGATGATTAGGTCCAGAGTGTGCCCCCTGTTGTGGGTGGGTCCTGTCACATGCTGAGTCAGATCATAGTTATCAAGGACACCATATAGTCCTATAGACTCTCTGTCCTGGGGATTATCAACATGGATATTAAAATCACCAACAATAACAACACAGTCAAAATCAATACAGATTACAGACAGCAGTTCAGTAAACTCATCAAAGAAGGTTGCACAGTATTTAGGCGGTCTGTAAATGTTTAGGAATAAAGCTTGAGTGGAATTCAGAGCCACATATTCAAAAGAACCAAAATGACCAAAGGACATCTGCTTGCATTGAAGAGAATCATTAAATAAAACAGCAACTCCACCTCCTTTCTTATGCGCTCTTGTTTCACTCATGAAACTGAAGTTGTCAGGTGTTGATTCAATAAGAACAGCTGCACTGTTATCTTGATTTAACCAAGTTTCAGTTAAAAACAAAATGTCCAGTTTGTGCCTAACAATAAAATCATTGATTAAAAATGTTTTTCCTGACAGAGACCTGACATTTAATAAAGCTAAGTTGAATGTGGTTAAAGCTTTCTTTGCCCAATTTATTTGGACAGGCTGACGAGGAATGTATGCTAAGTTTGATAAGTTTGCAGGTTTACGATTGTTTCTTCGCAGCCTCACCTTTCTTTTTCTATAAACTTGCAGGACAGGAATTGAAACGGCTAGCTGCATACAGGGCCCCGACTTTTCCTGGAGAGAGTCATTGGTGTCATTAGCCTTGTAGCCTGGACCCAGAAGATATCAATTATTTCCTTTATCAGGTCGGGGAGACAGAGGATGGTTGTGGAACCGTCGAGGAACCAACACATCCAGCTGTTGGAACCAACACATCCAGGTGTTGAACCAACACATCCAGCTGTTGGAACCAACACATCCAGGTGTTGAACCAACACATCCAGCTGTTGGAACCAACACATCCAGCTGTTGGAACCAACACATCCAGCTGTTGAACCAACACATCCAGCTGTTGGAACCAACACATCCAGCTGTTGGAACCAGCACATCCAGGTGTTGAACCAACACATCCAGCTGTTGAAACAACACATCCAGGTGTTGGAAGCAACACATCCAGCTGTTGGAACCAGCACATCCAGGTGTTGGAACCAGCACATCCAGGTGTTGGAAGCAACACATCCAGCTGTTGGAACCAGCACATCCAGGTGTTGAACCAACACATCCAGCTGTTGGAACCAACACATCCAGGTGTTGTTCCCAAATGATGGCTACTTTCAGCGCTCGCCCACACAGATGTTGCACCAATCAGATTCCAGTACCGACGTCATACATACACTAATGTATGTATACGCTGTCACTGCACCAAAATAAATCAAACACACACACACACACCGAGACTGCCATCTTCATTAGTGCTAAGTGCCAATGTGGCCTCTGGATTTATTGGCAGGCAGAGGGGAAGCAGACATGTACACACACACACACACGCACACACACACACACACACACACACACAGACACACACACACACCCACGCACACACAGACACACACACACACACACACCCACACCCACACACACACCCACACACACACGCGCACACCTCCTCAGCATTCCACTCCACAGTAGCCTAGTAATAATGACCAACCTCAGTGGGATCAATAGACTGGAGACAGATGAGCCTGGTTAGCACTCACACACACACACACACACACACACACACACACACACACCTTCAGATCTTCACCGTGCTGGTCTGGTCTGAGCTCAGGGAGATGGATAGCTCTATCCACACTGCAATTAATAATGCTTTTACAAGACTGATAGCTGTGTGTGTGTGTGTGTGTGTGTGTGTGTGTGTGTGTGTGTGTGTGTGTGTGTGTGTGTGTGTGTGTGTGTGTGTGTGTGTGTGTGTGTGTGTGTGTGTGTGAGAGAGAGAGATATATAGCACTGCTTCTTCTGTTTATGTTGACGGGGTTCTGGAGCATATCCCAGCATGCAGTGGCTGAGAGGCAGGTGGTACTCATGTCCTAGGACGTGCAGCCTCAGCCTCAGCCTCAGCCTCAGCCTCAGCTGTCCCTCCGGAGCCACTGTATGTTAGTTTGTTGGTAAAGGTTAGTGAAAGGTTTTGGTTCTGGTTTAATGTTAATAAAGTCAACACACCAGGCCTCACGCTCACATCCCTGTTCATCAGATTAGGAGATTAGAAGCAGACCACAATCTTTCACTGACTTTACAGAAATAGTTTGACATTTTGGAAAACAACATTATCTCATTTGTTTAATCTGTAAAAGAACATGTTGTGTCGGACTATTTATTTTCTCCAATACACTCATTAATTAAACTTTATGCATTACTATTAATATTTCGATCTGTTCTCAGCATTCAAGCCCCACCATAAATAAGCCGAACCCTGACCCTCCAGCCGGCAAGTCTATTTTAAGACGTTGATCATGTCGGCATAATTTTGAGTGAGTTTCTGTGTCTTTTTTTAATCTATGGGGCAAACACATGCTGTTTACCTGCTTTCTACTCGCGGCATTGCTGCTGTATTGTGTGCTTGATGCAATGCATCAAAACCAATGTTATGGCTCATCACTGACATATCCCAGATTAGGAAAAATAAAATCCTCCCAACAATTGCTTGCAGAAAATAATTCAAATGCTATGTGTGTGTTTTTCACGAAAACCAACGGCGACACCATGTAAACTGGCATTTATAGGGTTCACATTCTGAACATGAATTAACATTTGGTCGCTAAGATCAGGACTGAAGTTTGTTCAAATATTAACTCACAAAATGTATGAATATGTAATTTAATGGCAATTTTGCTGACATTGTTGTCCTCTAAGGAGCAACTTTTTGAAAGAGATGCACAAGAGTTAACCTGTAAATGAACCGTTAACAAGTAATGCATATCTATTTACTGCAAAGCAATTTGCATTTCATTATATTGTAATGGGTAGACTCTCATTCCATTATTATTATATGAACTATGGAGCCTGTTCTGTATCCATGTGTGTCTTCTCTGTGTGTGTGTCTTCTCTGTGTGTGTGTGTGTGTGTGTGTGTGTGTGTGTGTGTGTGTGTGTGTGTGTGTGTGTGTGTGTGTGTGCGTGTGTGCGGGACAGTGGGATGTGTTCTAATAAAGTCTTTGTTGGGTGGCTGTCTGACTCTGATGCTACGACACACAACATCAGTCCTAATAAAGGAGCCAATCAGACACACCCAAACAGTCTCATCATCAGGCTGAGGATTAATTCACAGCCAAAGACTGTGAATGAGAAATGACCACATTAATAGAAGTTTGATGAGCTGAACAAAGTCAGAGGAAACGTGCGTGATGTCAGCTGTGGAGCAGAGAGGCTGGCTTTAGGCTGCGTCCACATATTACTATGTTAAACCATCTCCGGCCACCTTTCAGCATTGTTTCAAAATGATTTCTGTCCAGACTAGCACGAATATCACGTGACTATCCTTGTGTAAACAGGAAGTAGATTGGTCATAGTTACTATAGTTATAGTTATTATAGTACTGTTAGACAGTGAGAGGTTGAGCTTGATACTTAAGGTCTTCCTCTACAATCTTCCTCTATTTACTCAAATGGACAAATTAAATGAAAAAACAAGTTTTATTCTTCAAACTTAGTCACAGTGCTGCATGTCTAAATGAAAATGTATTCGATTATGATCCATAAATGTGGTCAACACACGTCTCTCACTCGTTCCTCTCTGCTTCCTTGTCGTCTCTTCTCACTCGTAGCATGCTGGAGGCTGAGGCCGCTGTCGCACTGGAGAGCATTCATGCTTCTGTTCATTTACAGTTTCTTTGTCTTAACTATAGTTGTGCAGAACAAAACGAGCATTAATAAGAAAGTCCTCCGTTTTGTGTTCATCGACATTTTGGGGAGGTGAAAGCTCCGGAGCAGTGTGGACGTGGACGTGCGTGTTAAAGTGGAAACGAAGTCGTGCGGATGCAGCCTCGTCTCATCACTGTGGGACGTACAAGCCAACATCTCTGACCGAAGACACGAAGGGAGCGGCCGCCGTTGTAATGCGATGCGAGTAATCACTCTGATGGAAGACGTTTTGTTTGCATAAGAAGGAGACAGTCCCAGTCCCACTCTGCTGTGGTGCATGCTGCCTCCCTGCATGCACCACGGAGATGGAACAGAGCCAACGGGAGATGTTATTGGTTTCACATGCGCTCCGCCTGAGGCTTGGTATCGTTTTCATTGCCATTATTCAAACTTCATACAGTGCAATGTCACAGTTTAACTGATACCCACTGCGAGGAACATCAAACGGAACGTCTGCACCATGACTCTGGGCAGCTCTCAACCGTTTACAGGTCTGCTCAACAAGAGTGTAAACGCACATGATGGTCCTCTGCTGATATGTCAATGTGAGTCAATGTTTAATGGAGACAACTCCAGAAGCTATTCTCTAGTCGGTGCATCACACCAGCAGAACATGATGGAACTAACATTTCTCTGCTATTCTGTGCATTATGTTGAGGAAGATTACAGATCCACAGATCTCATGTGTTAGGCTGCTGACATCTTTAGTTCTGGTCAAAGTGGATATATGATCAATGAAACCAACAGGGATTAGGATCATTATTATCATACGAAACACGATTAATACACTCCTCAAAGCCACCAGACTCCATTGACAGAAACAGTGATTCTACCTCGCTGACCATCGTGGAACACAATTCATTCAAACTCAACAGAAACAAAAAACTGTCTCTGCTTATCTTTCCACTGTTCCATATATATATATATATATACACACACACACATTCTGGAGTATATTTCTCCCATCACGTGCGTTGGAAGCACATTATGCAAGAAAGGATGTTTTAATAAGCAGTATGCAGAGGAGGGATGATTACAGTGGAACATGTTTCAATGCTCACACACACCTGACTGTCGTTTGAAGACAGAAGAACAAATGTGAACAAAGACGTTCAAGAGACGGAGCTGATGTGACTGGATGTTAGGATTCAGTCTTTTGTTTGGTCGGCAACAAAAAACAATAAAAAAAGGTTTGACGTCTTGTCATACACACGTCTCTCTGTGACAACACATTGCTAGGGCCTGTGTGTGTGAGAGTGAGTGAGTGAGTGAGTGAGTGAGTGAGTGAGTGAGTGAGTGAGTGAGTGAGTGAGTGAGTGAGTGAGTGAGTGAGTGAGTGAGTGAGTGGTGGCTGTGAGGGAGTTTTACAAGGAATCTCTTTACTGCTTTGTGTGGTGCACACCTACTTTTACTACCCGACCACAGTGAAGCAGGAGCAGAACACACACACACACACACACACACACACACACACACACACACACACACACACACACACACACACACACACACACACACACACACACACACACACACACACACACACACACACACACACACACACACACACAGTTCCAATAAGCGCCATGTGAATGATATGGGCCGGGTGGGTTGGTATTGAGTTCTCTCCGGCTCAGTTTATGGGGAAGCTGCAGTGCGGGTGGGGGTTGTGGGGTAGGGGTAGGGGGTAAGGGGTAAGGGTGGGGGTTGTGGGGTAGGGGGGTAGGGGGTAGGGGGTAAGGGGTGGGGGTTGTGGGGTAGTTAGTTTAATTGTAGTTGTGGTCTGAGACTAGAGTGACACCTCATACAGCGTGCATGTACAGTGCTGAGTCTCATCCAAACATACAGGAAATAAGAATAACTTACTTGACTGACTCTCACAGCAGCAACATTAGAAGCAACTATCAACAGGTCAGCAGTACAGGAGCTGATCAATGTGTAGTTAAGATGTCACTGAAGTCAGCACAACAGATCCAAGTCTCTCTGAGTTCCTGTGATGAGCAGAATGCAGATACTTTGGGTTTCATTGTCAAGGAACTGAGGAATCCATCTGGAATGTTATTCTGGAGAACGTGTCTCCCTGCTGCTCTACGAATAAATAAAATCACCAACAATTCTGATCATCAACTAAAGCTATGGATTCGTCAGTGTTGCAGACTTTCCTCGCTAGTGCTGCTGCTTTCATTGGAGAACAGTTGGCAGCACTTGGCTGAGTTCTTCAGCTGGATGATCTGAGCAGCTCACTCGTTCCCAAGATGAAGAATAACAAGCCGAGCTCCAACTCTCCGCTAGTACAATCTCACCAATGAAGTATCATTGGGTTTTGGATGAATCAAGTTGTCTAAAGACAAAATAAGTAATAAATAATAAAAAAATAATCATTAGATTAGTTAATAATGAAACAATTGTAGTGTATGATACACTATATGATACACTGTATGATATATGATACACTGTATGATATATGATACACTGTATGATATATGATACACTGTATGATGTATGAAATTTTGCTCTTCTGTCCTTCTGAGTGGCAAACCTCTCAATAACCTTCTTATTGAAGTCAGGCATGTCCCTGACACGTTTCCTCTCCATGGAGAGCAGAGCCAGAGCATTAAGGCGATCCTGTGTCATGGTGTTCCTCAGGAAGGTCTTGATCCTCTTCAAAGTAGAGAAGCACCTCTCGGATTCAGCTGTGGTCATGGGTGTGGTGATGAGGATCCTGAGGAGAGTGACAGTCTCTGTGAAGGTGCTCTGAAGGTTGTTCTCCATGAAGAACTGTTACATAGGCACTGCACCACTGCAGGCCTTGAACTCACTGTTCTCATAGATGAGGGACAGCTCTGTTTTGAGCTTGGCCTGGTTCAACATGGGGTAAGCCTCCACTGTGGTTTCAAGCGCTGAATCAGGGAACCTCACACTGTGTTGTGGGAACAACTCTCCATGTAACAGTGTTGTGCTGATGAGGTGCTGGGTGAAGGCGAACCGCTCCTTGGCTTGCATCAGGATGGTATCACATACCTGTAAAAGAGATAAGCTTAAAATTTGCAATAAAGCTATTTCGATGAAAGTGATTCTGATTGAACACTTTCCAAGTCAAGTATATGACTTTTGAAAATTCAGAAATACAATGTGTGTAAAATCTTACAAAGAACTTTAGATGATGGAAAATTATAACTACATCATCAAAATGTATCAGAAAGTCAGTTACCAGCTTGTCCTCCCCTTTTCAAGGAGGCAGACGACTATGTTACTGAATATTTGACTACTTCCTGTAATTAGCATACACACATATAGCATACACACATACAGCATATGTCTGTGTGTGAGTGTATAAAGTATATATATTGACAACTACATCACATCTTACCTCTGTAGCCAGCCTCTGTTGTTCTCCTGGTCCCAGCATCCTCCGTTGCTTTTTGGGCTGGTGCTGCTGGTCAGATGCACTGTCCCCACACGGAGAGGAGACGGAGGCTCTGTCCCAAAAAATAAAGTTTAAGTTGCTAACTTGCCATCTTCAATAACAACTAGGCCGCTTCTAGAAATTGACTTGGTGGACCTGAATAAGCCGGTTATTAGAAATTGTGCTTATACCTGTATTATTATACAAATCTTTTTCCTTTTAAACTATTTAAACATATATCATTGTGATGTTCTCTATGATAATCCTTCACTTTGATGACTAGGCACATTTAGGCTTTGTATTAATATAATTATAATTAGCTTTATCAGCCAATAGTAGATATAGTTATTGACCTGATCATTCGAATGCTGTCTGTGAACCTTTGGACAAGTGACTTAATGAAGACAGGGTCGATGTTCCTCTTCTGCAGCTGGTTGAAGAGCATGTCCACATTTGGCATGATCTTGTGGAACAATGCTAGGAAAAAACAGAAAGTCTCGTCTTCAAGCATCCTCGCAAAGCCCCCTGCCTCTTTGACAGTTAGGGGATCAAAGTTCCAAGAGTCTCTGATGGCCTCGAAACACTTCAGGAGGTCGTCCTTGTGCTCGTACACAGTGTTTACAGAGCGACTGTGGAAGTTCCACCGTGTCGTAGAGGCTCTAGGAAGTCGATGGGCAACCACTTGGTCAAGCACGGTGGTTCGCTTGGGTGACCTGGAGAAGAAGGCAAAAAATCCACCAAGGTCAGAAAAGAAGGTGCGGATCCTGGGGATGTGTGATGTTGCCTTCTGCATGATGAGGTTCAGCTGATGCGCGTAGCAGTGGACGTAGTGAGCATTTTCGTAGACATCCAACATCTTACGCTGCACTCCGCCGGCGGCTCCCCTCATTACAGCAGCCCCGTCGTACGCTTGGGCGATAAGTTTGGCCTTTTGTCCGCTTGGGAGGATGGTGCTCAGCCTCTCCATAAGCGCTGTAGCGATGGTGTCAGCGGTTGCGTTCTGGATGGTAATGTGCTCGAAAAACTGCTCTTGCACGTTATTGTTGGCGTCTATGTAGCGTAGCACAAGCACCAGCTGGCAGTGGGTGGAAATGTCCGTCGTCTCGTCTGCTTGAATGGCAATAAAATCAGCGGTCTTTACTTCCTCCAGAATGTACTCCCTTTAAACACGCTAGCTGTCTTAAGGTGCTCCTCCAACACACCGTCGAGGGACGCAACAAAATCCACCAGTCCCTTGAACACGCCAGGATTGTCAGAGGAGTCAGTCTCGTCATGCCCACGCAAGGCCAACTCAAAAGCCCCACAAAACTTCACACAATCAATTATTTTGGATAGAATGTGCCGGTTTTTATCCACCTCCTCGTTGTGTTTCCTCACTGCAATCCTGTGTCCGTCGTCCAGCTGAGTTGCGATGTTCACTTTGCCCAATATGGCGAGCTTGATGGAGTTATCCATGTGCGTCCTGGTGTTCTCATGTTTTCTTATTTTTTCAGACAGGTGCTTCAAGTCCCTCACTCCCGTAACTGTCCATGCTGATTCTGCCCCCGTTGTTTTAAAAAGCAAGCATGGTGAGCAAAATACGGCATTAGCACAACTGCATCCAGCTAGCCAAACTTTCTTGGTGTACCAGTCTCTGGAGAAGTGTCGCGTGTGCTGCTTCCCTTTCACACCAGTCTGCTGTGTTATTGTGATGTCAGGTTGTTCTGGACCCAGTTCTTTTACCTGTAGTTTCTCCGCCAAAGTTCTCCTCTCAAACGGGTCTTGGAGGAGAGATTTTACCGAGTTAGGGTTGAGTCTTGGAAGAGTAGCGTTACTGCTCGCACTTGCCATTGTCATGTCGTTAAAATGGCGTTTCTTGAGACTAGCCCTGATGAGAACGCGCAGCTCCGGGGGCCTGATCGTTCTGGCCCACAGCTGAATCTATTTGAGGGCGCTGATTGGCTAAATTGTATGTCACTCATTTATATCTTGAATCAGCAATTGGCTAAACTGCTTCATAGACCCGTCTCTTTTGGGCCAAAACGATTAGGCCCCCCTAGCTGCGCGTTCTCAGAGTGTCGTGCACACAGGCAGAGAGCACGAGCAGACGAGCACACAGGCGGAGAGGACAAGCAGGAAAAGCATATACTTTGCGCAGATATCATATTTTACACACATTACTGGGTACATTCCATAGTTCAAAAGCACAAATATTGACAATTTGTATAATTTATGATTCACTAGCTTAGGCCCCCACCTCAGCGGAGCGAGCCGTCGTCGGTTGTTAGGAGTGCTGAGGAATGGTTGATGGAGATCTGGCCTGATGCGGTTTGGGGGAGGCTTAGCTGAGGATCCACTGCGGCTCCCGGGCCTTGCAGACCCCCGATCTCCATGGAATAGGAGCATGATGACTATGGGGGGAGATAACCCTTAGCAAGAGGGAGGGAGGGTGGGGTGCAGAAAACTCGAGTGTGCCGAGGCTTAGAGTGGGTAGGTAGTTATAGGAGTGTGGCCGGAAGTGGGCGAGTGGCTGAGGTGTGGTCCTGCTCCTGAAATTCAGCTAAGTTATCTCCAATTCACTAGCTTAGGCCCCCACCTCAGCGGAGCGAGCCGTCGTCGGTTGTTAGGAGTGCTGAGGAATGGTTGATGGAGATCTGGCCTGATGCGGTTTGGGGGAGGCTTAGCTGAGGATCCACTGCGGCTCCCGGGCCTTGCAGACCCCCAAAATAAGCCTGTGCGCTGGTCGGCAAGATCGAGTGGGGATTTGTGGGTTTAAGGATGGCGTTGGATATGGCCGAACCGATGTTGGACGGGTGTCCGCAGGAGGGCTGAACTCCTGGAATGGGAAACGAGAAAGCCATGGCATTGCGGTGGCCCAGACGTGAGCTGCATCGAGGGCGCGCCCTTGGCGGACGGGTGTCGCAGTGTCGTTTGGTGATTGGGTTACCGACTGCTAGGTTGTCAGGAGTTTAAGGTTATGGACTTGCTGGCCGTCTGCCCCCGTGATGGCTGTGGCTACTATTGGTCAGATTTCGTAGCATGAGTGATTTCGTAGCATGAGTGGAAACGACTGGCATCTGCTTGCAGGATCCGGCTGGTCTACGGCAATGTCGTCCGCCGTGGAAACCCCCCAAAAGGCGGCAGGGGGAGCGGCATCGTTGTTGCGTGATGTGATCCGTTGCTGTGATCCGTTGTTGCTTGCTGCATTGCTGCGTCGTTGCTTGCTGCGTCGTTACGTTGCTGCATACGTTGCACTGCGTTGCTGCGTCCCGTTGTTGCTTGCTGCGGCCTGTTGTTGCTTGCTGCGTCGTTGCTGCGATACGTTGTTGCTGGGGTAACGTGGCTACGTTCGGTGGCTGTGATGCGTAGATGCGATGCGTGGCTGCTGCGTCCCGTTGTTGCTTGCTGCGGCCTGTTGTTGCTTGCTGCGTCGTTGCTGCGATACGTTGTTGCTGGGGTAACGTGGCTACGTTCGGTGGCTGTGATGCGTAGATGCGATGCGTGGCTGCTGCGTTCAGTGGCTGCGTCTTCTTTCTAGGAAAAGCAGGATAGGGGAGGAGGACGGAGGAGAGGGAACCTGGCAACCCGGTGCCAGGGAACTGCATAGGAAAAGCAGGATAGGGGAGGGGGACAGAGGAGAGGGAACCTGGCAACCCGGTGCCTGGGAACTGCATAGGAAAAGCAGGATATGGGAGGGGGACAGAGGAGAGGGAACCTGGCAACCCGGTGCCAGGGAACTGCATGGGAAAAGCAGGATAGGGGAGGGGGACGGAGGAGAGGGAACCTGGCAACCCGGTGCCAGGGAACTGCATAGGAAAAGCCGGATAGGGGAGGGGGACAGAGGAGAGGGAACCTGGCAACCCGGTGCCAGGGATCTGCATCTGCGTTGCTGCATCCCGTTGTTGCTTGCTGCGTCGTTGCGTTGCTGCGTTATGTTGCTGCGATACGTTGTTGCTGGGGTACGTTGTTGCTGGGGTACGTTGTTGCGCTGCATTGCTGCGTTCCGTCGTTGCGTGACTACGTGGTTGCTTGCTGCGATGCGTCGTTGCGTGGCGTGGCGTGGCGTGGCTACTGCGTTCCGGCGTTTCTGCGTTGCTACGTTTCGTTCCGGCATGGCTGCGGCGTTCCGTGGCTGCGTTGCGTTGTTGCGATTCGTTGTAGCGTTCCGTTCGGTTGCTGCATTCGGTTGCTGCGTTCGGTTGCTGCGTGCGGTTGCTGCGTGCGGTGGCTGCGATGCATAGATGCGATGCGTGGCTGCTGCATTCCGCCGTTGCTGCGTTCCGTTCCGGCATTGGCGCGTTCCCTTCCATTCCGGCGTTGCTGCGTTTACGTTGCATGGCTGAGTCGGTCCGTGGCTGCGTTGCTGCTTGCTGTTGTCCGTTGCGTTGCTGCGGTGCAACCCGGTGCCTAGGTACGGCAGAAGAAAGGTGGTGTAAGACAACAGTAAAGGGACAGCTTAGAAAGGGGGGCGGCTTAGAAAGGGGGACAGGGGAAGGGGGCCTGGCAACCCGGAACTTTGTGGGTTGGGGGGCGGAGCCTCTGGGTGCGTGGTGGCATCACGGTCATTGGCGTCACGCCGGAGTGTTTGCATGCAGGTACGTTTTTTTTTTTTTCCTAACGTGACTTTGGGAAAGTTGTGAGGAGTTGGCACGGTTTGCTTTGTGGCGTCGATGTGCTTAGCAGGCGGACTGTGGTCGAGTTGGAGATCAGCTGGTGCGTCTTCGATCAGCTGGTGAGTCTTCGATCGGCTGGTGCGCTGGAGCGTGGAGGCGTTTTTTTTTTTTTTTTTTTGGGCGCTGCGTGCCGAGCGGCCAGAGTCGCCGGAGGCTCGTTCCCGAGCTGGTCTGGAGCGAGCGAAGAAGGAGAGAGCTGGATTTTACGTTTCCGTTGTATGGAGGTAGCGGGTCTCCCTCTGCCACCGAGATGTGGGTTAAAGGCGGACGGCCGTGAGTCCGACTCTTCGTATTGTCGGGTTCTGGCGGGTGGATGCAGCTGGTCGGCGAGGAGCGTGGAGCGTGGAGCTCCGGTTGCCGTGGAGCTCCGGTTGCGAGTGCAGAAAACTCGAGTGTGCCGAGGCTTAGAGTGGGTAGGTAGTTATAGGAGTGTGGCCGGAAGTGGGCGAGTGGCTGAGGTGTGGTCCTGCTCCTGAAATTCAGCTAAGTTATCTCCAATTATTATAATTTCTATTTTTTTTTTTTTTTTTCTTTTTTGTGTGGCTCATGGTGGGGCCATGCCCCATGGCCCTCTATTGACCAGCCGCCACTGCATTTAGTTTCACTTTTATAATATGAATGCAGCAGTTTTTAACATAGTGTGTTATTGTCTGCAGTGTGATCTGGTTACTTGGTTATTTGTGTTATATGTGCGAGAAAATATGTGTTTTTAATTTGGAAAGATGCGGTCATTGAAAGCATTCAGCGCCAAAGCATGAACAGTGATTAACAGCGGTGACTGGGTGCAGTGCAGCCTACTGACCAGCAGGTGGCAGTGTAGATATGCTGGAGCCCAGGGTGTGAGCTGCGTCTGTGAGAGGACAGGCCCCTCAAGGCCTGAACCCGAACCCTCGGGGACTTCACTGTCATCACCTGTTCAGTGGTTGAGTGTGAGAGGCTGTGAGGGCTTGAGGCGGTGTGAACACCAACGGGACAGCACTTTACTGCGACATTACGTTACCTTGACAACGTTACGTACAATCGTGGGTTTTTATGTGTTTTCATGTGTTGTTATGTGTTGTTATGTGTTGTTATGTGTTGTCATGTGTTGTCATGTGTTTTCATGTGTTTTCATGTGTTGTCATGTGTTCTTATGTGTTCTTATGTGTTCTTATGTCTTTTCATGTCTTTTCATGTGTTCTTATGTACCATCTTTAATCCTTAATGTGTAAAGTTAACATGTGCCGTCCTCTTTGTTTACCCATTTTGTTTTAAACGTTCCGGCTTCCACCGTGTTTAATGTCACGGTACTATGAATTTTAGATAATTCCCTTGACTCAAAATGTCTGCGAGAGAGCCCTCAAATAATATCAGGCATGATCAATAATTTGTCAGGGGGACAGCCCAAAACCTTCATAGACTTTTCCGGTAACGCGCCTCAAAGACCGTGAGTGTGGAGATTGGGATTGGGTCATAGGTTTGTTGTCAGGGGAGGGAAGGGGGTGTCCTTATTGGTTGAATGAGGGACTTCCCTCATACAGTGTCCTGCTCCAACAGAGAGAGAGTTCTAGCTGCCCGTTGGGCACTTTCACTGTCCACATAATGAGTACAGTGGCACATGGTACAGTTCATTCAGACACCCGTTCCAGCCTCACATTCGCTGCAGATCATTGAGTACATCATGACAAGTATTCAGCCAGCACTGCTAACATTGAGCTCAACTGATACAGCTAATGCTTCAGTGCAGTTTCTCCACCAGCTTGTCACACATGCAGTGACGTGCACAAACTCGTTATTCAGTGATGATCGGTATTCATTCGTTTCATTTTCACTGATATTCTTCTTCCAGTCATTTCAAAAACAGCCATGCACACAGTGTATACAAGGAACATGAAGCCGTTAGCATTAGCACAATAAGTGAAGAAGAAGGTGCAGGCCAGGGCAACCTCCGGCTCTGCCGAGTGAAGCCGATGCTGAAGCGTCTTAACTTGCATTGTCTTTGGGTGGAGGTCTCTCAGCTCTGTATAAGATCTCGCCACACGTGTCAATTGAAGTGAAGTCAATTTTATATGTAATAAATCAAATTTGCCTCAAGGGGCTTTATAATCTGTACACCAGACGACACCCTCTGTCCTTAAACCCTCAATTTGGATAAGGATGCAACATTTCGTGAGAGTAACAGAGGAGGGATCCCTCTTCCAAAACAGTAACAATCTATTCACAATAGACTTGAAAGACTTCTGCTTTACAACCGATCAACGGATGTGTGATGTTAACCCCACCAGCATGGTCAGCTTCACTGCTCAGTGGCTGGATGAAGTCTTCGTGTTGAAGCCGGCTCTACCACACAGGAATTCTTTCGGATCCCACACAGCGGCAGTGATATCAATTGTCTTTAAACAACCCAGTCAGTGGAGAAAATGTTGGCATTGTACATTTCCGCAAATCAGGTGCTGCGTTGAACGTGGATGATGGTGAAACAAAGAGGTTTCATAAATACGGTTCATATCAACATCTGACCCTGTGCTATTCCTCTGCGGAATATGCATGTCCAGTTTGGGAGAGGTCAACCCATGCCAAGAAACTTGACCCAGCACTAAACAAGACCTGCCGCCTGATCACTGGCTGCTTGAAACCCACCAACACAAGCAACCTTCACCTCCTCGCTGGCATTGCCCCTGCTGATATTAGACGGGAAGTTGCCAGCCGAGTCGAGAAAACAAAATCTACTAGTGATGAACGCCATCTCCTCCATGGATGTCACCCTCCGGCCCAACGGCTAAAATCAAGAAGAAGCTTTCTCAGCCATGTCCAGCCCCGAATAAAATCTCGGGAAGTAACCAGACTCCAACTCTGGAGGGAAAAGCTTGAGAATGACCGTCCTCCAACTGTCATGGGAACACCCCCACTGAAAACCTTCCCCCTGGCCCAGAAGCACCATGGGCTCAATGGAAAACACTAAACCGCCTCAGGACGAGAACGGGACGATCAAAAGCTGCTCTGGTCAGATGGAGCTACAAGGCTGGCCCAACCACATGTGAATGTGGAGAAGCAGACCACAGTCCTCTACTACCCAACCCTTGCAACTCAAAAGACCTTGCAGTGTTCAATGAAAATGCAAAGGACTGTGTAAAGAAATGGGAAACTGTCATATAACCATCACGCTTCAGTGAAACGAAACGAAAAGAAGAATCAACATTACATTACATTACATTACAGTAATTTAGCAGACGCTTTTATCCAAAGCGACTTACAATAAGTGTATTCAACATCGGTTTTCGAGAGAACAACTAGTCACCAGAAGTCATAACTGCATCTCTTTTCTTCAAACAAGCATCTAAGAGCATAAACCAGCGCCAATGTACAGTGCAGAAACAATTGAATGCAGTAAGTGCCACAAACGAATAAGAAAATGATAAGTGCAATAAGCTAGTATGAATACAATAGATGCTAAGTAAGTGCTAAGTGGAAGGCTCAGGGTAGGCCTTCTTGAAGAGGTGAGTTTTCAGCCTGATGAAAGATGGGCAGCGACTCTGCTGTCCTGAGGTCAGTGGGGAGTTCATTCCACCACTGAGGGGCCAGGACAGGAAACAGCCTCGACCGGGTCGATCGGCCGCAGGGACCTCTGAGCGACGGGGCAACCAGTCGCCCCGAGGCAGCAGAGCGAAGTGGTCGGGCGGGGGTGTAGGGCTTGACCACGGCCTGGAGATAGGAAGGAGCTGTTCCTTTCACTGCCCTGTAGGCTAGCACCAGAGTCTTACACTGGATGCTCTTACAGGGAGCCAGTGTAGAGAACGGAGAAGGGAAGTTGTGGGAGAACTAGGGGCGATTGAACACCAGGCGAGCTGCAGCTTTCTGGACAAGCTCCAGAGGTCTGATGGCCGACGCCGGGGCTCCGGCAAGTAATGAGTTGCAGTAGTCCAGGCAGGAGATGACCAGAGCCTGGATGAGCACCTGCACCGTCTCCTCACTGAGGAAGTGAATCCTCCTGATGCTGTAGAGCAGGAATCTGCAGCAGCGTGTAACCGATGCAATGTTTGCTGAGAACGACAGTTGGTCGTCCAGGGTCACACCCAGGTTCCTCGCAGTCCCAGTTGGCGTCACCACGGTATCATCAATGGTGATGGACAGGTCTTTGTGCGGGCAACCCTTCCCCGGGAGGAACAGTAGTTTGGTTTTGTCCAGGTTGAACTTGAGGTGGTGTGTCGTCATCCACTTCGAGATGTCAGCCAAGCACGCAGCGATGCCTCCACTTGAGGGTCACCGGAGGAAATGACAAGACCAGCTGGGTGTCACCAACCTCGTATCATGCTTGGAAACATGAACAATGTTAACGTACAACAATGTTAACGTACAACAATGTTAACGTACAACAATGTTAACGTACAATGTACAGATTAACATACAACGATTGGTTAAGTTTCTACAACACAGCTGCTTGGTTGAGTTCAGAAAAAAAGATCGTGATTGGCGTTAAAATAATGTGGTTACTATCGTAAATAAATACCAAATGGCCATAGCAGACTTTTTGTACGCAATGTTACGTAACAACATTTTATTACCGTTTTTTGTTAGAATAATAACGTAACAATGTAACATAACAACGTTACTAGCGTGAATAAATAACCCTTTGCGGACGCAAAGTTACATAACAAGCGTAACGAGCCTAAATATACGTTTACGTTTGGTTTCAGACGGGACACAGATAAAGGCCTCTTGGGTGAAAGTCCAGTGTTTGTTTGACACCATCTTCCCGCTCGTGGACTTACTCTAATTTTACCAGATAACTTTCAATAACGCTCGCTCAATATACTACATCACTTGCTCTGACTGAGTGCAAAGCGTCCGCATTCAACGTATCCGCGGTTTGCAGGAATGTACAATGCCAACATATGTTTGAAAACATGCCTAGATTTACATTTGGCAAAGTGTTTCCAGCTTGAGCTGTTTGAACTTATTATGCCTGAGGTTGTTTTGGACTGAAAAAGCTTGACTGACGGGGTTTCCATCAGAAGACGTGTTCACCTGCAGACACAACAGCTGATGTGATCCCCACTGTGAAAGCCTTCCTCTAATGATGGCCATAGAGATATTATAAAGTAGGGGTGTTGGCTGCTTGGTGACAACCGCACTTCCATCGAGTGTGTGAGGCCAGTTTGGATTTGCTTGCTGTCTGCCAAATATTCTACGACTCTGCATAAAGCACCTGCCTTGCAATACCGCAACAACACATCTGGAGGAGAACCCTGTTGAGGCACGAAGGCACCACGAATCAGTGGGGCAATGTCAACCACCTAGCTTATAATGGCTGAGTTATGCTATGAAGGAAGTAGTTTGTACATGTTCGCTATTAAAGAAGACTCCGAGCCCTTTGAGGCTGAACTAGGCACAGCAGTGCTTTCAACTAAATGCTAACACCAGCATGCTCACATGCCAATGTTGGGATCTGGCGACGCCTCCTGGCTGGCTAAGCCCCTCACGTGTGTCTTCCCTCTCAACAAACGCCTGACCTGGGATCTGCTTCAACTCCACCCAGGATGACCACACCCCCAGCTCCTGCCAAAACCTGATGCTGACCCTTCATTGGCCAAGAAAGCGCCCCCCGCTGTTCGTTTCGACCTGCTTTATAAGCTCCAGCACAGCGAGAATCGCCCTCTTCGCGCCGGACTCGTCCTGGCTACAAGAAGACCCACAGCCTCTTCCTCCAGCATCAAGCTGGCAACGGAAGACTCACGAGGAGCCGCGGCCTCATCAAATCCTGTCAGGTCACATGTTACATTCGCTGGTCGAAAACAGACTGTGTTTTATTTTGAGTTCTGGATCCTAGTGAGAGAACGGATAGCTTCTATCCCGTACCTCCACCCTTTTTGTGTACACAGCCGGCAGGAAGACGATTAACCCTCTTTCCTCGCTGAAGAACGCCGGGAGGAACGAACCGACCACGTCGCCTCAGCCGAAGTTAAATAGCCCTCTCTGCAGAGAGGAGATCGAGTCTGCGTCCGCTCCAGAGAGAGCCACGCTACTGGGAGTATCGACTCCTGAGGACCGAGTTATCCCCAGTCTGCGCCCGCTACGACAGCCGCGCTGCCAAGTCAACACTCGAGGACTGACCGATTCCCACCACGGGAAACGGGCCCCACCTAACGAAGCTTCTCCAAGTAAGATTCATGGTATCTGGGCATAGCTTAGCATTAGCTTAGCATTAGCTGAATATAGCCTATTCATTGATGTGTTGTTATTCCCGCATCCTGTTGTGTTAAGTCACTGTCTTGTTACACCGCGTTATTGCGCAACCATCGCGGACCACGGAGTCCCGTTATATTGTGTATTTCCTGCTGTAACTGTTTGCATTAGACCCGTCACTGCTAGTGGGTGTAGAGTTTGTGAATTTATCATTTTAAAGACCGAAACTACGGTGGCCGGACCCTCGTCTCGCCGTCTGAGTTTCGGGGTGATAAGAAAGCAATACGCTCACCTCACTGCAGTGGTAAAGATCTGTTTGTTTTGGGATTTATTTTATTTCGTTTGGTATCCTCTCTTCCTTAAATCGGCTCTGTGAGTGAGGTGAGAATCGTGGCTATCACTGCATAAGCTGCCGTCAGTTCACAACGACGACGGCAGACTTGTGCATGATAAGACCAGCTGTTCTCACACTCACTACGACGCGTCACACACGCAGAAGCTTTGACTTCTCTCTCTCTCTTTTTCTTTCTCTCTGTCCCTTAACCTACACACACATAGTTAGGGCCTATGAGCCTGGGGAAACCCTTCGCAATCGATTGCCTCTCACACGTGCTGCGCCGTCACACGTGGTCACACACATACAGCCACCTCTTAGCCATTTTGTCCGCCATCTTGGTTTGTAGTTCTTGGTTTGTAGTTCTAGATGGACCCTCCCTTTTTCATCACTGATTGAATAGGTTACAGCCCCTCCTCACACACACACACACACACACACACACACACACACACACACACACACACTTGCATACATACATACATACCCACACATATGTATATATATATATATCCTTACCCCATTTTATTCATTTCACTTTAGGTTAGACACATAAAATTGTATGATAGTGTTTGTTGGTTGCAATATTACTTGATTTGATCATTTATTATTTTGATTTAATAAACTCTGTTATATTTTAAAGAGCAGTCGTCTGTGATTACTTGTGCATATGTGTGTAATAAAAGCTGGATGTAGTAGCCTGTGTTTGAACTTAAACCTTCACTGTCACTCTGAATGTGTAGTCGTACCCGACTATTGACATTATGAGTGGCCACTAATTATGAGACTTAGTTTTATCATTTGGTTGTTGGTCCCTGTTTGCAGGGTGGTGCCCCGTTGTTATTAATAATCATTAATAATTGTTACTTACATTAATAATTCTATTGATGTCAAGAATTCAGTTTCTTAAATGCTGATAACCCAAACATGCTCCTCTACGTTCCCAACACCAACTAACCGTTTTGCCAAAGTATCTGGGCTTCCTCTCAAAATTTGTCAATGATAATTACAAATCTCATAGCATGTCGCTTTCCCTTAGCTGATCCAGAGAGATGACCTGAATCCTGGAACCATATCAGCGTCAGTGGACACGACACGACATGTTCAGACGTCTGGACGTACATGTAAGCGTTGCTCTAGGATTCATGAATTATGCTGTCGGGATAAAATCTACAAACCTTCTGGAGGACAGCTGGCGGTATTCTGTGGTCAGCATTTTCCTCAGCGACCGCTGCGGATCAGTAACCTGTAACCTCGTCTCCTCCCACATTGCCCTCTGTCACTCTGTAAAGCTGGTTCGGTTTCACATCTAACAGGCTCATTAAACAGCAAGGGGAAATTAATTGCTCAGCTAATTAATGCTAATGGGAGAGCCACCCCTACATGCACAGGGTAAATGTGACACGGCTGATTATTTGTACCAGTCTGGTAATTATACCAGATTACATGCAAAGCCCTTGTGGCTTCCTGTTGTTATATGGAGGCCTAGGGCAGCGCTCAGACAGTTTAACTGGATGTGTGTTGTGTTTTACCTCGATGCCCATGTAGTGAGGCTTTGAAATTAAACTTTTAAACTTTTAAACTGAAATTAAACTTTTAACTAATGTGTTAGCTGCGTGTGTTCAAAAAATATGTTTGGCAAATCTGCTGATTCATTTTCTTGCTGAGAGTTAGCATAAAGACTGGGACCAGTAAAGAGTAAAGAGACGTTACCACATGAATTACTTTATTGGTATCGGTTTCATTTTAAGGGAAGTGTTACTGTTATTGGTAGTTATCGTAACCTTTTTAAACAATACCCACCTCGAGTGCTGATTGGTTGATGTTTAACCTTGGACAGAGCTGTGCTAGCTGTTTGCCCAGTCGTTGTGCTAGCCTAAACTAACTGGCTTAAACTGGCTAAGTTGCTCAAGCAACATATTTACAGGTTACAGGGTTCCTTTATTTCTCACTGTACACTGATGTTGCACAATGGAACACACACGGAACATATGTACACATATTCAAATTATAACAGAATAAAATGAAATGAAACAAAACAATATGCAGTTAGTTATTAGATACATACATAGACCACGGTTTATAGAAGGAATGAGGGCAGCAGTAATGTACAGA
The DNA here is from genome assembly GCA_028022725.1 of Lycodopsis pacificus. Classification (NCBI taxonomy): domain Eukaryota; kingdom Metazoa; phylum Chordata; class Actinopteri; order Perciformes; family Zoarcidae; genus Lycodopsis; species Lycodopsis pacificus. The sequence continues at coordinate 22,354,256 of CM051702.1, forward strand.
ACCAGCAAAACAGAAAGTTATGTGTATGTCATTTATTAATGGTGCATTTGAGGCATATTATAAAGCTGCTCTCTAGTCTGGTACTATGACAGTGGATACTTCTGTCCATCTGGTCAGACGGCAGCAGGGTGAACTGCTGGGCTGGGTTTCGTCTTTCCTTTGGTCTCTGCGCAGGCACCTCACCTCACTAATATCACTGACGCTTGGTACGTATATGGGTACCAACCATGTTCTGGCTGTTTTTTGACCATGCAGACGGTATGGATGGTTTCCATCTTCACATCTCCTCAAGCAAGTAATGTATTTCCTAGACCAGGGATTCCCAAAGTGTGGTGCGCGCACCCCCAGGGGGAGAGACAGCGAGATCCTTCTTGTGGCACCGGCACCTCTCCGTCACTCAGCGTCAATCTGTGTCACTCATCGTCAATCTGTGTCACTCATCGTCAATCTGTGTCACTCATCGTCAATCTGTGTCACTCATCGTCAATCTGTGTCACTCAGCGTCAATCCCCGTCAGTCTCTGGCAGTTCAGCCGAAAGACTCAGCTGTGGCAGGCGAGCATAGTTCGGCACCCGTCAAGAAACTGCGGAGCTGAGGGGGCGGAGCCACATTTAAGTATGATTTTGCTGGTTTTGCAACAAAATGGAACATAATACACTCTTTCCAAATTATTACTTTTATAGTCATTTAAAACAATCGGCTAAAATGATGAAAATAAATCATCCGTTTTATTATCATTTAAAAGTATATATATATATATATATATATATATATATATAAAAAATTTAAATTAAAATTAAAACCCATAAAATGTCCAATCCAAAAATACATGTTTGAAAATATCTTCACTCTTCCTCTGCTTATATGTATATGTATGTCAGTAGTAGGGTTGGGTATCATTTGGGTTTTTTCCGATACCGGTGCTAAAACGATACTTTTAAAACGATACCGATGCCTGAAAGGTGCCTGAACCGATACTTTTTTCTTCAAATTGAACAATATATTAACTGTTAAAGTATACTATAAATATAAATAAATACAAAACACTTGGCTTCAAACTACAGCTTCAAACTTTTTAACTATGAACAATATGTTAACTGTTAACAGTTTACAGTATACTTCAATAAATATAAATAAATGCAAAACACACACACACACACACTTTGTACACACACTGCAGCAATTATTTTGCCGAAATATGAGCATATGTTCCTCCTCTGGCAAAATACAACATGTCTCATGACTTATTTTATTTGACCAGTTGGTGGCGGTAATGCGCCAATTCGTCGTTTGCCAACTGCCAGTACACCTCAAAGGAGGAGAAGAAGAAGAAGAAGAAGCTTTCACGTGCCTGTGTTGCTGTGCTTATGAGCGACAGCGCTCAGTAGCCAGTTGTAATAATACTATGAGTGAGGAGCGGAGGACCGAGTCCTGCTGCCAGGACGGAGTCATCAGAGTAGTGTAAAAAAAGTATTTCAATCGGCGCAGGCACCAAAATGAAGCACCGAAATCTGCGTTACATTTCTGTCCGGTCCGGTAGGTGACAGAGAGTGACCCAGGGTGACAGAGAGTGACCCAGGGTGACAGAGAGTGACGCAGGGTGACAGAGAGTGACCCAGGGTGACAGAGAGTGACGCAGGGTGACAGAGAGTGACGCAGGGTGACAGAGAGTGACGCAGAGTGCCAGAGAGTGACGCAGGGTGACAGAGAGTGACGCAGAGTGCCAGAGTGACGCAGGGTGCCAGATACGGATGTATTTAATGCAGGTTATTTCATCTGATATTTGATGTAGATGGTTAATTTGCAACCAAGTTGTATACATCATGTATTTACTTGTTATTTGTTTGTAATAGAAAAGTGAGCATGTGTAGTTCATGAAGCAATAAATAATGACAATTGAAAAATATAGAGAGATGTTTGGTTCATTCTTTTCAAACACTAAGCCTAATTTACCTAAGTCATTGATTTAATTGTCACATTTAAATCCTGAAGTGACTGGTGAAACAGAAGAAATTAAAAGGCCAAGATGAGAAGATATAATGTTGCTGACAGTAGTCAGAGCTGCCACAGTGTGTGAGGGGGGGGGGGGGGGGGGGGGGATTGGGGGTGCGTGAACCCGGTCTGGATGTAGAAGGGGGTGCGTGGCCTAAAACGTTTGGGAACCGCTGTCCTAGACTGTTGTTTCCCTAACAATAAGACAATGATATTTAGCAGTGACAATATTTAGCTCTCTCAGACAGTCTGGTCAATTCTGTTGAGACGGACACAAGTACAACCAGCTGTTACCACTATGAACCTCCCCGTATCCCACCGAGCGCCAGCCTGTCTTCCCCCTCTACTTATGCCCTGACATGATTATAGCACATTATTATCCTCACAGTACCCTCTGTGTGTCCCGCCATGCTAATCTCTGTTCAAACGTGCTCACCTGTAATTAACCCTTCTGTTGATTGTCCTGCATTATTACACACAGCCTGCATAGAGCTGCTTCTGGTTTCAAGTATGGTCGTCGTGGTGAACACCTGTCCAGGTGAGTTGGAAATCAGCGCAGCGTGTCTGAGGTGTGCTGGCCTGGACTCAGCGTTGAAGCAGTTTCTGGTGGCACTTGTTGCCACATTGTCTCAACAGTATTCCCAACAGATCCATTCTGCTGAAGGATGGATTACCTCACCAAACCTTGGGAGGAGATCATGTGCTTCAGTTGCTGCTTTGTTTGGATTCTGTAAACCTCGTATTGATTTGTCAGTGAAGCATAACTGATGCCCTGTAAAAGCCCTCACAGTGAACACACCGTTTTATTATTCATATTCCTATTTGTTTATACGCCGACTTTCCCGACCGTAAAAATGTGAGGACCGTCTTTGGAATGTGCATCAGTGTTGTCATGCAGTTTTTGTGGGTTGTTGTAAATGAATATGGTGTGGGACTGGAACATCCAATCACTGCTGTGGAGCAGCACAGTTAAGCATTTGATTTGTTAGGAAACTGTCGTGTTGTTTTATTTTCTTAGGATGAAGGAAGGATGGACTACAGTGGAAAAGAGCCTATTCTTGTTGCTTGTTGCCATTTAATCTGCAGACGTGTGAGAAACAACATCTTTCTAATGCAGCTTTCATACAATGGCAAATGATGTTACATTGGACACTGCTGTAAAAATAGAATAAACATAAAAAATTTAGGTACTACCAAACAACACGACTGAGTTTCCTGATTTGAGCTACATGCTAACATTAGCATGCTAACATGCTCACAATGACAACGCTAACATGTTGATGTATAACAGATAGAATGCTTAATGGTTTTACACTCTAAGTTTAGCACGTTAGCATGCTAACCTTTAGCTTACTATCACAAAACAGCTGCACGCTAATGGAACTTCCATTGAGGATTTGGTCAAAAAACAATTGTATTGGACAAAATGAAAGGTTGACCTGAGGAAAAGTCACCAAAGTTATTACGATTCATTTTGAGCGGAACAAAAGAAGAAATAGCTAAAAAGTGCAATTCATTAATTTCAGTCTGCGGCTGACTTTCACCGCAGGCCCTTTGATGAAGCCAGTTGTGGCTGGAGGCACACAAACATTATGGTATCATATGGAATTATCGTGAATGTGATATCTCAGGAACGCCTGGAGGGGAAGAATGTGCCAATTATGATAATTCCACGCAAATGTCTAATAGGATGAAATGATGAAGTGATGACATTTTGGACATACATGGATGTAAATTGCAACATGACTGATTGGCTAATTTGATCTTACTATGAATTTCTATGTATTTATTGAATATTGTATAAGTTCATTACATAATGGATGTCTAATTTGGCCATTGCCATTTTGTGCATCTTTCACCTCTTTAAACTCATTTAAGTAGATTATTGATGGATGTGACCAAACTGTGTTCTGAACCACAATAGCAACCCACCAACCAGTGTTGATACACAAACCAAGTCTCGTTCACCGGCCGTGTGTACGACTTTCATCATGATTCACATCCATTCAACCAATATGTCTCATTCAATTGTTTAAAAGAGCGCAACACTGTTTCCAGGATCACAAATTGTTCATATGGCCTCTTAACTTCACTTGTAAAGTGCAAAAAAGTGCATTGATGCATTTACATATCACAGATAAAATAGAATATTGTAATATCAGTTTATTATACAATATCATGCCTCAAACAGAACTTCACACATGGACACAGTTTAACTTCTCAACGGGAGAATTTCTCCTTCTCGCTACTTCTGCTTATTTTCTCTTTCTGCCTTTACACACACACACACACACACAAATGCACACACAAATGCACACACACACACACACACACACACACACACACACACACACAAATGCACACACACACACACACACACACACACACACACACACACACACACACACACACACACACTTCAATATTGTAATGAGTTTATTGCTTGCGTTGGAGCTTGTGTTTGACAGTAAAGCTGCATCAGACCACAGAGCACTACTATAATAATCAGTGTGTCACATGAATATGAACCAGGTCAGAGAGGATATTTCATGTCACTGTGTGGAAATGGCAGATTCGTTATAAAAGTGACATTTAAAGGTATGTTTCATGCTGGCTCTATAACTAGATTTCGATCGAAGTGCATTATTACATTATGTTGCCTTGTAATATATATGAGTGAATGGAACAATAAAGTATTCTTAATGATTAAAGCTGCAAGGTATTGTTATCTTTGGGGACCAACTTTAAGTTGAAATGTATACCAATAGAGAAAACATTGCATTCAACAATAAGAAATACAAACGGAAAACACTAACGTCTGTCGGCTCAGAAATGCTGACATTCAACGTATGCCATGGTTAGCTGACTTTACAATGTCTTCACTTTTTCTGACGAGCGTGTCTCATTGTGAAGCGCTCCAGCACCGAGCGCCGGATGAACACTCGCTAAACAACAGCCGCAGCAGGAGAAGTGGCATCAGAATCGCTTTCCTCTCCTGCAGTAGAAAGCCTGTCATCTGAATGATTCCTGATATTCCACAACATCTGTTCACATCAAGAGTTTGTGTGTATTTCTTGTGTGTGGAGGTGAGTTAATTGTTATAAACCCTCAAATGTCAAGGAGCCTCCACCTCCAATGGCTTCTCCACTTTCACATCCAACCTATTTTGGTTTTGCATTATTTCCCGGTTTAGTGCGTTCTAATTCTGTCAATAAACCTCCGGTTCAGACCAATCACACTCAGAGCATCTCCAGATAACCAATCAGATAAATACAACCAATAAAACCCAAAATGGACATGATAGTGGGAATGTGATTCAAGCAACAATTCAAAGCTAAAACACTATTCAATCAATCTTCTGGATAAATAATCTGTATAAACAACTTCCTCATAATTACTTCTCTCCATTTTACATATTGTGTGTTATTGCTGTTACAATGACAAATTTAACATCTTTAATGTTAACACCATATAGACAACTGAAAATGAGCCCTTTGGCTAACAATGCATGCAACGTCACAAAAGAGAAGGAATCTATATTTGCTCTTCATCACTTATTTCCTCATAAGCTCTTTGTGACACCAGGGGTATGAAATAAACCGATGATAATGTATTATATTTTCTCTTATTAACGCTATTTGTTGATTTGCTCGTATGCAAATGACTAGCGGCACCACGACACACTGTAAAGGTCAAAGGTGGTCTAAACCCTCTTTTTATGGGTCTTCCCTTTGAGTTATGACTTGTTGCCTGTTTGTGAATATTGTTTCCCTTTCACGGATTTAACAATAAATGTATTAAATAATTATTTGTAATAATATAATTGCAGTAAAAATGTGTGTAAAAGCTTTCACTGAATTCTGAAATTTTCAAAATAAAATATCAAGGTTAGTTCTTAGTAGAATTATTTTAAATGTGGCAATTTTACTACCTAGGAAATATAATCAATTCATTATTAAGGAAAAGTGGTTTCACACATGATTGATATTGCTTTATTTTGAACTTCATTTATTTGTTTTTTATATACTAGATCATGAATTGTGTTGATTCTTTAACAACCAATAATACATGTAAAGTGATGTATGTACATTCAGTCAAGTCCACACAAAGACGTGACATCTGGCCATTGTACAGTGACCTCCACACGTTCTTACATCAGAACAGCTGCTTCAGAATGAAAGTAATGCACCTCTACAAGAAATGTGAGTATTTGAGTAACTTCCTGTAATGGAACCCTTCATATCGAGAAACATCAGTTAGACAATAGAGAAGTGAAAATCATGAAATATTCTGAATAGCCAAGTGTCCTTTCAACAAAGTCTCAGATCAAAGGTCTGGTTTGGCTTGCAGCACAGTCCTGGTTGTGAAAGCCAACACAGACGTGTAAGTTGTGTGTTTGTGTCGGCGGCTCTGCTGATGTGTGAGCAGAGACACAAACCTGTTTCAGGGTTCATCAAGTCAACAGTTCATCACGACCGGTTTGGTGTCCGAGCAAAGCTCAGCAAATTGAAACAAGAGACTTATTATTTAAAAAGATTGTTCTTATGATCAGTCATCAGGATCATTTGACAGCGATGACTCAGAGGAGAGACATTACGATATTATGACACAGAACGTCTTCCACTGTGTTGTCCATAATCAACAACCAGAGACTAATATTGAGGGAGACATGCCGATCCATGCATTCTGAGAGTGAGATGAGTACTAGGAATTAGGATGTGGTTAGCCTAGCTTAGCATAAAGACAGCTAGCCAGGCTCTGTCCAAATACCAATAATATTATTAGCAGCAACTCATTATGTGCACTCAAGAGCACTGCAGGAGTGCTGCAGTTCATTGTGGCCCATACAACATCGCACACGCTGTATTGTTCATTAGTGTTACCATATCTGCATCACGGTGTTGAGGTTATGGGTCACACCGACAGAAGCATGTGTGTGTGAGGAGGAGAAACGAGGACGGGGATAGAGAGACACAGATGGTGATGTCGTTGCTTTTCTTTTCTTCCTTCGACTGCATTTTGGACATAAAATGTTAAAATATGTTGCTTATTGAAAGTTGTATTTTTCCACCATTAATTGAATGTTTTTAATGTTTGAAGTAAACTCAACAGCTCTTCAATCACGTTGTTCTGACTCCAGCTCTGTGCTTAAGCTGCACCAACTTCTCTTCTCACTCTCAGAACGTTAGCTGCAGTGACACGCTTCCACAGGAGGCATGATCGTGTATTTAAACACTAATAAATAAATGCCCTCTGTCACCATAACACAACCTCATCCTTGAGCTTCACAGGAGCTGAACGTTCTCTCTGCTCTACCGCTGCTACATGTCAGTGAACGCTACTGCAAAGGTTTCAGTCGTACAAATAAATAAAAGCAGTAGTCATTGGTGTTACAGCAGAGAATACATTGAATTCATTATGGATGATATAAGGTATAATATGTACAATAAAGTCTTCACTTGCTGCAATTGTGCTTTAACAGACACTGAGTTCAAAATGTCTCCTTCGTGTTTGTGTTTGTACTTCTGAATCTCAGCGACAGACTTAATATGGATTTGAATCGTTTGTCTTTAGAAAACAATGTGAACAGTGACACATCTGAGTGTTTATAGGATGTTTGGTTTACATTAAAGTGCAGACATGCTCTAACAGCCACTCTGAAGAGCTGACCAGCAGATGTTAGAATGCATCAAAAGCCGTGAGTCAGACGATGACAGCAACGAGACTGAATGGGGACAAGTTGTGGAAAGATCCCGTAGTTACCTCCTCTCTTTACCTGCACCAATAACCGGAGGAATGTTTTCATGTACTGAGGACGAATCACATTGACTGAAACAAAGCGAACTTCTCCACCTGGTGAGAGAGCGGATATGCAAAATAACAGAAGACCATTGAAGATATGTGAAGAGCAACGAAAGACCTTTTAAAGGGGACATGTCCTGCTCATCCTCAGAACCCTACTTGTGTTTTGGGTTTCTAGAACATGTGTCCATGCTTTAATGCTTATTAAGCACATGATTCTTCTCATAACCTCTGTCTGAATACACCTGTCTTCATCCTCAGGTGCTCCATTTGAGCGCCTGTCTCTTTAAGACCACCTATCAAAGGTCCAGTCTGCTCTGCTTGACTCAGCTTTGCGAGGTGGTTGTGAAGGCGCTGATGGAGCCTCTGAAGGGAGGCGGTACATCCTGATGAGGGTCCGTATGACAGAGTGGGTTTGCGAGGCATCTCGATATATGTGCACAAGCACGAGGTTTTTCATGGCATGTCCCCTTTAAAATGTCAGTTTCTGTCGTAAAACAAACGGATTATTCCTAGAAAGTAATGCTTTTTAAATCTTGACAAAAGCTAAATGCTTGTGATAGAAGTTAGCAGCAGAAACAAGAACTTCAGTGTTATGTTACCTTTAAAGAGAGGCTGAACACACAGCTTCTCTGAGCAGAAAGTTAATGGACATGTTGGCACAACCTGGATCAAAGCTGCGTTCTTCCAAGTTAAAATGATTTCATCTGGCATCAAATATGTCTTTGAGCTGGTAGGCTGGTTGTTTGGGGCGAATGAAGGCGGACTGGAGCTGCAGTCCTGTGTCCCATGTTGACTTTATGCTTATTACATAATGCTGCTACGCTTGTTACCAAACATCACGTAATGCACTCCGCTATGGTCGGTGGTTGTTTCACTACTTTAACGATAACCGTGATCTTTCTCCGAGCCTTAACACACGAGTTCTCTTGCTTAAACCTACCCAACGCTTCACAGTGTGAACCAGGTGGCGCTGTGCGTTTCTGCAGGCGAGACACGTGGTTGATATTAAACATATTCATTCAAAGTATTTTTGGTTCAGAACTGTACGATGGTAATGAAGATGCTGGGGACTGGGTTGATTTGTTTACAGGCTGACCAACAGAATTAGTTCAATAAAATAACGTTGTGTCACCTCATAAGCATCTGGTGCAGTTAACAGCAGTGTCACGTGACTTGCATTGCTTTATATAAGACCTATGAAGTGTGTTGGTTAAACTGGTATCACTATGGAGACTTGGCAAGCTCCCTCATGCACATCGCATTGATTGACGCCACTGAGAGTATACTGCTGTTTGCTTCCAGCAGCGTATGTGACAGCAGTTTGACAGCCTTGGAGAGTGTATTTAGTTTGATGGAGCTTTACACCATCTCTTCTCTCCGCTCCAGACCGGCAGGCTGCATGTTGGCCTTGGGACTACGGGGCTGGCCCAGTCCCAGTGCCCCCCCTCTGGCTTTCAGCAGCTGTTCTGGTCCCCAGTGCAGGCAGAGGGGGCAGGGACACGAGGCGGGATGGTGTAAGGTGCTGGTTGAGGGGTAGAGGGCCGCTGTGCTCGGAGGCGGCCCCCCTGGTCTGTGGTGGTAGTGGGAGAGGCGGAGTGCGTCCAGGGTCCGCATGGGTGCGCTGTAGCGGCTATGAACCGAGGACACTGGTGAAGAGAGAGCCAGGGGGTAGTGGTGGTGGAGTGGGAGGTGGGGCGGGATGAAGGGGTACGGCAAGGTGGAGCAAGGAGAGGCGCGGCCCATCAGCAGCGCCCCCAGGGGGTCGACCAGAGGGTGGGGCCACGGCAAGGAGTGTCGCTGCCGTTTGTCCTTCATCCTCCTGTTCTGGAACCACACCTGCAGAGAAGGGACGATTCTACATGTTTATGCTATTAGCACTCAACACACAGTACACATGAGGCTGATGGGACATCATTCATTTATAGATATTTGGTCATAAACCAAAGAATTCGACACATTTAGACCAGCCAACAGTGCCAGATGTAAACTCTGGGCATGATCAACGTCACCATCCTCCAGCGTCAAACTCACAGCAATCCAACCAACGGTTGTTGAAATATTAAAAACAAAAACTATTTCAAAGTAATTGTGAAATTGAAGAAACGTCAATGGATCACCAAAGTCCTTATACACATTGTGTGTAAACGTATAACTTCAGGGGTAAAACTGCAGATGTACAAATGGTTCTGATACCAAATCTATATAATCTAATTTATAATATGTAATAACACCTCATTCTGTAATAACTCGACAGAATGTAATGCATTTTCACTTTGTTATGTAATAACATCCTCATTTGGTTATAAATGATCACATGCTGCTGTGGTTATTACAGAATGCAGGAGTTGCACTTTTATTTAATGAAAAAGTAATAATACATGCAAACATATGTCCTCATCTGTACACAGGTCGTATTTTTAATACATTAAACTTCACAAACTTCTGTGTCCGACCAGGGTCCGACAGCGAGCGCCTCTCCACAGACTCTCATGCAACGCGTTCACATCCTCTGCACTGCAGCCTGCTTTGTGGATTTGGAGCTATGATGGTTCAACGTTGTGCAGCAGTGATAATCGTCAGCAGAGCTGTGCGTCTCTTAAACGTTAGGTTTCTGCACATGTTTTCATTTGTTTTTGTTCAATGCAGAATCATCCTGGATACATTCTTCATATTAATATTATATATATTATATTATTGGAGAGACAGCGAGATCCTTCTTGTGGCACTGGCACCTCTGTGTCACTCAGCGTCACTCTGTGTCACTCAGCGTCACTCTGTGGCAGTTCAGCGGAAAGAGTCAGCTGTGGCAGGCGAGCGGTACTAGTTCGGCACCGTCAAGAAGCTGCGGAGCTGAGGGGGCGGAGCCACGTTTCCTGAGAACACCCATTGTTGTTACGACAGATCAGCTTCCATAAATCAGTTTCATGATTTTAGTTGAGTCACCGGAGCCCCCTGTTCTCTGTATGCATCCTTAGAGTAATTACGTTGTACTTTTTTGCTTCTCATTCATTTTATTTAAGTATGATTTTGCTGGTTTTGCAACAAAATGGAACATAATACACTCTTTCCAAATTATTACTTTTATAGTAATTTACAACAATCGGCTAAAATAATGAAAATAAATTATTATTGACCCTTCTGTCTGCTTTTTCCTGAAATCACTTTTTGGTTTTCCCAGAAAGAGAGGATATTATGGAGCGAGTGCAGTTAGTGACCGCGTGGGCTCCGTGGCTCTGACAGCGTGATGAAGTTGGTCGGTTGTTACATAATGCAAACATTTACATGAAAAAAGTGCAACTCCCACATGTAATAACCACTGCAATACGTAATAATGTGTTACATGTGGTGGAATTTATTAAACGTGGCGTTCATGCCGTTTATTATAAAATGCAGGTGTTATGACATAGTGGAGGGAACGATGTATAATTGGAGATAACTTAGCTGAATTTCAGGAGCAGGACCACACCTCAGCCACTCGCCCACTTCCGGCCACACTCCTATAACTGCCTACCCACTCTAAGCCTCGGCACACTCGAGTTTTCTGCACTCGCAACCGGAGCTCCACGGCAACCGGAGCTCCACGCTCCACGCTCCTCGCCGACCAGCTGCATCCACCCGCAGGATCTGACATACGAGAGATCCGACATACGAAGAGCCGGACTCACGGCCGTCCTCTGCTAACTCACATCCCAGCGGCAGAGGGAGACCCGCTACCCCCAGTCGTAGACAACAGAAACGTGAATCCAGCTCTCTCCTTCTTCGCTCGCTCCAGACCCAGCTCGGGAACGATCCGACGACGACTCTGGCCGCCCGGCACGCAGCACCCAAAGACGCCGCCACCCCTCCACGCTCCAGCCAGGTCCCCCATCATAGACTCACCAGCTGATCAACGACGCACCAGCTGATCAAGACTCACCAGCTGATCGGAGACGCACCAGCGATCTCCAACTCGACCACAGTCCGCCTGCTAAGAGCATCAAAGCAGCAAAGCAAACCGTGCCAACTCCTCACAACTTTCCCAAAGTCACGTCAGGACAACAAACAAAACAACACAAACTTACCTGCATCCAAAAACACCGGCGTAACGCCAGCGACCGCGAAGACGCCACGCACCCCGAGGCTCCGCCCCCCAACTCACAAGTTCCGGGTTGCCAGGCGCAGCTGCCCTTCCCACTACGCAGATTGCCTCACCCCTCATCCCCCTCCACCACCAAAAAGGAAAAGAGAAGAAGGAAGGGAAAAGAAAGAGACAAAAAAAAAAAGAGAAAAAAAAAAAAAAAAAAGAGAGAGAAAGAAGCAGAGAGGGCGCCGGCGTGACGCAACGACTCTGTCCCCCTTTCTAAGCCGTCCCCCCCCCCCTCTAAGCTGTCCCTTTACTGGGTCTTACACCACCTTTTTCTGCCGTACCTAGGCACCGGGTTGCCAGGTCTTCTTTCCTCCGTCCCCCTCCCCTATCCGGCTTCTCCCATGCAGATCCCTGGAACATAGCCACGCAGCACGCAACAACGCAGCCACGGAACGACTCAGCCATGCACGTAACACAGCTCCGGAATGCCAACTCTCTCTTCTTCCTTACTTCTGCCTGTACTTTCACTACCCCCTCTCACCACACTTCCTCTGCCCCCTGCCCTGGCACCGGGCTGCCAGGTTCCTTCTCCTCTGTTCCTCCCCTCTATCCCACTTTCCCTACTACGTCTGCCTTCCCCACCACGCAGGTTCCCGGCACCGGGTTGCCAGGGTCCCTCGCCTCCCCCCCCCCCCCCCATCCCACTTTCCATACCATGCATGCTCCCACCACGCAGGCGCCTGGCACCGGGTTGCCAGGGTCCCTCGCCTCAGTCCTCCCCCCCCCCCCCCCCCCCCTTTTTTTCACCACACAGTTTCCTGGCACCGGGATGCCAGTTCCCACCTTCTCCTGTCCTACTCTCCAACTAGCCCATCCTCTTCCAAAAGACAGTACAACGAAACGCAACGCAGCACGGAAAGACGACGCCATGCACGTAACACAGCTCCAGAAGAAGAAGCTCTTCCAAAAGACACTACAACGAATCGCAACAACGCAACGCAGCACGGAACGACGACGCCATGCACGTAACACAGCTCCGGAACGCCAACTCTCTCTTCTTCCTTACTTCTGCCTGTACTTTCACCATCCCCTCTCACCACACTTCCTCTGCCCCCTGCCCTGGCACCGGGCTGCCAGGTTCCTTCTCCCCTGTTCCTCCCCCCTATCCCACTTTCCCTACTACGTCTGCCTTCCCCACCACGCAGGTTCCCGGCACCGGGTTGCCAGGGTCCCTCGCCTCCCCCCCCCCCCATCCCACTTTCCATACCATGCATGCTCCCACCACGCAGGCGCCTGGCACCGTGTTGCCAGGGTCCCTCGCCTCAGTCCTTCCCCCCCCCCCCCCCCCCTTTTTCACCACACAGTTTCCTGGCACCGGGATGCCAGTTCCCACCTTCTCCTGTCCTACTCTCCAACTAGCCTATCCTCTTCCAAAAGACGAAAAGGAAAGAAATAGAAAGAGACGATGCTGCTCCCCCTGCTGCCTTTCGGGGGGTTTCCACGGCGGACGACATTGCCGTAGACCAGCCGGATCCTGCAAGCAGATGCCAGTCGTTCCACTCATGCTACGAAATCTGACCAATAGTAGCCACAGCCATCACGGGGGCGGACGGCCAGCAAGTCCATCCCTTAAACTCCTGACAACCTAGCAGTCGGTTACCCAATCACCAAACGACACTGCGACACCCGTCCGCCAAGGGCGCGCCCTCGATGCAGCTCACGTCTGGGCCACCGCAATGCCATGGCTTTCTCGTTTCCCCTTCCAGGAGCTCAGCCCTCCTGCGGACACCCGTCCAACATCGGTTCGGCCATATCCAACGCCATCCTTAAAACCACAAATCCCCACTCGATCTTGCCGACCAGCGCACAGGCTTATTTTGGGGGTCTGCTAGGCCCGGGAGCCGCAGTGGATCCTCAGCTAAGCCTCCCCCAAACCGCATCAGGCCAGATCTCCATCAACCATTCCTCAGCACTCCTAACAACCGACGACGGCTCGCTCCGCTGAGGTGGGGGCCTAAGCTAGTGAATTGGAGATAACTTAGCTGAATTTCAGGAGCAGGACCACACCTCAGCCACTCGCCCACTTCCGGCCACACTCCTATAACTGCCTACCCACTCTAAGCCTCGGCACACTCGAGTTTTCTGCACCCCACCCTCCCTCCCTCTTGTTAATGGTTATCTCCCCCCATAGTCATCATGCTCCTATTCCATGGAGATCGGGGGTCTGCTAGGCCCGGGAGCCGCAGTGGATCCTCAGCTAAGCCTCCCCCAAACCGCATCAGGCCAGATCTCCATCAACCATTCCTCAGCACTCCTAACAACCGACGACGGCTCGCTCCGCTGAGGTGGGGGCCTAAGCTAGTGAATGTGGTGTTATTAGCCTACAATGTGTTGTGACAAGCTTTAAAGCTGTCTGTGCGTCCGTCCGTCCGTCCGTCCGTCCCTCAACATGCTTACAGCAGAGTCTCCTCAGAAAGGCTGCGCTGCTAAACGTCAGGCGGCAGCGTTTACAAGTCCTCGCCCTCACATTCCTGCTCCGTCATAAAGAGCCTCCGTGTTGGCAGGGAGGTGGTGCATCAGTGCGTATTAAAGCGGCTGCACTGGACCAGTGGGGCCTCTGTGTCAGATGTCAGACGCTGCTAAACCTGCCGGCGCTCAATCTGCCACGCTGACACAAATGAACCGTCTGAGGGCAGATGATCAGAAGCTCACATTCGTGGTTCACAGGTCAAAGAGGCGTCGTTGTTTCAGGTGAGCAGCTGTGGCGGATTTGTCACTTCCTGTTTTCGACCTGCTTGGTTTCCATTTGGTGACCGTGTGTCTATCAGCAGATACAGAATCATTTCATAAAGCCAGCAGATCAGTGAAGGAGGTAGGCCTATACCATTGAGCTCTGAAAGCACTGAGCTGGCCATTAGCTTAGCTTAGCATAAACACTCAAAGCAGGGGAAACAGCTGGCTCTGCCTAACGTTCGAAACTACACCTTCAAACTAAAGCGCATTGATGAACACGTTACCTCTCGAGCTGAAAAAGCAACAGTACAAAGAATCACAACAGGCACACGGACAAGGAGTCAGAAAACTGTTCCGGCAAATAAAAAGAACAAAACGGATGTTTCGACCTTTATGTTGCACAAATGTGTCGAACCAGATTATTTATGGGACAGTTCGACCGTTTAAAAATAAAATGTATTGACTTTGGTGCAGAGACTTAGATGGGAAGACTGATACCACTCTTGGTCTGTATGCTAAATATGGAGCTGGAGCCAGCAGCTGGTTAGCATAGCTTAGCACAATAACTGTAAATGGGGGGAAACAGCCAGCCTGCTTCCTTCCAAAAGAAACTAAATCCACCTTCCAACGCGCCTAAAGCTCAAGAACGAGCGTGTACACATTCTATGTTTAATCTGTACAAAACCCTGCGTGTAAAGAAGACATCTGAACATGCTGTCTTGGCACAAACCAAATTTCAGGCAACGAGTTGGAACATCGAGCACCATTTTCATTTGACTTCTTCAAAAGATCAGACAAAAATGTCAAATGTCAGACACAAATATCTCCAAAAATGTTGAATGATGTTTTTGGCTCCGATCTTTGTCAAACAATGTGTACGTTGCACTAATGTTGCTCTATCAATCATCTCACATTGACACCCATGTAGTCTTCAGCCCTCTCTCCTGTTGGCATGTTGGGATTCTACCAGAAGAAGCCGGGGTGCAGGCCCGGTGGAGAATGAGGCAGCATGGTGGCCCTGCTGCCGCCAACACAAACCATCATCCCTGTTGCTGCAGCAACCATGTGGGTATAATGCATTGGGCTTTAATGAGGTCACAAGATATATAAAATTATTTAAGGGACGATTGTGGCAAATTTTCGCAATTATTATATTTTTTAGAAATTCAGCTGCGAGGACGTCAATGCAGTGTCATCATCATTTAGCCTAAATTGTAATGGAGCTGCTGCACTATTCCTGAGTCAAGGTTTGTGCATGGGGCGAAATGATTTGATCATCAAACCGTCCGTTGCAATCATCTCCATGTTGCTGCATGATGATGATGCACTGCTGTTTTATAACACGGTATACCTCACAGAGTTGACCGCATACCTTGATGGTCGTCTCCGGTAAGTTGAGAGCCGTGGCCAGCTCGCAGCGTCGGGGCCTGGAGACGTAGCTCTCCTTTCCGTATTCCTGCTCCAGCCGGGACAGCTGCTCGCGCGTGAACGCGGTCCGGTGGCGCCGGCTGTGGTCGAGCAGGGCGCCGCGCGGGCACGGCTCCGTCCGCTGCTCCCCCCCGGGACCGTGCACGATGTGCGCGGCGGTGGCGGCCGCCACCTCCGTCTGTCTGCCCTCCGCCACTGAAATGACGCATACGTTATAGTGGATGCGCAGTTATTAATGCTGACCATAGGTTTTTATAGAAGAAGTAAACGTGTTGTTTGCAATATTATAACCACATTATGAATGCATTATTGTCACAAGGTTCATCAACTAAACGCCTGGAGCCTCTTTAACACACGTACATATCAGCATGTACATAACTTTTACTCATCTTTTTGACATTTTAATGTTTCAGTAAATGTCATATTACTTCTGTTTTGGGTGTCAGAGACTCCAGCTGTTAAATACAATGTATTTTCATAATGCTATCTGTGATTGGTGTTGACAGTAGCCCACTGTTTACACAGTTACTAATCCTCCCAGAGTTTAGTATATAACTTGTTGAGCAGTGTCAGAGCTCACTAGGCCACTGCACGTTTTTTGGGAAACAAAATGAACATATTTGGTGTATTAACTATATTTATGCTCTTTTATGTTCAAGTCCAGTTTGTCACAAATGGGAAGGGTCACCAACTCAATACTGTATTGGGTTTTTAATAAGGTCTGAAGAAACGAAATAAGTATTTAAAGGAACATTTTGGTTGCTCTTGCAATCATTATTATCATAATACTTACATTATAACACATACAGTCAACAACACAGTGAGGTCTGCGGGACCCCAAACAATAAGGAGGTCAAGAGACATCGTGTGTGTTTAGAACATTGTTATTTGTTATGTTGGATTCCTTGTAAATATGTCAATTTAGTCATTTAAAAAAAAGAATTTAGACGGAAATCTCAAATATTTCTGTTCCTGTTTGGAACTTTTTTGCAGAAGAAATAAGGAAATGATTTGGTCTCAGTGACGAACAAAGTTTGCTCAAACATGAGGCTACTTACGCATCAGGCTGTTTCTGTGCTGGAAGCGTCACAAACACTAATAAAAATGCCTCCTTCGTGTTTCTCTTGCTCGGTGGTTCGGTTGAGTGTCTCCTCTCTGCGGGCTGACCCGGCTCCGCGACACAGAGGGTCGGTGGAGAAGCTGCTGCAGGCTGAAACTTATCTTCATCCAAGTTTGTTGAGACAGTCGGGGGAGAAGATGATGTCTTTTTGTCCCAACACCCCTCCTCCTCCTCCCTCTCCTCCTCCCTCCTTCTACTGTCTGTGTTCCCTCGGGGGCTGCTCTGCTCCTCTGCCCCCCCCCCCCCCCTATCACAGGCGCTCCAGACGGGGCCGCCGTGCGTGCGTCTGCCCGGCGATGGCGCCGCGACCCGGAGAGGTGTTAAAGGTGTTTAGGGATAAAGCCTTTGGTCTCCGTCTCGGCCTTTGTACTTTTGTTATGGAGAATTAAAGACGCGCAGGCTGAGACGGAGACCAGACGCGCATTGTTCTCCGCCGTTTGATGTTCGCGGAGTTGGAAGTGAATCATCACGGGACTAATGGCTCCGAGCTCACCGAGGTGGAGGAGAGGAATTACGATTTTACTTTTTTGGCTATAGCTGTCGGTATTATGGCCAAAAGGTATAATCTATCAGATTTTTTAAAAACATATTTCCCCATCAATATTCAACGTCCTTTTTTTTTAATTTGACAGTTTATCAATTATGTCCTGGAATATGACGAATATTATGAGTCACTTTTAGGGTGAATATGGTACACAGTTATATATCACCATGAAACCTTCCACAAGTTGATTACTTACAGCAAGATATTCATTTTTTTATGACAAGTTTTCTGAAATGTTATGTTTGAATATGCAAATGGTTATTGTCTGATGAAATATGTGCCAATTTGCATCATTTGTCCAGAACAGAAATCTGACAATTTGTGTTAGTACATCTATTGTTACAAACTATTTTGTTCATACAAGTCGAAGGTTTTCATAGATGATATATTGGATATGAATCAGAAATCCAGATTTGTATATAAATCAGAAAATAACAGCTGCAAAAAAAAAAAAGAATTCCACCGTCGCCATGTTTTTATGAATACAATGTTAAACAATTCAGGTTTGATTGATATGGGAACAAACCGCACTCTTCACATTACAGACATCATGAAAGTGAAGGTTTTCTGTAGCTGCTGAAGTGAAGATCTGTCTCGGAGTCTGAGAAAAAAATAACAATTTAGAGAAAACGGCCTAAAGGTAAGTTTTGTAAAATCATATATTTTGAAGACACTACAGTCACATTTATTAATTAATAGATATCGCCATGAAACGCAGTTGATTTCGGACAGCGCAGTAGAAATAAACATTTAATATGTTCGATGTTGTCTTGCACTATATGACAGAAGACAAGTTGAAAAATTCCCCAAAATCTTAAAATTGATCAGTGCATGAAAAACAATGTTTCTGCCTTCATTTTCGCGGAGCCTTCTAAAGTTGATCAATCCCAAAACATGTACTTCCCGTGTGCTGAGGGTATCAGCAGGCTATAGTAAAGTATGTCGCTATTTTTTGTAATTTAAGTAAACACAATATTATAACAGTTTGTAAAATACTTCAACAAGCAACCGTTTTCCACCAGGTGGTGTGAGGAAATATTCTGTGTTGATGAGGCGTTTAAATAATAACCAGTTGAGACAATAAGACTCGACAGCGCAGATGAATGGATCTTTTTGCAGCGCAGTATCAATCAGAAGGCGATCCTTTAAGTGCAGCGCAGAGCGGCTGACCGTTCAACCTGTGTTTAGGACTTTATTATGGCTATAATCGGTGATGATTGTTAATCCAGCGGCCACATGATGAGGAAGAGGAGGCAGCGCAGCGGACAAGAGACAGACAGACGCCAGGTGGGCGGAGTCACATGCAGGGAATTCATCATCATGAAAATATAAAAACACTATAGGCCCAGAAGCATCACATTCAGAGTCAGTTCGGAATAAAGAACGATGCTGCTCTTTGTGTAAAAATGGTAATCATAAAACAACAAGAAACATAAGTTAATAAAACATGTATAAAAGCAGGTAATCCTTTGTCACAAACTGGGCTGCACAACGAAGGTGACAAAATATGACCATACATAACGATGTGAAGAGATGTGAAAATATGTCTATGAAATGTCCATATATGTTTACACCAAATAAGGAAATGTTTCATCCTCTGGGGACCATGAATATGTGCACCAAACTGCACCATCCAACAGTTGTGGAGATATTCCACTGAAGGACTAAATAGTTCATCTTGTGGGGGCGCAAGAGGAAACGACGATGCATCACCAAAGTTGTCCAAGCGTATCCTCTGGGGACCTTGAAAACCTGTTGGACATTTCAGAGTCAACATCTTTGCCTGATTGAGAGCTCGGTCACCTGATTGGTCACCTGATTGGTCACCTGACCAGAATGGCTGCTTCTTCCTGCTGAGCATGCAGACAAACTTGAGCTCAAACCCACAGAACTCCATTTCAATTCTAATTATTTGATATTTCAAGAAAAAGTGAAAACAGCAGATGCATAATATATTTGATACTGGCAGGAAGTGTGGAATTATGGGAATTTAACAACCGTAAAGCTACATGACAAGACATGAAAGAAGAGCTGCAGCTGATCGGATGTCTTTGGATCATGCAACGGTGTAAATTGTGTTCACGTTTAATTCTATTTCAATTCTATTTATTTTGTAAAGCCCAAAATCACAAATTTGCCTCAGAGGGCTTTACGATCTGTACACCTGGGACCTCCTCTGTGCCGGGACCCTCAGCAGGAGGCTCATTGTTTGTGGCCTGCAGGTAAAAGAGCTGCGAGTGAAGAAGGCTCAGCGTCTTGCACCTCAGCAGGAACTCACAGCGTCAGCGGTTCATCTCCTCTCCACTCCATCGCTCTGTCACCGCTCACAGCTTGCTCTGGCCCTTTGATGAATCATACATTGTTTTCCTCTCTCTCCAAAACAAAATATGGAATGACATGACAATAGGTTTCCCATGTTTTGAATATTGGTTGGTTAAAGACATGCTGAGACCTCAGCTGGAGGCCACCATGATGAAGGTCGGGAACATGTTCACTGAGAGCGATGAAGTATGCCGTCCTGTGCAAGAGATGAAACACTCAATCTTCTCCATCATATCCATATCCAGGAACAATTCACACGTTGCATTTATTCTCTGTGCCAAATGTGTTGAACATGTGGAACTATGGCTGCACGTGTTTTCAGAGCTGAAGGAGAATATGTGTGCTGTCCACATGCACACCCACACACTGCACATGTCAGAAAGTTAAAAGGTTTGTCCAACATATGCACCGTCTCCATCCAACATTTTAAAATGGTTTTCTCGTGGTTTTGGCCGACTCTAGTAATGCCTGATGACGGCATGATTTGAAGTCATGTTGGTTCCTTTATTTCTTGATGATGGATATGATATTCGGCTCTCGTATATTAGGAGACAAGCCAGTTGGCTACTTGTTTAATATCTTCATCCATACATCTGAGATGAACTGTCTGCTAGTTGCTTTAAGGGACTATGCTAATAATTAGCTTTTGATTAACACAGTATTTCTGGTTTCCAGCAGCCTCAGGTGGTTTGATCAACCCTACTATTGATATCAGATGAAGCTGCAAAAACCTTGATTACAATTAATATATATATATATTTACAAATGAAAAGCAGAATAAGAAAGCCTTTTGAAATACACTCTGGTTCACAGGAAAAACACATCCAAGTCCAGATACTCATCAGAAACACTTAGTGGATGTATGAATTTCAAAATAGTCGTAGTAGTCGCTTGCACGGTTATGAGGCAGAGCATGGTTTTGTGGAGGTGTTTTGCAGACGTTCTAAGTTAGTTTGGCAAACTTTACTCCAAATTGAGTTGCAATGGCAGAGTAGCTTTTGCAAGTTGACTCCAGGGAAGTGAGGAAGAGTTCAGTCGATCCATCATCCCTGACATGAATGTGTATTAGTCGGGGCCACCTTTGTCAAAGTGTTGTTTTAG
The DNA here is from genome assembly GCA_028022725.1 of Lycodopsis pacificus. Lineage (NCBI taxonomy): Eukaryota > Metazoa > Chordata > Actinopteri > Perciformes > Zoarcidae > Lycodopsis > Lycodopsis pacificus. The sequence continues at coordinate 22,375,367 of CM051702.1, forward strand.
CAGCCAGAAGCAATGGACACCACTTATGATGGTCCTTCATTACCTGTCAACAGTGGCAAGTACTTTGTCTCAGAAGAGCAGATCTCACCCAGTGATGAGAGCCTTATAAAAAACACATGTCACCAGAAGAAGGAACAACTTCTCATCCATTGGACACACGTTTTTCTCAAACGAGGAAACGTACAGTCAGATCTTCTTGCTGACTTTGATTGCAGCCTCAGCACTTTCTAGAGATGGAACGCTTTCTATTGTTTCTGTCTCCCTGTAATCCCAAAGGTTTGGCAGTTTGGATCAAATGATCAAAGTAAGGCAAGGCAAGTTTATTTGTATAGCACATTTCAACAACAAGGTAATTCAAAGTGCTTCACATAAAACCATTAAAAGCATCAAAACATAAGACAAAAGAAAAGGAGATTTAAAAACAATTAAGAACATTCATTAAAACACAGTGTAAGACAGTTTCATAGTAAAATGCAGAAATGCAGGAAATTGATTAATATATTAATTGAATGTGGTTCAATTAAAGGCAGCAGCAAACAGAAAAGTCTTCAATCTTGATTTAAAGGAGCTGAGGGTCTCAGCAGACCTGCAGCTTTGTTCCAGATATGTGGAGCAGAAAAACTGAACGCTGCTTCTCCATGTTTAGTTCTGACTCTGGGAACAGAAAGTAGACCGGTCCCAGACGACCTGAGGGGTCGGGATGGTTCATATTATTAAAAGTGATCGATATCCTTCATTGACCAGAATGTTCTTCCACAACCCCCGACATGTTGCATACTTTAAAGTCTAACTTGAAGGGGACTCTCACAAAAACAATATCTCATGGCAAGACAACTAAATCATATTAAATGCTGTGCAAAACACTCAGTTTCTGTCTTGACTTGAACAGCCAACAACATGTTACACCAGTTCCTGGACATTTGACACGAGCGCTGTTACATTTTTCAAAGCAGGGATAGCCTACTGGGAGCATGATCATAGAAATATTATATGAAATATGATATGAATACCTCAGAAAGCAGTGTGTCTTACCTCACTCTGCACACGTTGCTACTTGTCACTTGTCTGTTATTATAGTTTTAATGATGTATTATAATCTGCTTAGTTTGTGTAAACATCATCATTCTCTCTCTAACATTTATTCAAGATGTTGTAAAAAACATGTGAACACATCATGATCATGGGGGGAGGGGAGGGGAGGGGAGGGGAGGGGAGGGGAGGGGAGGGGAGGGGAGGGGAGGGGAGGGGAGGGGAGGGGAGGGGAGGGGAGGGGAGGGCGGTTGAGGTTAACTTGACTGATCAACAACTCAACATCGCCAGTGCCAGCGAGGATGAGGCCATAAATAAGTCATGAGAGAAACAATAGCGATGACGGTGATGAACAACACCAACGACTCATGTCAGCGTGTCCTCATGAAACTGTTTGTATCATAAAGGTTCTCTTCACTTCCTGCGTTTCTATGGAAACCCAGCAACACGAGTCAATGTCTGCACGTTACATGACTTCGGTCTTCAAATAAACGTCCATCTTCAGGGGGAACTCAGGTTAGTCTGCTTTAAATTAACTACGGAAGTGTCGTTACTGAAGTACGCAAGTTATGTGAAAATAATTCATCAATATTGACATCTCTTCATATGGAAGAGTGGTCTCCTGCTGAAAGGCTGCTGTTTGTTGGACCTATACAGATTATGACGAGAAGTCTCTCATAGCTCGCTCTATCTCCGCAGCGCTGTGGAAAGGTCTCGCTGCACCCGTCATCATTCTGGTATCGGGGGTAAAATAACACTCTGGCTTCTTTGCACTTCTTTAAACCAATCCCAATTGTCTCGGCGGTGAAGAATAGGTTGCAACGGCGGTGCCCTTGCAAAATAGATCACGCAGACAGCGGCAGGGAAGGATATGCCTCTTCAGATACTTGGCCAATGGCAGACGTACCCACAGTCTGCATCTGGTGAATCAGACGATGACATAGATAGATGACTGTGATTAATCACTGAACCCATCCCGACTGATCCACTCCAGTGTTTACAGAAGAACAGATAAGCTGCCGGATGAGGCCTCTCGTGCTAATTACATCAGTCACACTGTCCAGCAGTAACACTGCTGGATGTCAATGAAACGGTCTACACACTGAAGTGAAGCGAGCAGCTCGTCTCCCACTGAACACGAGTTCCTCGCTGCGCAAACCAGCGAACACAAGCAGCTGTTGGTCCTTCATCTCTTCCAGCTGCCCAGATGTGATGCACTCTGTGTGTGTGTTGTGTCGAGCACATCATTCACGCACTCTGCTTGACTTAACATTGCTGTGCTGAGCAACATGACTTTGACAATTGGTGTGCATGTTCGCAAATACAACAGATTGCAAATCAAGTGTTTTTTAAAGTGCCTGCTCTTTTCCAAACTGGTTCCAGTGATTCTGTGTAACAAACAGACATGTGGGACATTAGGACATCTTGCTCAATTAGTATATGAGTATAACTAATAGTTAAAGTATTAAATAAAGCATAAACCTTAATATAATACTAATATTTTAATGATGTAATGCCAGCATGTTTATAACATTAGTTATAATCTTAACTATACATATCCTCATACAGCGGTTTGTGATATCTCAGGAAAAGATGCTCCTTTGTGCGTCGTCCTACGAGAAGTCAGTTTCCACTAGTTACAAGCATACGGTCTCTTAAAAATAAACTTCTGTCTTAACAGGAAGCTCAGTTACAGAACCGTCACTGAAGTACTTAAGTTACGTGAGAGAAACTTTGACTTGTCGTCTGACACGGGGAACAAACAGCGGCCTCTGAAAGATCGCTGTTTGTGGACCTGTCAATCACAAGGTAGCCCCAACGTTGATTTATTGGCAGCCAATGAGCAGAAGTGACCATATTGGTAATGCGGAGGAGTGATAGAGACACCGTATACGGCTCTGGTAAACATATCAGCGACCTGTCGATCCATTGACCATCAGTCACAAAATGAACATCATGCTGTACTGAAGAAGACTTGAAACTAGAGATTGAGACATAAACTCATGTTTCCAATGTTTGAGGTAATAAATCAAGAGAGAAGTAGAATCATTTTCTCACAGACTTCTATACAACCAGAGGAGTCGCCCCCTGGTGGACACTAGAGAGAATGCAGCTTTAAGATGCTTCCGTGTTGGCTTCACTTTTCAGAATCAGAGGTTGCCGCCTGATGCCTCCTTCCTCTGAAGGCCTTTAAATCCAAACTCATATTTTCCCACAACTTTGAAGTAGTCGTCTATTTATTTTCCATCGCACTGGGCCCTTAATACTAATCCTGAATGATTGAAGACATGTCTGTCCTGTTATTTCTTTCCACTCTGTGCACATGGACATGTCCGTCTTGAAGTGTTTAAGTTTAGGGACGAGAGGACGTCATATTGAGCCAAATGGGCCTCTACATATAAACTGGACTTGACTTGATTATTATTATTTCAACCAATTACAACCAGGTAAATGTTGGTGGATCTGTTTCTTGGAGTTTTTTAGCGTTTGAAGTGTTTTCAAGAGTGACACAACTTTCAGTTTAATGAGACACAATTATCGAATGACAGTGTTGTTCTTGTTGTTGTTTTATGTCTTTTAGGTCAACGAGACATTTTCTGCTCTCGGAATCCATCCAAATACCCAAATGTGATGCCACATCCTCCTCCAAGGTAAGAAGAAACATCCACGTACACCTGAATGCATAATGGAGTGAGAATGTTTTCAAAGGTGTAACATCTCATCCACAGTGTGTCTCACTGAGAGCTCTATGTGTTTGTGTGGGAGGAGGGATGATCACCTGAGTTGCATACTGCGGTACAAGGCTCCCTCCTGTTGGCCGCTGGGGGAAGAGCATCACAGAGACGCGTCATCACAGGCCTCATGGATCATTCTGTCCCTCAGTGTCCGGCCCGCACGTCACTACTGACCTGGTAGGAAGTGACATGTTCTGTAAATCTAATTGCTACTAAAATGGTGTTATTTCTGCACATCTACTACAAAAATGTAAATATATAACAAATGTTGTATCAAGGAGAAAAAAAAGCTCAATTTGAGAATCATGTGATTTATTTATCTGCAGCTGATCTCTTACACTCTGAACCTGAAAGAGCACGATGAAGCTTTTAATGAACTTTCCATGTGTGTTGGGTTGAATAAAGCTTTTTTGAATATCGTTACTGTTGAACCACGGGAATAAAATAAACCGAGCCTCCGACTGCCTCTTATTTCGTCTCATTTATATCAGCAAAGCTCGTTATGTATACCAGCGGTGTGATGTCTGCTGAGGATCTCTCGGTACTAGTAACGCTGTTGGAACCTTTATTTAACAAAAAAAAAACACTTAAATGAAGATTTAAAAAAAATAAAATTGCAGTATTGGTTTGAATGAGTATTATTGAATGTGATGTATTTCACTGCGGGAGCTGATCAGCTTCTGCTGGTCTCTGACGGGGACCCGGAGGCCGCTGAGTGGACAGTGGCCTGTATATTACGCAGCGGATTTGTCGGGTCTAACGCGCCTTTTACGGTAGACCACGCGTTACGGGCTGAAGTCGCGCACGGACACTGGCTTCTAAATTAAATAAATACATAAAAAAGCTGGTTTTTAGTCCGCACGTGGAGCCTGGAAGCTTCCATGAAGTCAAACTTCACCACATTGCTATTAATACTTAATGATAACGGTAATAATCATTATTATTATAACAATACCAATAATATTACTGCTACTAATAATAAGGATAGTAATAATGATAATAATACAAATAATTATAATCATAATAAATAATAGATTAAAATAAAATAATAATAATACTTGGATAACACTAATAACCTTATTTTGTCATAGGAATCTTCCAGCAGTCTTTGATGTCTTCTTCTTTCAGAGTTGGTCCTGTAGACCTTGGATGTGTCGTCTCTTCACGCTGTTAATGAGAATCGGCTTCCTGCATTTTATCCACTAACTCTAATATACTGTATGTTCCATCTCCATCCATCCATCCATCCATCCATCCATCCATCCATCCATCCATCCATCCATCCATCCATCCATCCATCCATTTATCCATCCATCCATTCTCCGCTTGTCCGAGTGATAGTCAAACCGGTCTCCCGTAATAATAGAAGGCAAGCTGTATCCACGGTCATTCTATATAATATATCTATAATATATCTATATATTATATATATATCTATATTATATATAGATATAATATATCTATATATATAGATAGATATATAATATATGTAATATATCTATATAGATATATAATATATATAATATATCTATATATAGATATTATATATCTATATATAATATATCTATATATAATATATTATATATAGATATATTATATATATATATATAATATATCTATATATATAGATATATATATAATATATATAATATATCTATATAGATATATAATATATCTATATATAGATATAATATATCTATATATAGATATAATATATCTATATATAGATATATTATATATCTATGCTTTTTAACCTGTTTATGTTTGTACCTGGTCAATAAAACCGATTCTGATGGTGACGTCAAACACTGTACTGACTCAATGTGCAGCTATAAGGAAACACAACTAATATCATATCAGATCAGACTTGACGGGTATACTCGAAATAAAACAAATGCCTCTATCAGGCCTTCTCCACGTGTCCACGTGTCTCCACTGAGGGGTATTAAGACAGAAGCAGCGTCAGTGGCCCGTTCCGTGACGCTGACTTGTGGTTTCGTTGCCTCTGTCATTAAGCCTTTAATTGCAGTTGGTTTTAGGTTGTTGGGTTTATTTCTGTTTGCGCTCCCGCCTGATGAACGAATAACGAGATTCCAATTGAACTTAATGCCACGCGTGATAGTCGTGTGACAAAAACACGTCGATAAATACAATAATAAATCAGCATGAAGTAAATGTAAATAATATGTGCGAATGGCTGCAAGAACACGGAGATGTCAAAACAACTTTTCCGTTATGCCTTTATGAGAATAAAATTAATATAATTGTCATCCAAAAATGCGCTCAGCGTCAAATAGGCCACAGACACAAAGTGTCATATTTTAGTATATAAACTGATGACGTTCATCAGCACTGCAGTTTATTCAAACCGGAGATGATGCTGTATTTCCGTGTGGTTATTGATATGCAGTTAATATTATTGTAGCCTAATGTTTTTTTATCAAACTATTTAGGTTTTCTTTTTGTGACCTTTTTTAGCTTCTTCTTGGGGGGGCGGGCTAATTTAGATTCTGGGTGATTCTATCAATCATTAGCTCCACACATACATCCTCTACATACTGCACATTATAAACTTATGAAAGTTCTAATATCTGTGCATTCATGCAGCAGTTAGCGGCCCACCATGCAGTCCCTACATCAGAGTCAAAGTGTGGGAGAAAATGCGCTAATACTTGATCATCTGTGGACCTGAGGGAATAAAGTGAAGGAGTTTCCCTCCACGGGCACTGAGGATATCTCCTGGTTAATGATCTACGGGCTGATGTTTGTCTCTCTGCCGGTTAGACTGCTTATATTGGACCGTGAGACACCATTCACTGAGACAGCACGGCGTCTTCCTTGTCACCCACGCGCGGTCTCACGCACGCACATGCGCACAGAAACAGAAGAGGCTTCAAGGTGTGCGGTGGCCTTGAACTTGACCTAATTACATCTCTATGTCTGCCCCCCCTCTCTCCTCCCCCCTCTCTCCTCCCCCCCCTCTGTCCTCCCATCCCTCTCTCCTCCCCCCTCTCTCCTCCCCCCTCTCTCCTCCCATCCCTCTCTCCTCCCCCCCTCTCTCCTCCCCCCTCTCTCCTCCCCCCTCTCTCCTCCCATCCCTCTCTCCTCCCCCCTCTCTCCTCCCATCCCTCTCTCCTCCCCCCCTCTCTCCTCCCCCCTCTCTCCTCCCATCCCTCTCCTCCCCCTCTCTCCCTTTGCGTGTTAAACTTGAGCTTGACCCTCAGGGCCAGTCCCCCCCCCTTCAGCCCCAGCAGACCACACTGTGGGAGAGACGACTGTCTGGTGGTTTGTGTGTTTGTTAGGCCCACGACTCGTTCAGCTCTTTTAAAGCAGCGGCTTGTGTCGGTTGGTCCAGTGAGCTCGGTGTCTGATGAGGACTCACGTCAGACGTGCACTCTCCTGTAATACAGACCAACAGCTTCACAGTGTTCACTACTGACTTCAACAGCTTCTTCCTTCTTCCCTTCTTCTGTGAGCCATGAGTCCGTGCGGCCCAAAGTCAAACGGACATTCAATAATCTCTTTTTATTTTTTACTCGACCTTGAAAATGAATTCTTGACATTGTTATTTGAAAAAATAAAATAAGTTCCAAATAAACATAAATAAAGAATACAAACAAAACACTAGTTTTCTAGCTTTTAATCGCATCTTTCTGTGTTCATGAGCAAATTGAGAAGCAACATTTATTCCAAAAAAGTGAACTTTAAGTTAATATTTGTGTTCATTGAATGTCTTGTTTGTTATTACGTTATTTGACTTTAATTGTTTTTTTGAAAGATCACATTTATTCTTGATCGCCAAACATCAGACCGGACAACAAATCCAACAAAGACGAAGACAAATGCTCGATTCGTCTTCCCCACCTTGTCCGTGCATCCTTCATGATGTCCTGAAGCTTTACATTCGTGTTGCTGCTGCCTCTGAATCCAGAATCATTCAGAGCATCACTCTGGACATGCGGTGTTATTTAGTCTCCACTGAACTCAAACAACAGCTTGATTTATTTAAACTCACTTCAGATCGTCAAGCTTTATACGTGGAAGTAAACACGGAGAGGAAACTGCCGTGTGTGCGTGTTTATTGTCCGGCTCAGCTGGAGCAGCTTCACGCAGGTGCTGTCCTGGTAGCAGTTCCTGGTACCGCGCTCTTCAAAATGAGATCTGATGATAAAATATGACATTTTACGGAGTATATTCTGCTGTACACACACAACACAATGCGTACTTCTTCAGCACCTACAGGCCCCCGAAGGGAAGAGAAAGTAACCGCTGTGAGGATTCCACGGCCAACCAACATATGTACAGTAGAACCTTTAGCTGCAGCCTCAGCTTAACGTGTCTGCATTGGGAGCTCATGGTGCATCTCACGGTTGTCACGGATACCAAAATATGCGTAAACTAACAAGTATAATATCTCAACAATCTGTATCAAATAGCGCTCAAACTGAACGCTTCCATTTGAAGCAAAAGGCGAAAAGCGCGGCGCCTTCGAACGCTTTGTCTTCTTTCAGAGTGGCCCACTGAGGGGACATTTGATGGTAACTAACACATTAATAACAATAACACATTCATCCCACGACAACACAGAGTCCTGTTTGCAGTCACTTATTAGAAGAAATTATTCAATCACAAGGAAGCTTTCAACATAGCGCGACACGTGTCACTGGAAATGGATGTAAGTGACAGTGAATCCATGAAGTGAGCGCGTGAGGAGCTCCATCCTAAAAATTAATTTTACTGTGCAAGATAAAAAAGCGCCAGAAGAATTCAATCTCAAACCGCCCAGGCGCAGTTTGAGAGACCCGCGAAATGATTTCTGCAAATAACGCGGCTCACATATGCCATGAAAAAAACGTTTTCTGACGCGCTTTGATCCGAAGCCACATTTCTCAAATCTTAAGACTTCCAAAATCCCTTCCATAAATCCCCTTTACGCTTCCTTCAGTCATATGGAGAGAGAGAGTGAGAGAGAGAGAGAGAGAGAGAGAGAGAGAGAGAGAGAGAGAGAGAGAGAGAGAGACAGAGCGGGACTGGCTAAAAGCGCACATAAATTCAGGCTGAGAAATGTCCATGCGGTACAATTATTTTAATAATCAAATGTTTCTTTTAAAATGCTGGAAATACTCTTGATATGTTATTATTTTAATACTTTTATGGCAATGATAAACTTGTTTTCATGCATTAAGCAGCACTGTCTTTAAATGTGTCCATAACTCTCATTTTTACACCAGAGGTCGAATATTTAGATTTTAGAATAATTAAACATAAGAATTAATCTGTATTTGTTTCAATGTTAGGAGACTTTTAATTGACTTCACGTTTCCATCGTTGTGTCTACATGTGTATTATACTACTCAGTGTTTCTGTGCGTCTGTACGCACGACGCAAAACGGTTCCAAGTGATTTATCTTTTTTCTCACAGTGATAATATCTCTTCCTGGCAGTCGCAGGAGATCAGACGCTTGAGTTCTACACGCTGTAGCTGCACGAGGACAGGGAGCTGGAAGAGTTCCACGGAGCTCATGCTCTTCTCGTGCCACAGCTCGAGCCTCATAAAAATATTTTCTTTGACTGACAATCCCCAACACGTCTCTTCTTCCCCTGCTCCCCCCCCCCTCTTCTCGTTTGCACCATCACGTGATCATCCAGTCTCATCCAATGAACACGCGCCCCCTCCCTCGTCTCCTTGTCCCGGGGGCTTGGTGCGTCAAGGCTGCGGCTGGGATGTAACCGGAGGTCCGGCCGGTTACCGGGAGTCTTTGCCTCCGAGCGAGCACCGTCACTAAACGGCAGACAGAATTAACGCGAGCCAGTTCACCTTCATCCAGCCAATGTAGCAGCTCAGCGCGCAGGACCGGTCAGAGTCTGAGAGGAAACGGCGACGAACGGAGGCCAGAGCGGGGAAAAGGAGCGCCTATGACAGCCTCCTTGGTTCTAAACCCACGCTGGCCAGCGGAAACGGTGATGTTTGTGTATGACAACAACCTGGACGACCTGAACAAGAACATGGAGGGGCTGGTGGGCAGCAGCAACTTCGCCGCTAGCCAGTGCCGCAACATCATGGCGCACTCGGCGGCCGCAGCTGCTCTGGGCGGCCATGCGTCCGGCTTGGTGCACTCCTCGGCGGGTTACCCTGCGATGGACGTGTCTGCTTCGGGCTCCGAGACAGGTGGGTCTTCGGGGAAGCAGTGCGCGACCGGGCCGTGTCCGGCGGCTGCCGTGTCGCACCAGAGCTCCTCGGCCGCCACCGGGTTGCCGTACAGCTACTTCGGTAACGGCTACTATCCGTGCAGGATGGGGCGGGGTTCAGTGAAGTCGTGCACTCAGGCGGCGGGAGCCGCGCTCAGCTCGCAGTATATGGACACCACGGTGAACTCGGACGAGTACGCGAACCACCGGGCCAAGGAGTTCGCCTTTTACCACGGCTACCCGAGCCCGTACCAGTCCATGGCGAGCTACCTGGACGTGTCGGTAGTCCAAACGCTGGGCGCCGGAGAGCCGCGCCATGACACCCTGCTCCCCATGGACAGCTACCAGCCCTGGGCACTAACCAACGGCTGGGGGGGACAGATGTACTGCTCCAAGGACCAGGGACAGGCTGGACACCTCTGGAAGTCCGCTCTGGCTGGTAAACCGTGTTTTTATTTGTATTTAAAACATAAAGGAATTTTGCTCTGTAGAATGACGCACAGGTTACTATAACATGTAGTAATGGTGACATGTCCTTAGGAAGAAATTATAGTATTTCATATATATATATAATATTATATATTTGATACACATTCTTTAATATATTTGAGTATTAATATTTATTTATGTTTGCATAATAATATTAAAACAATCCCATCTGGTCTGACAGTGTTTGGTACAATGATGCGCAATCAGAGAAGCAGTTTAAAGCTCGTCGGTATTTGATCACTTAGAGGTGAATTGTGCATCTGCTGCTGTATTTAGCCTCATCATGCTCATTAAGGAGAGCGGCCATTTACTAATGTAAAGGTCACTTGTTGCCCGGTGCAACAACAGCTAATTATTAACGCTCAAACTGTGGCATGTTAACTGTTAACTGCTACGATTCTATTTAGTGTATATACTGTGCATTTTTATTACTTTATTTTCTTAAATTGAATAGGTCCTGCTCTGTTATTTTATTATATTGTATATTGTGCATTTTCCATACTTAATCTTTCTATTTTATTGTGTAACCCTGTTTGCTGCTGCCACAGACAGATTTATATTCTATTCTATTCTATTCTATTCTTAACATACATAACACTTTGCAGGATGAAAGTTAATTAGAACTATCAGCGCAGTGATTTGTGATTTAAAGAGGAGCTCTCTTACATCTGAATTTCGGCTATTTATTACAGGGATGGGATGAAATAATAATCGATCAAAACAAAGCAATCAAGAGAGGATACGAGCATTTCCGTGCACACACATAAATGAAGACTATACATATGAGGACAGAAGAAGCAGGTCACCCGCGTGGTCGTGCTGCTTGCAGACAGCAGTCATCCACCATGTTGTCTGTGTGTGTGTGTGTGTGTCTGTGTGTGTCGATGTCAGCTCCAGGCGTAAAGTAGCTGTATCCTCGTTAAAGCGCAGACACTACCCGCCACACAGCACTATTTTGTCTGTACTACACTTGGCGTACATGTGTTCCCGTGCACAACCCTCACCCTCTGCACCACCTTTCTCTTTTTGTATTTGTTTTTCCTCAAACAGATGCGGTGGCGCACCAGCACGACGGCTCGCCTTTCCGCCGGGGCCGGAAGAAGCGGATACCGTACACCAAGCTCCAGCTGAAGGAGCTGGAGAAGGAGTACGCCGCCAACAAGTTCATCACCAAGGACAAGAGGAGGAAGATCTCGGCCGCGACCAACCTGTCGGAGCGCCAGATCACCATCTGGTTCCAGAACCGGAGGGTGAAGGAGAAGAAGTTCGTGGCCAAAGTGAAGACTAGTCCTCCGTAGCGCGCAGGCTTGCTGCGTTCTGGACGATTTAGTGAAGCTGTATTTTCGTGTTATGCATTCAAAAATGAACTGAGAGAAATTGCCAAAAACAAGGAAAGAAAATGAGAAAAATAACGAGCTGATGGACTGGAACGATGCGTAAACGCGTGCGCCAACAAATGGGAAGACAAATGCGAATTAAAAAAGGAGATAAAGGACAAAACAAGATAAAATAAAATAAACAAAGCCCTGCGGTCAGCTGTCTCCTCAGAGGCATCCTGTAAATACAGCACCCTCCTGCCTGCTTTCATGTAACTGTCCTGTACTGTCTGTGTTCACTGTGTGTGTGTTGTCCTGTAGCCACCCCAATAAATACGCTGTTATGCGTCCATATTGTTTCTAACGCCTGTAAACCAGTAATCAAAGTATAGTGCAACACTTAATAAACCCTTTTAATCCAGAAGCAGCCTCCAGTAGGTCTCATGTCTTCAAGTTGCAGTTTGGGATTAGCCTCCAGCGCCGAACTTCTTTTTTCATCCGCCCGTAAAACGTGCAAACAAATCCGCATTTAGTTGCTGAAAGTTGACGCCGGCAGACTGGGCATGGGCAAACAGAGCGGGAGGAGCATTCAGACTTCTCCATGCAGATTAAAACGTGTTTATGAGAGTACGGATTCATTCCTTGGATCAGGCCAGCCCTCTGAACGCCACCGCAGCAATCCATCTCCCGCTATCATTCCACGGGCCTGTTCAGACCTCGTGTGAACAAAACCTCCCACCGGTTCAATGTGACCAAGTGTCGGCGTGCTCAGAGTGTTAAGCCGTGTATTTTAAAGTAGAAGGCCGTCACAGCGGGAGCAGAAAACCACTGTATTTATGATTTATCTTCTTCTCGGAGGTTTAGTCCTCCAGCTGTAACGTACTGCGACCACGAGACAGGAGGTGCGGAAAGATGATGTATATCATTTTATAATATTGTGTTCGAAAAGTGTTCGAGCAAAAATATAATTACATGAAATTAATTTGAACTCGATCTAAAAGACATCCATACTTATACTTATTAATAAGTATGTCTCATTGTGAGTCATTTATGTGCGAAAGACGGGTTTAGTGTTTAGCTGTATTGAATTATATTGAGAGTAACCTTACAATTTATATTTAAAAAGATTATATATAAAAAAGACAAAATTCAATCAAGGAAAATTTAGCATAATAATTTCATGCACGTGACGTGAGAAAGACTCAGCAGGAGATGGAGATACAGAATAAAATCATTGGGATACTTTCGGTCACGCGCGTCTTTAAGGGAACGGAGTGGAGACAATCAATTTCCCTGTTGTTTGTGGCTCCTCTGTGCGTGTCCTTGTGTGCGCGCGCGTGTGTGTATGAGAGAGAGACACGCCCTTGACCTTGAGAGTCACGTGACCAAGCTACAGCCTCAAGTCTCTGCCAACATCTGATGACAGGAGAGCGTTGTTGTGTCGTCTGGTCTGATGGAGACGCCCCTTCCTCAGCATCACACGCACGCACGCACGCGCACACACACGCACACACTGCGGCAGCTCCATGCATGGCAACTCGTCGCTCGCTCAACCAGCAGGTTCCCGCGCACCATTGATCCGCTTCTGCGCTGCGTTCACGGTGACAGTGAGCAGCAGCGGGCGGGTGCGCGATGCATCACCTTTGCGGGGGGATGGCAGGTTGTCATGCGCATTAGATTGCGTGGTTTTCTTACAAACTGTAAGAAAGTGATTGTGAGAGAAAGCGAGCTCTTGAGTGAATGAAGTTGTTTTTCATAGAATCTCGAGGTGTGCTGGTGTTAGAACTGGTTCTATTAGATGCTTGTTTGGATGGGTCCCGGCTGGTTCTGGTGTCACTTGGAGCGCTTTGTGAGCTCCTCTGTCAAATAAACAGTCTGTGTTGAGCGCAAAATGACTAAAAAGTCCAGAACATTTGCGCAGCATCAGCAGAATTCTGAACCCCACATTCGGCCACCAGCATTGATTGTCGGGATTATTAGGCGCTCTGTGTTATTCCTGCTGCGTAAAGATGCACTGCGCGCTATTTGGACCAATAATTCAGGCCGTCCGCTGTCTCTCCAAAACGGACAAACCGACCGTATCTCGCCGTTTGTCCAAAACTGGAAATATAATAGTGCAAAGAAAACAAAAAAAGAAGTGTCACATCGAATGCCTGCTGTACACAAGAGCATTTTCTGTATCCTGCTATAAAATGTAGCGTGCTTGTCTTATTTGCGCATTTGAAACCTCCCATAATTAGACTCAGTTACTTTATTTACATTTGACGTCGGTTACACGGAAACATTTGAGCTTTGTCCCGCGGGCCTTCCGCAGTAAACACATGTCCTTTACAGTAAATGTTCAAAAAACAGTAAAACAGTGCAATATAAATATTCAGGTTATTTTAGATGTGAAATCAAAACGCTTAGAAGCAGAACGGATCAGCATGTTATATGCAGACATGAGGACAAACAGGACACATGGACATGTACTTAAACAATAAAATAAAATAAAATAGCTGCATATAACAAAGGTGATTTACTCTTTCCAGTGGAGAAGATATTAATTTCAAACAGATATGTTTAAAAAAGAAGCTGGATTTCAGTCATTGTAAAACCTTTCATTTCCTCTGAGTGTGTGTGTGAGTGAGTGAGTGAGTGAGTGAGTGAGTGAGTGAGTGAGTGAGTGAGTGAGTGAGTGTGTGTGTGTGTGTGTGTGTGTGTGTGTGGGACCGTTAAACATTAACATTGAACTTGACAAACGGCGGTGTGCTCTGCTGGCCTGTTGACTCTCTTTACTGCTCTGTCTCCGTCCTCCTTTAAAACCAACAAAACCGACGGAAGCCCTGAAGCTCATAAAGCCCATTATCTCCCCTTTAGTCCAAATACCAGAGGAGGAGGAGGAGGAGGAGGAAGGAGGACCACCCGTCTCATGTGGAATTACTTTATTTTCTCGCACAAAAGCACATGCCAATTCGAGATCATTAATAAATAATAAAGTAATTTTTTTTACACATTATGTTTTATCCCATTCCCGCACGTGTGCTATTTTTCAAATACTAATATCACCTTTGCATCTGAAAATAAAGTGTCGAAACACTTTATTTGGGAATAATTTAAATAAATCGGCATGTGGGTTATTAAGCTCTTTATATGTTTTTTAGTTCATCTAATACAATTTATTTAATTATTTCTAATTCAAGAAAATCTACAATTAAGAATGTTATATTCTTTATTTAGTTACTATTTACTTTAATTAATTTATACTCTCGTACATTGTATAATTCTTCACAAGTATTGAAACACTTTGAGCTTCAGATATTTCCACCATGATTTACCTCCTGTTACATTATGAACTGATGTCCATTCACAATGCTGCACACGTGACGGCATCAGTGATAGTGATGCAATATCATATGCTGGCTGATATAATCTGAAAGGGGTCATTCCACTTGAGGAGTATTTTTAATAGTTTGAATGCACTTCGCTGATAATACTTATTTTACTTCAGTAAAAAGTGTGAATACAAAAAACAATTGCCTTAAAATAAGTAATGAATGCTGAAGTTTCATGGTGATATCTATTCAGTAGTGTCTTCAACATGTCTGTCATAGTGGCGGATGGTCAATAGAGGGCCATGGGGCATGGCCCCACCATGAGCCACACAAAAAAGGAAAAAATAAATAATAATAATAATAATTATAATAATCATAAATTATACAAATTGTCAATATTTGTGTTTTTGAACGATGGAATGTACCCAGTAATGTGTGTAAAATATGATATCTGCGCAAAATATATGCTTTTTCTTGACAGAGTTCTCCATGTGTGTCCTGGTGTTCTCATGTTTCCTTACCTCCTCATCCCTCACTCCCGTAACTGTCCGTGCTGGATCCGTCCCCGTTGTGTCCCCACAGCTGAATCTATTTGAGGCGCTGATTGGCTCAATTGTATGTCACTCATTTATATCTTGAATCAGCAATTGGCTAAACTGCTTCATAGACCCGCCTCTTTTGGGCCAAAACGATCAGGCCCCCCTAGCTGCGCGTTCTCAGAGTGTCGTGCACACAGGCAGAGAGCACGAGCAGACGAGCACACAGGGGGAGAGGACGAGCATCACTGAAAAAAAAAAAAAGTAAAATTTACTTGAAAAAAGCTAGGTAACAATTTGCACTCAGAAATTGTGAGTCATTTTTACTCAGGAATTCTCAAGTTAAGTTTACTTACAAGTAAGAATTTTTTTTTATCCAAAATATGCAAGTAACTTTTACTTGCAAATTTCTCCTAGACATAAAATGTACTTAGCCTTTTATAGTAATCTTTACTCAGGCTACCTTTGGATCTACCCCAGTAGAAATCAATTAGGTGTTTCATGTATATTTAACTAGCTTTTCTCTACTTTTTCTGTTGAGACATATTAAGTAATATTTACACAATATATCTTTTATCTACTACTTCTCTACACAACTATTCAAATATGACTGTTGCATTTTCTAAACTGGGCTACTGTTATTAAATAAAATTGTCTTAACATAAGGCTTCTACAAAACATGAAACATCTTTTAAACTGCAGCAGCTTTACTTATGAACTGTAAAAGAGGTCACTGCTGACCGACACACACCAATACCAACATATATAATCTGGTTGGCATTGCCAGACAAAACATTTCTAAATCAGTGCTGCCAATAACAAATTTAAGGACACAAACGCTTAGTCATTTAACAAACACTTTTAATTTGAAACGATGGGTATGCTTGACAACACTTAGATACACAGATGAAGCCCATGAGCAGAAGGAAAGCCTTTGCCACACTTTGACAGTCATCAAGAACCTCTTTTCCCTCGATGACATTGTCAGGAGTGAAGCCTTTCTGTGTTGCATTTCCATGGATGACAAGGATCTTCATGACATGTTGAGCATAGTCTTCTTCAATGACATCTTTGAAATTCAAATTGACTAATGTTCATTTTTATCTCTTCGAGTCTGATGTGTTCTCAAAAAAGGACAATAGTGGGGGAAACTAACAAAAATATTGAATGTGTTCAAATGCGTCATTATGTATCTATTCTCAGAGTATATGAGCCCAACATAATTTTATATAATATTAATATATGATATCTAAACTTCACCAGGCTGGGTGAATCCAGCATGGGTCTTTGGTTCCTGCAACTCCACCCTTTGTCCCAAGTATCTCCAGAAAGTTGGTGGTGCAATTGTCAAATTTCAACAAAAAGGTTCGCTCCAGATGAACTGTGGTTATTCTTCTGAACTCCTCATTGATCTGAAACAAAAGTCAATAAAAAACAACATGATCAAGATGAGGTACCTTGCTAAAACAATGAATGCAGTAGTCCTGCCAGTATAATGTACTATTGAGCAGCAACACAAACTACGGCCTTCAAAATGAATCAGGGTGTTTTTCTTTTAAGAAGAAGAAGACCATCAACAGACGTTGTTAAAGACACGGAGCACCTTATTCCTGCCTTCAGACAGCTGCACCTCAGAGAGGAGAGGTGGACATCAGTCAGCTGAGACTCAGATCACATGTCAAGTCTTCTGTCTGTTTTTATTTGATCAAATCATGAGAATTAGAAGGATTCAGGATTCAGCAGTTTGTGGTTACAAGTAGCATAAAACCTGATGGAGCAAGTTTTCAGATCTTTTGGTTAATTATCCAAACTGCAACATAAACCTGTGCCTCTAAGTGAAGAAATCTCTTAAAATATTCAGACCCAAAGTACTCGTAAGCCAGAAAAGATGTTCTCTGTGAGCTTTATATATTAAAAATGATATAATTGGATTATTATGACGCTGTGATGCTGATGTGTGAGCAGCCTTTCACAGCATGTTGAACTATTTAATATACCGTTGGCTCGTGTGAGTCACGTCAGTGCATCGTATTTGATAAGCTCATCATGTGTTTAGTATCTAGAATATGATTATATCTGAAACCACATCTGTTGTTACATTACACAACAGCATCCTGTCTCAGAGGAATGAAGACAGGAAGCTTCTTTATTCCAGAGACTCATATCTGTCTTCACTGTCATGATGCAGGGAGGACCGGTCCAAGGAGAGCGGACGTCATCTGGACACAGCCCTGTTGTCCCTGAAAGCAGACGCTGCCCAGTCAGGAGTGTTCCGACTCTTCGGGACCAGGGTCACAATAATAACCACAATGCTTTGCAGGAAGTTCAGAGCTGGATAAATGTGCAGGGCAGGGATCGGCTGACAACAGCAACTGGCTTGTTGCTAACCCGACCCAGTTGGATGGTTTTCAGTCATTCTGGGAAGAGAGCCAACAAGGAGCCACCAGTGGCGGCTGGTGGATTTTTTTTTGGGTAGGGCCATCCAATCAATTTCAGCAAATAGTATAATTCAATGCAAAAAAAGGTATCAAAAACGCATTAGTACTTTGCAGTTACATTGTTATCATTTATTCCAACACTGACATAATAAGGACATCTTATTCATACAATTCAGTATATATATATATATATATATATATATATATATATATATACTGAATTGTATTCACAGCCTCCCTGCATCTCCACACAGCCTTCCTGCATCTCCACACAGCCTCCCTGCATCTCCACAGAGCCTCCCTGCATCTCCACACAGCCTCCCTGCATCTCCACACAGCCTCCCTGCATCTCCACACAGCCTCCCTGCATCTCCACACAGCCTCCCTGCATCTCCACACAGCCTCCCTGCATCTCCACACAGCCTCCCTGCATCTCCACACAGCCTCCCTGCATCTCCACACAGCCTCCCTGCATCTCCACAGAGCCTTCCTGCATCTCCACAGAGCCTTCCTGCTGACAGGATGAAACAAACCTCTACGTCCGATTGAGCAGCTGATCCACCAGCACATCCCAGGCGGAGCGAGAACCCATAGAACCACCAAACCCAACATGCTTGTGTCATGTATACTCGTCAGTGGATAACTTATACAAATATTAATGAAACTTTGGACTGAAAATAACAATCAAGCGAACACAAAGATACGGTGAATGTTAGTGAAGAGGGAGAAAGGACACCTCCTCACAGGTGCTCTGGGCTCTACAGTCCACACAACTGCATCTGTTCATATGATCATATTATGAACGTGTCCGAGCAGCAGATGTGCAGTAACTAGTCTGGACACTAACAGTCATGACTCCAGCTCATCCAGTTGAAACAGCAGCACATTCAGGAGCCGAATAGAGAGTGAGAACGGGCGCGGAGGGATATTAGCGAACATCAGAAGTGAGAAAAAGTAGAATTTAGATTTTTGAAATTTTGCATCGTTTATGAATCACTTTCTTCAATAAACTGCGTCTCTCTCAAATCTCCCTTCAGTGATGAATACATTTATTTTGTTGGACTAAACTGCTCGGCTGCTGCTTATAATGTATAGCACTGTAGTCATATGAGCACTGATCCATATCCATAATGCATAAAACACTGATCACAACACATTGTAAAGCATCATTCCTCATAACTGGTCACTGGCATTTGTTTTGCAATGATCATAGTGTGTTATAATTCTTATAGTTAATAATACAATAACATATTGTTATAATGCATTATAGTCACTGTGATATTAAAGGAAGGAAGTTAATGTCATATACATTTTTACACATACACGAAATTTGACTACTGCATTTGACCCATCCCTGTATATAGGGAGCAGTGGGCTGCCATTGATCGCCGTTGATACACTACTATTGATACACTTCGACACGTGACACGTCCCAGTCGGGGATCAAACCGTGGACCTTCCGGTTGCCAGACGACCCTCTTAACCCAGTGCGCAACGGTCGCCCCCATAATTATAAAGCATTATGTTTTCACAAGTATTCATTGTTCACTGACGTGAACATATAACATAAATCTAAAATGTCAGAGAGAGCAGCAGTTAGAAGTATTATGATATTTGACCTTATGAGTCATTATAAAATGCTTCACAATGTATTATGATCATAAAGCATTATGTGTATTCATCAGTGCACCTCGTCCAATGCTCTGAGCAGATTATAACGCATAACGATATGTTTATAATGCGTTATAAACATATCGTTATGTAGAAGAGCTCTTGCAGATCGAACCCTTTAATGACAAACAGAAGATGCTTTCTCAGAGAAATGTATGTGAAATATTACATGAAACGTTATTCTAAACGTGATGGGATTGTGATATTATATTTCAGAGAACCTTTTTACCAGTAAACCTCTCTTTGGTGTAAAAACATGAAGCGCTTCTGACCGTCATCTGTCAGTGAACACACACACACAGAGGGCTGCAGCGCCACGATTCCACCTGAAGTTATATTTCCTCCTCTCCGACATCATCGCCCTCTCATCCGTCTGCATGATGAAGAGACATGTTTAAACGCAATAAAGAGTTGATATTTAGACAGTTTTCTATTCTATTCTACTCCGTTCTACAGCGGTTTATGGGACAGCGGGAGAGGAGGAGAGGACCCACCCCCTGAGACACACACACACACACACACACACACACACACACACACACACACACACACCTCCCCAGAGTATACTTTATACTCAAGACCAGGAATGCAGGACTGAGGCTCGTTTTCTGTCTCAAGTTCATGTCCAACAGATCCCCCTCACACACACACACCCTACCATTTCCTCCTCCTCCTCCTCCTCCTCCTCCTCCTCCTCCTCCTCCTCCTCCTCCTCCTCCTCCTCCTCCTCCTCCTCCTCCTCCTCCTCCTCCTCCTCCTCCTCCTCCTCCTCCTCATGCGGACTGTCTTTTTGTTTCCCAGCTTGGCCTTTTGCAGTTGAACTTGAGCCAGCAGACAGCTTGTAAAGAGTTAGTGGTCTGGCCCCTGTCTGGTCTGGAATGGCCTCGGGGGTTGGGGGGGCAAAAGGGTGGAGAAATGTACACTGGACTGAACAACCCTGCTTTAACGCAGACACCTTCAAATGAATTTAGAGATGTTTCCCTTATTTAAAAGCGTCCAATTAAAAGCAGAGAAGGAGCGACCTCGCCTCTTGTGTTCACACGCTGCTTCATCAAGAAGCTCAGATGAGGAACCAAGTTTCCCTCTGAGACATTTGCTGTGTTTAAGGATTCATTTTGAGAATCAAAGTGCTTAAAACCCGTCTGTGAATGAAAATACACAGAGAGTTTCAGCCTCCTTCAGCAAATGAACAGAGTGGATAGAAAGAGACACAAACTGGTGTTACTGGGCTGCAATTGTGTCATTTTACAAAGCTTTAAACTGAGATATGCAGGGAAATAGAAGCAGCCCCGGATCAGCGGGCTGTGTGTGTTTTAACTGCTCAGGAAGAAAAGGAAACGGCTGTAAAGACTCCACAGGCCTCCAACAAAGCCTGTGGTGACTGCAGGGGGAGGTGGTGCTATGCCATCATACGGCGTAATGACTGCAGTGGCGGACTCGAGCACGACGCCAAGAAGAAAGTTGTATTCTGACTTGAGAAAGACATGCTGCTGCTTGTTTCCTCTTCTTCTCTTTCGTCAGCAAAGAGCCGGATGTGTCCAGAAGCTCTTTCTGTGCCGATGATGTGATTAAAGACATATATCATATATATAAAAAATGAATGAAGGACACCAGCAGGGTGTGAGCCATGTTATCACATATATATATATATATGTGATAACATGGCTCACACCCTGCTGGTGTCCTTCATTCATTTTTTATGGAGATGAAGAAATGTAGAATGCAGGTTACTGAATAACATTGAATATTGTCTTTTTAAATAATATAGATGTAGATGTTCCAAGCATCAAAGTGCTAACATGTGAAGCAGTAGAATAAAATAAATGGCCTGTTTTTAAAAGTCATCCTTTTAAAATGTAGTCGACATGTCAGCCTCCAAACCCAGGAGGAAGTAGTGACAGCAGGAATATGGAGCTGCTCGATGTTATGTTCAGAACAGGAACATCTTAACATTGTGATTCAGTGCAGCTGCTGTTAACAGGAGAACAGAGAGGAGACGCCGGCAGCTTTCCTAAACATCGGGCCACGTGTGGAGAGACTGATCAGAAATGCACATATGTCTGTCCATATATGAATATAGTTATTATAAGACTGTCTGCTGCAGGCAGCTTCTCGTCCACCGTTTACAAAGCTGGATTGACTTTAAACTGAGATATGCAGGGGAATAAATGCAGCCCCGGATCAGCGGGCTGTGTGTGCTCAGGAAGAAAAGGAAACGGCTGTAAAGACGTCCACGGTGACCATGAGCAGGACAACACTGATCACTCTGGTGGCTCATTTCTACCACGGAGACAAAATACAAAACGCAAAAGTGATTTCTTTATTTTCTCTTGTTGTGGAAGGGGGGGGGGGGGGGGATTTTTATTCTGTATTCTGAAAAGTCAATCTTATTTTAATGAATATAAATCAAGCAGGTACCAGAGATATATATGGAGGTGTATATTGTCGACAACATACTGTTGAAAAAATGATATATTGGTATAATGTTTATAATACACAATCAGTCATTCTAACACTTTATTAGTACAGCACTTTTCAATGAATTGTATGACAAAGTGCTTTACCCCCCCCCCCCCACACACACACACACTTTGTGATGAATACAAACATAACATTGTGTAAATAACAGTGATGGTTAGAAATGCTCTTCACCTCCAAACACTTGCATGTTCTGGGTAATTAATTTGCCAAAAAAGAGACAAAATGCAGAATAAAGAAATTGAAATCATAGCATAATTATTCTTTTTCTTTAAATTCTCTATAGATCTCGGGATAACGTGAAGTGGTCACGCTTAGGTTAGGCAACAAAACACGTAGTTAGGTTTAGAAAAAGCCTGAAGTTTGAGCCTAAAATAAGTTCATAAACTAAGTAACGTACGGAAACAATGTAATAAACAACAACAACACTTTGGGACCCGGCCTTGTGTTTGTTGGCTCCATCCTGCTCTCTCACATTTGATACAAAGTCGCTTGTTTAGAGTGAATTATAGTTACACTGATGTGTTTACATCGCATTCAGTGAAGACCACAGATGAGTTCTTATTGCAAAATGACAAAGTAAATGTCGGGGTATTTACAGACTTCCCAACATAACTACCAATAACCAAATGAACTTTCCATGATATTCTCACATGAGGACGTGTGGAGGAGTATGTGATGGACTAAGGTTGACCAAATATTTATTCAATCAAATAAAACAAGGTGAAGCAAATATCTGGATCAACCTTAATGGAGGACGTCTTAATAACATGTAGGGTGAGGATTTAAAAACTACATCTGGCAAAGAGAAAGATTTGATTGGATCAGATGTAATAATGAAGTTTTTGAACAAACCTATGTTAAGTAATAAATAATAAAACAGCAAGTACAATATTAAAACAACAAAACAACAAAGACTAAGACCAGTTCCAAAACAAAATAATGAAATAACATAAATAGATGTTTTCATTAAATAGAACAGATTAGATAGATCCCACAGTGGATTAAGGACAACATATAACAATAGCACAGACAACAATAGCAACTGTATCAAAACTCAAAGGAATAATCTCTGCCCTCTGCTGTTGATACTAAAAAGACAAAGCGAACAAGGTTCATTTACCAGCAGTGTTCAATCAATGCATCGGAAACATCCCGGAGCTACGGAAGCCTGAGAGGCAGAGTTAAGATCGTTACTGACCCCAGGGATGAACTGAAAGGATACAACTATTACATTCATCTGCAGTGCCCAAAATCACAAATTACAAATTAGCCCAAAAGGGCTTTAAATCTGAACAGCATGACGAGATCCTCCGTCCCAGCACGCTCGCACCGGAACAGGGAAAACTACCCCAAAGAAGCCTGCAACAGGGAGAATGAAGATGTTGTATACAGAACATCTACTCTGTTGCAATCGGCTGCACAACTCTTTAATATTAATATGCTCCACAACGTCTGTCAAAACTGGCCACTGACGTCAACATAGAAAAGATATCCACAGAGGGCACGTCAGCTTTATTCTGAACTTGTGTGATATGACAGAGAAAGTTTGAAAAACAGCAGAAAGAGAAATATTCAACCCACTTCAATTACTGATCAAGATTTCTAAAAGCACTTTTCTATAGAAAGAAAATGTTATTAATTACACAGAACGGACAATATTCACACATCAAGGAAACCAGATTAAAACCAGGTTGAAACCATGGGCCCTGTTCTATACCCTGAACATCTCAACACAGCCGTTAACTTCTACACTCATAACTCCATGGAGCACTTCTGGTCATAGTGGTCTCCTTCTGACCATCACAACGCTTGGACAGTGTTGCTGATGGTCTTCTGGTCTGTTTGCAGGATGATGTGAACTGATCCCATCCACTCAAGAGTTTAACGGCTCAAAAGTAGCAATGCGCAAAATCTGATCAAAGTCAAATTTGAGCAAAGTCGTTCTCGATAGAAAACATAATGAGTTGTTGACGACAATATCTCATCTTTCAAAGTGACGCATATCTGAAAGGTGTTACTTTCGTACCGGGCTCTCCGGTTGAAGAAGCCGTACGACCTCCGCCATAACTTCAAGGAAACCGACAGAAGATGAACCAGTGTATTGAAGGTTGCACTGTTTACCGTGACACTTTTACATTATACTTCTTTAAAGTACTGTTATCTGTTTGTTTGTGCACTATATTTCATATTTTATTGTATATTTGAATATGTTTCTGTTTAATGTTGTGCAACATACTTTGGCAAAAAAACGGTTCTGATTCAGATTATTATTCTGATATAACTGTAACATAAAGGGTTAGCTTACATACGTTGAGCAGCATATAACTTGCACTAACCTCATGAGTTCGCTAACATTAGCATCATGAGTCAGCTAAGCTAACGTCATTAGCACACTAACTTTAACGTCGGCTGACATCGGTTTGCTGCCGACATTATCACGGCTAGCTAACGTTAGCACACTCACAAGGTTGGTACGAGTTATTCGCTACCTGGTCATGTGGCATGGACGTGATACAATGTATTAAATACACACTCAGTGGTTATTTAACAATAATCCTGATAAAACTATGCGCTGTGCAAAATAATGCAGTGGCACCTAAACACACCAACATGCAGCGGGCAGCAGAGAATGGGCCTCGTCCTCTCCAAACAGCCGTGTTAGTGAGGACTGCATGCAGCTGTTACAACCTAATGTAGCGGCAGCCAACGCAGCCGTCATCTGTGTTTCACAGCCATCGACAGTGATTTTCACCTTATCAACGTGATCGAGTAGCCCGGTTGTTTAGCAGAGATGAAGGCATGTTTCCAGATGTTCTCCCTCATTCACATCGACTCATGTTGGACATCATTAGTTATCATGAAACCAGCGAGCCGGTCAATAGCACTGAGCGAGCCGACGGGCTTTTCTTTTGCAATTCCGAAAAGATCATTTCTGAATCTCGGGCCCTCTTTGCCTCAACATAACTCAACACACACTAAAACATACATGTAAAAAATGAAATAGCGTACATGTTTTGCAGAAGCAAACACTTCTATAACCTTCTGAAAGTGGTATTTTTGCATCACAACTTTACACACGAACTGCAAAAGAACTGCTTTCTTTCACCCATAGTTAGCTGCTCACAACGAGGTCTGTGTGTTACCTTGAGACACCACGTCAGGATTGATGATGATGATGATGATGATACGTTTTCTGCTCTGGAAACAGATTTTGTAGTGTAACAGGTTGAACTATGCACATACCGGTGTGGTTCTTGTCTTTATATATGTTTCTATAAATGGCCCTAATTTCTTCTTTAGCATTGATCCAAAAACAGTTACTTCCCCTGTTGGGGACACAGCCTCTGTCCCTCGATGAGACAAGCCGTCCCAAATTCACTCGTCTCTACTCTGAATTTCGTCCCCAAACCTTCAGTTAGGAACACACACAAACAGCGTTGGCATGGTGATAAGAAGCAGATGTGTGCGGGATCAGCTGACCTGAGAGTCACTTCCTGCTCTGACCACCATGTTGTTGCTCCTGTAAAACCTGAAGGAGTAGAGCACCTCCACCTGGGTGGGTTGTCAGCACCTGAACAGACGAGTAGGTGCGTGTGTGAGTCTTTGTACAGCTCCCGTCTGACTTTTCTTTCTACGTCCATCTGTAGCTTTCAGCACGTTGTCTTTTATTGGGAAACGCATTCAAAGAAGGGATAACATATGAGAACTAGGGCAATGCATGTTATATGCTTAGGGACAGAATCAGATGGTCTCAATACACGTTTTAATAAAGACGTTTTAGTCTGACCACAGTATTCGGTATTTCAGTCATTGGCCCTTTAAGCTTCACACTATGGCGCTCTACGTTCCCTATTAGCATCTGTTTGGGACGTGTCAGCTTCCACTCCATACACGTACAGTATATTGTTTTTTCAAAATAAACTCCCGTCTACGTATCCTCATAAAACGGTTGTACATTGTATATAACGGTATTCTATCTTACGAAAAAGTTACTCGTAATTTCTAAAGCCAGCAACACGTGTCAATTTCCGTTCGTTACATACACTCAGTCTTTTCAAAATAAACTTCTTTACAGGAAACTCAGGTTCAGGCGACAAAACTACTTGGTTAGGAAAAGATCGGGAAATACTTAGATCGGTTTAGGAAAAGGTCTCGGTTTAGGTTAAAATAACAGTATGAAGTTATTTAAAACCTTCTGGACCCGAGCGAAGACCATTTGCGGTTCCACCGAAAAAGTTTAGCGTACAGCGTGTCGTACAATGCACTTCTCAGGAACAAATAAAACGAATGTTACACACATGTTATATACTCAGTTGAAGAAAACAGTCTGGGCAACAATATCCTTTCAGCCATTTTTACATCCTCCAAACACAATTCTACACAACTAATATTTCAACTCGAAGATTTACCACAATATCACATGAGTCCGCGAGCTACGCACTACGGTCTGAGCTAACAACACAAAGCTAACACGGACAACCAATATATCAGAAAGCAAGACAATTCGACACAGATTCCAGAGATATCTCCAAAATGTCTCTCCGTGAAACCATTACAGAGCTATGAGCCAACAAGCACCAGAACCACAAACCCCTTTGTCAATAATAATCATAAATGCATCTCACCGTGAGCTGATTTCGTCAAGAGAACGGATAAATTCCCGGTTATTTCCATTCAAACATGTGTTTGACGTATATCCTGTTTGTCATTGAACTGTTTCCTTGAAGACAGGGGGGTCTACCTAACGTAGGGGAGCTGGGGGAAGGAAGGGATTTCACCTTCGGCGTATCGGATTTTACGCTTTGCGAGGGACAGCGCGGTTTTGATTCTGACTGGCTAACGATTCTGTCAATCAATCCCACGTTGTCCCAGCTCAATTCTACAGGCTCTGACGCATCGAAGGAGGGTTCATTGACTGAAATCGACCAATGGGCTGCTGAGCTTGGTCTCCATAGACACAGAGAAACTGCAGGCAGACGAGACAGCTCCATGGATCACAGACACAAACGGGCTCAGAGAGGATCCAGGCTCTCAGAATGAAGCCAAACTGCTGTATTTGGAATAGATTGAACACTATCAGTGATAAAACAAGTGAAATATATAGTTATATAGTATATCAAATTACAATGGAACAGCTGCTTCCAAATTGACAATTTGGGTGACCTCGCCTGACCTCTCTGTACTAAAACCTCTGATGTTGTTCTGCTTCACTTTATCAAAGTCAGACTTTGCAGAGAGACTGTTCACATATTATGCTGTGAGTTGGAAAAGGTTTTGGACTTGCCACTGCACCGTTCCAAAGAAATAATAACAATAAAAGTGCATTTTGTTCAGGTGAACCTGAAACCTTTCAATTTCAGCTGTGTGCCTTCTTCATTTACTCTAAACCAGTAACATATACACTGATATCTACACATCTGAACACATCTCACAAGTGTTACCTCTATTACAACATAAAAAGTATTCAAATAGACCTTGTAGTTCCAGAAATACACAATTTTCTGTATGGGTATGCAATTTTCGAGCAGAGGCCTAAAAATAGGGCTCGGCTTAAAGAGGTTTTAATAAATAGATGTTGACTTCTCATTCCACAGCGTTCTGCTGGCTGAAAGAGCGTTTCTCCACATCTTTAATACATTATGGTTATTACTCAACTGCTTCTTCATACAGATTAAAACCGGCGATGCAGTTTAGCATCAGCTCTTCAAAACAACACAAAATAACTAACACCAGACCAAGAAATGTCACCAAAACCAAGGCTGTCATACACATGTTTCATTGGAGAGTGAATAAATTTAACTTCACCATATGTTAATGATAATAACTTTGAACTATATAATAGGCCCGTTATTTTCTTTGTCTGGTCTTTGTCTTCCAAAATATATATATATTAATTTTGTACGAGCCAATCGTATAAGTCAGTCCAAAATGTGCGTCCATTTCTGGTGATATCATCTTCTGGCAGCACAGTGTGGTCATTACTATTTTGTTCTGAGTCCACAAATTATGAAAAATAAAGAGAAATTGGAGACCGAGAATCCTTTACTTATTCATGCATTAATCTATTTAATTATATTTCATGTCGGGTTGATAGTCGCACTGTAAAAAACGTACCGTGAAATTCACAGTTATTAACTGGCAGCAATTGACAAGTTACTTACTGTAAAAAAAAAAACAGTAACTAACTGGCAGCAATTGACAAGTAACTTACTGTAAAAATAATCACAGTAACTAAATGGCAGCAATTGACAAGTAACTTACTGTAAAAATAATCACAGTAACTAACTGGCAGCAATTGACAAGTAACTTACTGTAAAACATAATCACAGTAATTGTTACCATGTATTGTATTTTTTAATACAGTAGCAGTTTTATATTGTGAAATCAAACAAAGTAACTAAAGTATTTACTGTATTTTTAGTTACAGTAGTAGTGTTATAACCGTAATATAAAGAACAGTAATCTCCAAGTATTGTAATTGTTTTGACGGTTATAGTGTTTAAACTGTAAAATAAAACACAGTAATATCAAAGTACCATTTTTTTTTTTTTTACGGTAATACTGTTTTAGCTGTGAAATATAAAATAGAATGTTGTATTTGTAAGTTACAGTATCTTAATGGTGTCATTTACATATTACCAGTATTCGGCTGTTAAAATAAAATATCACTCTTAAAATACACCCATTTTTAAGCTTCAACAATAACTGTGGGGAGACAGCAAACAATACATTTTTAACAATTTATTCTTAATTGTTGAACAGTAGCAAGTATACCATGGCTTCAACAATGCACTAGGAATTTTGTTTTCTTTTGATAACCCAATGACAATTATCTTCTTCTGAAATGTGCATAACTGACAAGGGCTGTAATCTCTAAACATTTACAATCACAAAGCGATGGATATTAATATCCAAAAACATGAATATTGCAACATTTGAAACCGTGGCGATAACAAATCAACACAAAAATATGAGGCCTTTTCTTCTGCCAATTTTAGATATGTTCCGTTATTGAAAAGGCACCATTTGGTAAATATATTACACATTATTCTTGCATAAAACACATTTAAAAAAAACTTTGAATACACAAAACCAAAAATGGTCCCAAACGAATTCATTCCCCTGAAATCCACCGATCTTACTAAACATTAAGAGTGTAGAGGAATTGCCACAGCAAGAGGCCAATAAACCAAGTGCTGTGACAGTTAACATGTACTCTACAGGAGGAATTTGAGGTAGACAGCTTAAAAGGTAACTCTAGCTTTCTCTCAACTTTTAAGTATTAAATCTCTTTTTGAGAGCTTTTGTGCATTTACTTCTGGGTAGATATAATACACAAATATCACACAAAAAAAGTATTACATCTCCATGAAAACCTTAATGCTAACTGCAAAAACAGTGTACTATACACATTAGTATACGGTACAGTTCATACTTAACAATTGGTATATTTTATGGAAATTGGACCAATCATACATCATTCAGTGACAGTTCCATTTAAAACAATGATAGTAACATCTTAATAATACGGTTTCCCCTTTACATACAAAGAGAGCTCACCCTGTTCCACGGACGAACTGAGGTGACTTCACTGAGCAAAGTAGTCTGTGGCTCCTTGCTTCTTAGTGAGTCCATCACTATTCAGTCCATCAGCTCCACAGTGCAAAATGAACAGCAGATCCCTGAAAAAAAACAAGAAAAACAATAGCAAATAAGAAATTAACTTAATTTGAGTGGATGAAGATCAGGGATTAAGGAATATTATTTGACCTGTGGGAGATCAATGTCCCACATATATCTTTAGTGGTGTGAAGGCAATCTGGCATTCATGGGGTGGAGTCACCAGTGTGGGGACAGCTGTATACATTTTTTTGTTGTGTGTGTGTGTGTGTGTGTGTGTGTGTGTGTGTGTGGGGGGGGGGGGGGGGGGGGGCTTACATACACCTAGGTTACAGTCTGCCCTTTCCAGCAAACTGATGTCTGAACTGTATTATAAACAAGGTTTTGCTACCAGGCGAGCAATGTCCATTCCAACCACATCTACTGGCATAAAAACAGGAAGTCAGTGGTAAAGTAGTAAAGCCTGCGTCTTGCTTGACTTGATTGGCTGCCTCTGACAATTGTGACATTGACATGCAGTGCTACTCCGCACCTGGTGCTGAAAAGTTGAGGGACCGCCACGTTATCATAAGAGCCTCACCTCCATCTGGTTATTCTGCCAGTCAAATGCAGTGAAGTCCCTCATGAAGGATTTGACGCATTGGTTTATATCTGATGTCTTGCACTTTACTGGTCTTTTACTTTCCATTCTTTTCTTGACCGTGGCACTGCATTTGCTGGAGTCTGGATTTACCCTGACAAGGAACCCAATACAAATGAAAGTTAATATTTAGAACCACCAAGCTCATCAGTCTTTTCAGGGCATATCAACAAGGTCATACAACGATCAAACTCTTTTTGGATAATAATTGGGCAAATGTTTTTTTTACAGCAAAATCAAATGGATGCTGATTGTAAGAAGTCCTATTCTTGTATTGTCCGCAAATGGCACCTAAATGCAAGTACGGTGATTTTTACCTGGTCAATGCTACAAGCAGGCTTTAATGGAGAAATGCAGGTCATGCAAATGCAAAGAAACATGATGTACATAAGAATTTATAACAATACCTTTGTATACGTTGTGGCTGCTTCCACCTGATACTAAAGGGCCAGGACAGTTGTGAAATCTGGCACGGGAGGTAAATATGTGATTACCACACGGCCTTCTATGGACAGCATCCACCTGTTCGCAGACATACATACAATAAACGTATGCTGTACATGATTTAAAAAGTCCTATCGTGCAAAGTGAGCATATTTGTTTAATCACTCTTATTATAAACTGCAAAACTTACAATTCGTGCCTCTCCACCAAGTCAGAGACGCAAACTTTGACGAGTTTCAGCCTGTTTTTTTCTGTAACAATGGCCTGAGTTTGGAGTTCCTCAAATATTTCAGGAACTTTCTTATCGAGGAGCGGTCTCAATCCATCCTGTACATCCGGCTCCTTTGTAGGCTGAAAAGAGAACTAAGAGCAAAGCCGAAATTTAGACTAATTTCCATGAGATTCTTTGAAACTAAATTTGACAAGATGTACACATAACCCATACACATAATCCAAAAAAATATATATGAAAATGTACCGAGTTAGACAGACTTCTCTTGCAACAGGTTGAAAATGGGCACTTGGAATCTGTCAAGGTTAGTTATCTGTACACTACAATCAACATCAGTAAACTCTTGAAAATCAGAGTTGAATTTTAAAATCCTTTCAAAGACTAATCCTAATTCGCTCGTCTTTTCCAGAAGTTGGTTCATGCTTTGGACACAATTTTTCATTTCAATTATTTACCATTCTGTAATGTGGTTGCGAGGACTTTCACAGATTGCTGCTGCTCTTGTCTCCCTTCCTGTAAACAACAAACAAACACACGTTAAGTACCAATCGAATTGATTGTGGTATTGACTAAATGTATTCATTTATCCAGTGTTTTCCACTTTTAGAGGGTAAAGATGCTGCATCACGCATTCACAGAAAGGGAGAGATCACCTACAGACACTTAAAGTAATCTTTAGTTAAATAATCAAAACTCACTACAGGGACCTTTTTTATTTGAAAAAATAACACAGATGAATGACAGATGAATGACAGAGTTTCTGAAATAAACAGAAAACGAATTATAGAACTGAAATACTAGCAATAGTAAACTCTTAAAGCAAACACGCATACATTCACAGAATACAGGCGTGCTAGCCAGGTTAGCCACTTAGCTCAACTTTGGGCTATTATCTCGACACCTAATTACATGACAAACACTGACAGTAAATGCACTTAAAACATTAAGTACAACAACAAACAACGAACAGTTACGCCACATATCTTCAGTTACACTTCCATCACTTACATCGTCAACGACTCGATGTGATTCGACCGTTGGTCCTACGTAAGATCTACCGTTAGATCAACCGGAAGCGGAAACAGTCCGCACCGTCAGATAAAACTTCAGAATAAGAGCGCCGTAACTTTATCGTCTTTTGTCTGTGAAGAATTCACAACAGCTTAACCACTTAATGACACTTACTTTTCCTCTGCCCCATCGCTAACACCTGTCTGCTCTAAGCGCATCTAAGTCTCTCTATCATACTGTAGCACCCAGTTACCACAGATACCCGGTTCACAACACCGTAAAGGCACATACACACAGGAAGCAGTGTTATAAAAATATAAATGCTTTATTGGTACAACCCTATGTGGAGTAACCAGTGACAGTTGGTTTAGCCGGCAGGAGGAGTTCACAGACCATGCGATAAGACAGGCCTCACAAACTATTTAAAGCCAAATAAACAAAACAAAAGACCAAGGCAGCGTCCCACTAACTAGAAAAGAAATGAAAACAAAAACATAAGTAATCACAAATAACTGGCATTAACCAGAAAACAAACCCAAAAGATTATACTTCCACACACCTGTTCAGCAACCTAGCCACCCCCACTTGGATTCCCCCCCAGCTACCATTGGGTGCACTGCTCAGGAAGCTCTAAAATAACACAAATACACAATTACATATTCCTTAATTATACTGAATTTCCCCAGCACACGAAATACATACAATTACCCGCTGTCCCCTCCGTAACTGACGCCTCTCAGACACTGCGCTACTGACGCAACGTATGCGGCCTCACGATATGTCTCCGCTTGTTGTGGGCGAGAAAGCAGGTGGACTCGCCTCCCGCCTCCCCCCCCCGCTTGTGGCGGCGGAGACAGAGAGCAGATTCAGCACAGCCGCTCGTGAAGGCGGAGAGAAAGACACAGGACGCGAGTTGCCAGCAGGTGCCTCTTTTCACCTAATCAGGACCGTGCACCTCATTACCGGTCCGGCGGACCCAATAGTTACACCCCGTCAGTTACAATACACCTCAACACGTAGCTACACTCTCACGTTAATGTTACGCACTTTCGCGCCACGTCTGACGGAACAATGAATTAAATATAACAAGGCCAACCGAGTGTTTGCTAGGCCACAAATGCTAAAATGAACAGACATGACATAACGCACATCATGATGCCCAGAACATAATTTAAGAACCCAGGCAGTTAAATAAGCTAGCTAACGTTAGCTATCCAACATCAGCTAGCACTCATTCATTCAAAGTTAACCACTAGCTTAACTCAGTTTCCCTCCGGAGCTCCCCCACCATCAGCCGCACAGGTAACAAGCGGGCGGGGAGCTCCGAGCGCTGCAGCACGGGGCGAAGAGTTTCACCGGGCGCCACTGGACTGCACACATTACGTTACACACACTTCCATTAAAATATGGGGCCACTGTAATATAACCAACGCCAACAACTCACCGCTAGTGTTTGAATGTCCTCCTCTGAGACGTCCATCTTCTTTGGCAGCCAGCAGTGAAAAGGGCAGCTTGACGGTTGCAACTTAAAACATTTGAAATAGCTCAACTGTGATTGGTCAAGGCAGTCCACTGTTCCCGCTTTACCGAGTCTCAGGAGGATACACGTTTTATATTTGCGTTAATTTGGAAAGCAATCATTTGATTTAAAGTCCATTTTCAGATGACTTATTCATACATTACATATTTAAAATTGTAGAAACGGAATTGTCAAACACATTTTGCTGCACTCATGTGTGGGCTGATCCATTGTCATACTACACGTGTGTGTCTGTTAAAAGGATACAGAAATGACACAAAATGTGTTAAAGTGCCCTTGACACAGCAGATGTGTGATGTATATTAATTCAGATTAATGTTGTTCTGCTGGATGGCACCATCCCTGAACATGTTCCAGTCTGTATTCCAAACAGTCCTGTAGAGCAGATATACTGTATATAGTTTCATCTAACGGTTGGGAGTGAGGCTAATTTAGTGGTCTGATTAACAGTAAATTCATAAAATGTAGTCCCCCATGTTACTATTACTCATTTCAATAATAATAATACTTTTTATTTGTGTAGTGCTTTAAAGGGTACTCAAAGACACTTTACATGATAAAAACAGAATCAATAGAAGCAATTACAATATAAACAAGATAGATAACATAACAGTATCGAACAGCACAAAAACATACATCGCTAACTTCACAGGTTAAAAGCAGATTTAAATCGATGAGTTTTAAGTGCAGTTTTGAAAGTGGCGAGTGACGGAGAATGTCTGAGGTGCTGGGGGAGGGACTTCCAGAGGGAGAGGGCAGCAATGGAGAAGGCCCTCTCCCCCCAGGTCTGGTGCTTGGACAGACTAGGGGGGGTAAGGAGGTTGGCGCGTCATCTTGTTGGGAGCGTGTCGATGCAGGAGGTCTGAAAGGAAGGGGTTCAGGGTTATGAAGAGCTTTGTATGTGATGACAAGAATCTTGAACTGGATTATTTTCTGTGAGCCAGTGGAGGTTTTGAAGGACTGGGGTGATGTGGTCTCTGGTGCGGGAGTGGGAGAGCAGACGTTCAGCTGAGTTCTGGATGTATTGTAGTTTGTTGATGATTCGGGTGAGCCGTACAGGATGCTGTTGCAGTAGTCCAGTCGAGAGGTGATGAAGGCGTGGATAAGTGTTTCAGCAGCTGTGGAGGAGAGGGAGGGGCAGAGACGGGCGATGTTTTTGAGATGAAAGAAGGCGTTTTATGGGATGTGATTGACGTGGCGTTAGAAGGAGAGGGTTTGATAAAAAGCAGGGACAGCGGTGCCATCGATGCAGAGAGAGAAGTTGTGGCGGGATTTGTTTAGTGATTTGGGGCCGATGATGAGGATTTCAGATTTGTCGCTGTTGAATTTGAGACAGTTGGCTGGCATCCATGTTTTTATATCTGTGAGGCAGTTGGTGATGGTGGAGTGGGTGATGGGGTGATGGATTTGGTGGAGATGTAGAGCTGGGTGTCATCAGCATAGCAGTGGAAGTGGAGACCATGGTGGTGTATGATGTCGCCAAGGGGGAGCAGGTAGAGGATGAAGAGGAGGGGACCAAGTACCGAACCTTGATGGACACCTTGGCCAGGACAGAAAAATGCTGTGACCGGGTCGATCGGCCGCAGGGACTTCTGAGCGAGGCAGCAGTGCGAAGTGGTCAGACGGGGGTGTAGGGCTTGACCATGGGCTGGAGATAGGAAGAAGCTGTTCCTTTCACTGCCCTGTAGGCTAGCACCAGAGTCTTAAACTGGATGCAACCTCTTACAGGGAGCCAGTGTAGAGAATGGATAAGGGAAGTTGTGTGGGAGAACTTGGGGCGATTGAACACCAGACGAACTGCAGCTTTCTGGACAAGCTCCAGAGGTCTGATGGCCGACGCCGGGGCTCCGGCAAGTAGTGAGTTGCAGTAGTCCAGGTGGGAGATGACAAGAGCTTGGATGAGCACCTGCGCCGTCTCGTCAGTGAGGAAGGGGCGAATCCTCCTGATGTTGTAGAGCACGAATCTGCAGGAGCGTGTAACCGATGCAATGTTTGCTGAGAACGACAGTTGGTCATCTAGGGTCACACCCAGATTCCTCGCAGTCCGAGTTGCCGTCAACACGGTATCATCAATGGTGATGGACAGGTCTCGGTGAGGGCAACCCTTCCCCGGGAGGAACAGTAGCTCGGTTTTGTCCAGGTTGAGCTTCAGGTGGTGTGTCATCCACTTCGAGATGTCAGCCAAGCACGCAGCAATGCGTGCCTCCACTTGAGTGTCACTGGGGGGAAATGACAAGACCAGCTGGGTGTCATCGGCATAACAATGTTAAGAGAAGTCATGAGAGCGAATAACAGAACCCAGAGATGTTGTGTAGAGCGACAAGAGAAGGAGGCCCAGAACTGAACCTTGTGGAACCCCCGTAGTCAGCATGCATGGTTCCAACACGGCCCCCCTCCATGTCACGTGGTAGGATCAACCTGTCAAGTGGGATGCAAGCAGGGAGAGTGCAGAGCCTGAGACGCCCATCCTCTCGAGGTAGAGTTCACTCTCTCGGCATGAAGCGACTGTCACCGCAAGGAGGGCTGTCTCTGTCGAGTGACCCACCTTGAACCCGGACTGGTGTGGGTCGAAGAGGCTGTTCTGGTGGAGATA
The DNA here is from genome assembly GCA_028022725.1 of Lycodopsis pacificus. Lineage (NCBI taxonomy): Eukaryota > Metazoa > Chordata > Actinopteri > Perciformes > Zoarcidae > Lycodopsis > Lycodopsis pacificus. Next base: position 22,411,645 of record CM051702.1, read on the forward strand.
GGAAGACAGTTGGTTAAAGACAGCACATTCAAGTGTTTTGGATAGAAAGGGTAAAAGAGAAACCGGTCTGAAGTTCTTGACATCAGAAGGGTCAAGTGATGGTTTCTTCAGAAGAGGGCCGACTCTGGCAGTCTTGAAAGCCATGGGAAAGCATCCTAGCAGGCCGCTAGCAGCCGCTATAAGGCTACCCAGCTTGTTAAGATGAATACCATCGTTGTTAAAAGAGGAAGAGCGGTCCCAAAACAGATTCAAATTGTCAATGAAGCCGTTGTGGGTCCTGCAGGCGGACTGGAGCCAAGTGTGGAGGCTGAGGACTCTGCTGAACCGCTGTGATCCACAGCCGAGTGTCGGAGTTGGACCACTGATGAAAGCATACCGTCCACGGCTGTTTAAAAAGTGTAAAAGATTTTAAAAATCCATCTTGGTCAACTCAGACTGGTGGAGTCTGAGTTGACCAACTGTGTGATTCCCACATGAACGATCATTTGCCGAATGGTAGACGGGAGTGCGTGCAGCAGGCGAGGCAATTTCAACAGGATGTCGGGGAGCTGTCGCTCTGGGGAAACAGTTTGTGGCTGCGTTGAAGAAATGGATATTCCTGATTATGGAATCCACGACTATCAGTGTCGTCGGGGAGAAGAGGGGACGAGGAGACAACACAGCGCGTGTAATATGGAGGAGGCGAAGATTTAACAAGTGGTGACGGAGTGGACAGGGAAGGACTGAGAAAACGGGGGACAGAAGCTGCGAGAGGAGGGCTGAGGAATGACTGGCATAGGGATCTCAGGGGACCCGGGGCTGTGGGTCCCACGAGGCGGCAGGTCGGATGGTGTAGGAGGCTGGGAGTCCTTAGTCAGAGGAGAGAAGTCGTAGAGGGCAAGAATGTCATATTTATTCTCCAGCTGGACATTGAAGTAATGGGGTGTAGGAGAGGGATGTCTCCCTCTCCGGCTGCTGCGAGCACAGACCAGGGACCAGGGCTCGTGATGGGACGGAGTGGAGCTGACCAGGGCCTTAGGCTTAGCTCCGAGTCGTAGCCAGGAAGCCTCAGGGATTTTGACCGGAGGAGGGGTCTGGAAGGGGTAGAATCACATGGTCGCTGGCTGTGTCGGTTTGTGCTGGACCAAAGATTATGGTGTCCATGAGCTTCTCAGCATCCTGGATCCTGTAGAGTGTGGAAATTCTTCCTTCCAGCTCTGTGATTTTATCGATCAGACGGACGCAGCTGACACGATGGAGAGGTGAGTGGAGCCATAGTAGATGTGGTGGACAATTGGGCTCCAACCCGCAGCCCACAGTCTTGTCCAGGTATTAGCAACATAGCTGATTCACAGACTGCCCCGTTTTCAGTTTGCTGATCACTCTGTATCTGTGGTCCCTGTAGCGTTAGCTAGCTTCAAAGCCCAAAGCTAAAAACAAGCCGGTAGTAGCCCAGCAGGCTGTCCGGTCTGGGGAATGCCAAACCTAAGAGGTCTAGTACGTGTTGGCTGAGATCATGCTCCTAGTTCAATACACACAGATCAAAACAGCAGGATCTCAACAGTATAGTGCAAGAATGTTGCCAAAACTGGACAAAAATGCCAATTTGTGGAAAAGGGGAGCGGAGAAACAGACACAACGCCACACAATGCATTTATCTCAAGATTTTTTTCAGTGCCATATTTATTTATTTCAGAGGCATTTCATTTTTTATATTGAATTAAATCCATTGCAATGCAGCTATCAGTTACTGTGATTTTTTACAGAATATTCTCAGTTATTGGGATTTTCTACAACATGTTGATTACTGTGACTTTCTACAGTACTATGATGGGTAATGTGATTTTCTACAGTAGCTTGTTGGTTATTGTGATTTTTTACAGTACTATGTTCGTTACTGTGATTTTTTACAGTACTATGTCCGTTACTGTGATTTTCTACGGTAGCTTGTTAGTTACTGTGATTTTCTACAGTACTACGTTCGTTATTGTGATTTTTTACAGTACTATGTTCGTTACTGTGATTTTTTACAGTAGATTGTTAGTTACTGTGAGTTCTACAGTACTCTGTTCGTTGCTGTGTTTTTTTACAGTACTATGTTCGTTACTGTGATTTTCTACAGTAGATTGTTAGTTACTGTGAGTTATACAGTACTCTGTTCGTTACTGTGTTTTTTTACAGTACTATGTTCGTCTCTGTGATTTTCTACAGTACTCTGTTTGTTACTGTGTTTTTTACAGTAGATTGTTCGTTACTGTGATTTTTTACAGTAGATTGTTCGTTACTGTGAGTTCTACAGTACTTTGTCGGGTACTGTGATTTTCTACAGTACCTTTTTGGTTACTGTGTTTTTATACAGTAAACGAGTTATTACTGTGATTTTCACAGTAAAACTTTGACTACAGTAATATTTGGTTGAATTCACAGTAATTTACTGGGAAATAGTATACAGTAAGTTACTGCTCACATACACAGTAAATTACTGTGGATTTCACAGCCGTTTTTTACAGTGCGGGTCAACAATACTGACAGCAGAAGCAAAGAGTAAACAGGGTGAATGGTTGGTCTCTAACATAGCGATGATAGTTCTTCACTGTTAACGTTGTTTTCTTTTAACCTTCATCTCTCTTTAGCAAAAGAAACATCCTGACCGACACATTGCAAACTGACACTACGGCAGGATGTTAAGGCTCAACATCACATTTGCTTTATTTGTCTTTTATTATGTTTTGCTTTTCTGCGCTATAATATTTTTGCTCTCATCATAGTTCTGTTTTTATCATTACCACTAGATTTTGCATGTTATGTAGGGTTACGTATCATTTTTATATTTTGTGAAGAAGTTGTGCTATACAAATAATGTGCTGTACAAATAATGTTATTATATTATTATTTATTATTTTTAAATGTATATATTGTAGGACCAACATCATTTCACTGTAAAAGAGAATATATTTTACTTTCTTATTTTACACATTCAATTTATCAGGAACATAATTCTCAGTTTATCAACATTGCAAGTTATCAATATTGTAGATATTACAACAAGAGATCTGAGCATTCTGTCAGGAGATGTAACGAGGATGAGGATCTCATGCAATTCTTCTGTTGGGTAAAATATTCATATTCAATGCTCAAAAAACAACTTATCTAAATTGCAGGCCAATTTCTGTTGAAAAAAAAAACATTAGCACAACACAATAGTGATGAAAACGCTCCTGAAAATAGGACTAAAACACTAAATATGCTCTACCTGTCATATGTATGAATATGTTTTTGAATGTAGCGGTGCTGTCAACCTATTTATTACTGAAGGGATCCTATTAATTTGTCTATTGTTATTATATTGTTTTGATTATTTATTTAATTATTTTTTCCTTTTGTCAACATGTTTCTTAATTGTTTCTCTTTTCTCTTTGTGAGGTCAGGCTTTTAATTTATTCATTTCTATGCTCTATCAAACATACATATAACTTTCTGTTGCCGTGCAGAACAGATGAAGCTCCTGTGTACTCCTGACAATGCTTTTTAAATTAAAATATATATAAATATATACATAATGTAATATATTTCAAATCAGAACCACTTGGTGACCAGCTAAGTTGTCCCTGGTTGGTCTGATCCACATTGAAAATACAAAATATTTCAGAATTTTAACGGATGTGCATCAATTAATAATGCACACATAACTAGTGCAACAATTACAGTACATAAAACGAATCAAACATCAAAGAATCTGAGGGCACTGGACTGAAGGAAGTCAACAAAAAATAAAAAGTGAAATCACCAGAAATAACAATAAAAAACATCTTCATTAACATCATCTGACACATCAGCATTTAAGTTTAAAACAAATCTAAGCCTATCAGTATTATGATTGAATTACATACCCGACATACTACTCTGCCACATATTTGACAGAAGCCACAGGCCGCACTGTAAAACAAGGCACGACACAGTGTTCAAATATGAGTCTAATTGATGAGGATTCATATTCACTGTGGGGAGGAAAAGCGAGAGAAGTCAAATGTTTAGCTCTCTTTCGCCATCTAGTGGTCTTTATGATGAATTGCATCAAGGAGACACGAAGAAGAGCTGGAGTGTTTCTGTCATTAGGTCCAGTGAATGTACAGAGAACACCATGAACACCGGTACTATCAGCAGCAATATATTACAGTAGAATCCAACCATGGGGAGCGTCCATGGCAGCCCGTCTGTCTGTCGGTCCACACCGAGACATGTCACAATTGTTGATGGATTGTCAGGCAGTGGTTCGGACATACGTGGTCCCCAGAGAATGAATGGCAGTGACTTTGGTAAAGAAAATGAAGACAATACGAGATCAATTTCAGAGAATGCTGCTGCATTAGGGCTATTGTTTCATTGAAAAAAAGTCAAATAATTTCTGCTCACAGCTGGTCACCTTAGTTTTCATCAACCGTTACTCAAACAGGAGGAAATGCTGCATTTGTTGGGGACTATTTTCAACGGCGGATTAATCCACATTTGGCGCTCGAGTGAGTATTTGTGACAGCAGGACGTGTGTGGGAGTCGAGATAAACTTCAGTGTGTGAGTGTTCACGGGAAGAAAGGAGCATGTCACCCAGTGCAACGTGATGAAAAACTGATGTGTTTTTCATAAAGCTCTATGGAACGGAGTGAAGAAGATACTTGTTAGCAGATACATTCATTGTTGGGTTTGTTTGGTGTTACGACAATGATAGAACATCACCAATGTTTATCCTTTTAAACCAGGGGTGTCAAACTCATTTTCACTCTGGGGCCACATCAGCATCACGGTCGCCCTCAAAGGGCCGGTTGTAAATGTAAGACGGTGTAAATGTAACTACTCCTAACATATTTAGTTTAGTTTCCCGGGATATCTGTGACTTCCTCAACACCTACTAAGCAGAAATAGAGGTTCTTTTTTCCATGGTTAATGGCGGACAGTTGAACGGCTTTCAGGGCGATAAGCCACGCCCCCTCTCAGGCGCGTCCAGTGCGAATGAACACAAAATAGCCCCCGGCGAGACCGGCGGCGCAAATGGCTCATCTCATAATTTCAACCATGGGGATATTTTTATTTTCACATCTAACTTTTAATTTTTGTAAAAAAAAAAAAAGAAATAAAAAAAAAAAAATCTTTTTATGTTTGACACCCCTGTTTTAAACCAACCAAAGGCTGAGTCATTGTAGCGAACTGTCAATCACAGTAGCCCCGCCCAAAAGCATCCCCTGCTTTATAATCTAATTTTCTCTAAATGGACCATAATGTACTAAATGAACATCATGCTGTATTGAAGAAGACTTGAAACTATAGACTGAGACGATAAACTCATGTTTACAATGTTTACTGAGGGAATAAATCAAGTGAGAAGTAGAGTCATTTTCTCACAGACTTCGATACAACCAGAGGAGTCGCCCCCTGGTGGACACTAGAGAGAATGCACGTTTTAAGACACTCCTACATCTGGAGTAGGGGTGGGTGCGCTACCGGGCGATACATACCAAAAAAACGGATCCAATGCAGACATCGAGCGCTTTCTGTTGCTCCACTGTAAATGAGGGGGGAAATTATGTAGTTCATCGTAGTTAGAAAAACGATAATATCAACCTTACGTTGCGCTGAAAAGACGAGAATATTTGAACTTTTATTCAAATCTAAAACCCTTTAGAAAAAAGCGAACTCAAAGGAAAACCAGTGGTTTTGCAGGCGACTGTTTTTTAGCAACGCATCTCGTGTGATCTGGGCCTTGGCAGGCTTTCCTGCGTAACTTTAGGTAGGCAGCAAACGTAACAACAAGAGTAAGACCAACGTTTACTTTTGGTTTAACCTGCAACATGGACAACGGTCTCCTGGGTCAGGGTCCGTTGCTTGTCTGACCCAACCACCATCACTCTGTAGACTTTTTATCGTTTGCTATACTACTTATGATACCACGCATCTTTCGATAACGGTCGCTCGATACATTATGTCACTTGCTCTGCGCATCGCTCGTTACGTCACTAGATCTGACCGAATGCAAAGAAAGTCCACAGTCAACGTATCTTTAATTTAAAGAAACAGTGCCATCAGACTGGGCTGATGATGTGATGTAATGACGATGGTCAGTTGTCCCACTTTGGTCCACACTCCAAACTGTTGTATGGATTACTATTTGGTGCACATAGTCATGCCCTTTGTGATCTCTGGTGACCCTCTGACTTTTTATCGAGCAGCACCGTGAAGTCAACATTTTATTTTGTCCAATACTCAAAGTTAGAAAACGTCCCTCTCAGGATGGATCTTGACAGTGGCGGGCCGTGCATTTTACACCTGGGCCTTCAGTGCTGTCCTGCAGCTGAAACACAACCTAATAACCTCATGATGGCTCCACAGCTACGGTTATTATTCATTTCTAGGGCTGTAACGAGAAACGTATTCGTATTAAACAGTTCGGTACGCGGCTTACAAACCAAACAATACGTTTGAAAAATACGAGTGCATTTGGAAAATGCAGAAGCTTAAATTGTGGGAAATATAATGTTTTCTGTGCTCACGTAGGAGACAACGGGCTGTGACCTCTGAACCGGAACAAAAAAAACACAACAAAAAACAGCTGGGGCTCCGCAAGTGTTCTGGGAGGCTACGCTAACTAGCTTAACGGGAAAACAACAGCAGCAACACGCATTCTGCTACATACTCAAGGGCCAATCAGATATTAGATGTAAAAAAACAAACCAGTTGACTTAAAGACAAACTCCATCCTCCTTTCTAATGCCACGGTTAAATCCCAACTCACGAATCCGTTTCTCCTCCTTCAGCCATTGAGTGTTAAAAAAATAAAGCAGGTAAAAAAATAAATCATCTACACCAAGCAACATGCAAAAAATGTCATAATTTCTTCCATATCTTTGAATTTGAACTCTTACTACTCCGACTAAGCCTCTGATGTTATGTTTCGTTTCACGATAGTCAAGTGCTCGCCCACTGACCAATCACAGCGCACGCTGCACCTCACTGCAGAGCTGCACCTGAACACTGAGCTGCACTAATGCTGATGTCATTATAGGCCAGCTAGCAGCTCTGACATGTCAAAGAACACGCATGTCAAACTAAAGATCTGATTCGTTGAACACTATGACAATCAACAATATCGTCCCCATTCACTTAAACTGCACATGGATGCACTTGTGAGTCTGCAGGCCTCTGGCTCTGTTCTACCTAGAGACACAGAGGTGAGATCTGATTGGATAAAAGCTCTACTTAAAACAAGCTGCACTGGAAGCAGAGCAACTGAGGAAGACAGGACCTGTGTAATGAGGAGATAAGATGATGGGAAAAATATATTTATAAATTATAATACATGCAGTGTATTTTAGAAAAAATATTAAATGATAAAATAAATAACTTTGTGATTGTGTTTAGGCCAGCAGAGAAGCCTTGCAGGCCCTGACGGCCCACCACTGGATCTTGATCATTTCCTACCTCAATGAACCAGCCTCAAGGTCAAATGAGACCCAATTGAGTTGGCAGGCCGGTTTTATGGAGCTCGGAATAAAAGCCTGATCGCTGTGGGTTTTCTATCTTCCTCTACTCTGCTGTGGGTTTTCTATCTGCCTCTACTCTGTGGGTTTTCTATCTGCCTCTACTCTGCTGTGGGTTTTCTATCTGCCTCTACTCTGCTGTGGGTTTTCTATCTGCCTCTCCTCTGCTGTGGGTTTTCTATCTGCCTCTACTCTGTGGGTTTTCTATCTGCCTCTACTCTGCTGTGGGTTTTCCATCTGCCTATACTCTGCTGTGGGTTTTCTATCTGCCTCTCCTCTGCTGTGGGTTTTCTATCTGTCTCTACTCTGCTGTGGGTTTTCTATCTGCCTCTCCTCTGCTGTGGGTTTTCTATCTGCCTCTACTCTGTGGGTTTTCTATCTGCCTCTACTCTACTGTGGGTTTTCCATCTGCCTATACTCTGCTGTGGGTTTTCTATCTGCCTATACTCTGTGGGTTTTCTATCTGCCTCTACTCTGTGGGTTTTCTATCTGCCTCTACTCTGCTGTGGGTTTTCTATCTGCCTCTACTCTGTGGCTTCTCTATCTGCCTCTATTTGTGGGTTTTCTATCTGCCTCTACTCTGATGTGGGTTTTCTATCTGCCTCTACTGTGGGTTTTCTATCTGCCTCTGCTGTGGGTTTTCTATCTGCCTCTGCTGTGGGTTTTCTATCTGCCTCTACTGTGGGTTTTCTATCTGCCTCTACTCTGTGGGTTTTCTATCTGCCTCTACTGTGGGTTTTCTATCTGCCTCTACTCTGTGGGTTTTCTATCTGCCTCTACTCTACTGTGGGTTTTCTATCTGCCTCTACTCTGCTGTGGGTTTTCTATCTGCCTCTACTCTGTGGGTTTTCTATCTGCCTCTACTCTGTGGCTTTTCTATCTGCCTCTATTTGTGGCTTTTCTATCTGCCTCTACTCTGATGTGGCTTTTCTATCTGCCTCTACTCTGTGGGTTTTCTATCTGCCTCCCTCTACTCTGATGTGGGGTTTCTATCTGCCTCTACTCTACTGTGGGTTTTCTATCTGCCTCTACTCTGCTGTGGGTTTTCTATCTGCCTCTGCTGTGGGTTTTCTATCTGCCTCTGCTGTGGGCTTTCTATCTGCCTCTACTCTGCTGTGGGCTTTCTATCTGCCTCTACTCTGCTGTGGGCTTTCTATCTGCCTCTACTCTGTGGGCTTTCTATCTGCCTCTACTCTGTGGGTTTTCTATCTGCCTCTACTCTGTGGGGTTTCTATCTCTACTCTACTGTGGGTTTTCTATCTGCCTCTACTCCGCTGTGGGTTTTCTATCTGCCTCTACTCTGCTGTGGGTTTTATATCTGCCTCTACTCTGCTGTGGGTTTTCTGTCTGCCTCTACTCTGTGGGTTTTCTATCTGCCTCTACTCTGCTGTTGGTTTTCTATCTGCCTCTACTCTGTGGGTTTTCTATCTGCCTCTACTCTGCTGTTGGTTTTCTATCTGCCTCTACTCTGCTGTGGGTTTTCTATCTGCCTCTATTCTACTGTGGGTTTTCTTGCTGCATCTACTGTGTGGGTTTTATATCTACCTCTACTCGACTGTGGGTTTTCTATCTGCCTCTACTCTACTGTGGGTTTTCTATCTGCCTCTACTCTGCTGTGGGTTTTCTATCTGCCTCTGCTGTGGGTTTTCTGTCTGCCTCTACTGTGAGTTTTCTATCTGCCTCTACTCTGCTGTGGGTTTTCTATCTGCCTCTACTGTGGGTTTTCTATCTGCCTCTACTGTGGGTTTTCTATCTGCCTCTACTGTGTGGGTTTTCTATCTACCTCTACTCTTCTGTGGGTTTTCTATCTGCCTCTACTCTACTGTGGGTTTTCTATCTGCCTCTACTGTGGGTTTTCTATCTGCCTCTATTCTACTGTGGGTTTTCTATCTGCCTCTACTCTACTGTGGGTTTTCTATCTGCCTCTACTCTGTGGGTTTTCTATCTGCCTCTACTCTGCTGTGGGTTTTCTATCTGCCTCTACTCTGCTGTGGGTTTTCTATCTGCCTCTCCTCTGCTGTGGGTTTTCTATCTGCCTCTACTCTGTGGGTTTTCTATCTGCCTCTACTCTGCTGTGGGTTTTCCATCTGCCTATACTCTGCTGTGGGTTTTCTATCTGCCTCTGCTGTGGGTTTTCTATCTGCCTCTGCTGTGGGCTTTCTATCTGCCTCTACTCTGCTGTGGGCTTTCTATCTGCCTCTACTCTGCTGTGGGCTTTCTATCTGCCTCTACTCTGTGGGCTTTCTATCTGCCTCTACTCTGTGGGTTTTCTATCTGCCTCTACTCTGTGGGGTTTCTATCTCTACTCTACTGTGGGTTTTCTATCTGCCTCTACTCCGCTGTGGGTTTTCTATCTGCCTCTACTCTGCTGTGGGTTTTATATCTGCCTCTACTCTGCTGTGGGTTTTCTGTCTGCCTCTACTCTGTGGGTTTTCTATCTGCCTCTACTCTGCTGTTGGTTTTCTATCTGCCTCTACTCTGTGGGTTTTCTATCTGCCTCTACTCTGCTGTTGGTTTTCTATCTGCCTCTACTCTGCTGTGGGTTTTCTATCTGCCTCTATTCTACTGTGGGTTTTCTTGCTGCATCTACTGTGTGGGTTTTATATCTACCTCTACTCGACTGTGGGTTTTCTATCTGCCTCTACTCTACTGTGGGTTTTCTATCTGCCTCTACTCTGCTGTGGGTTTTCTATCTGCCTCTGCTGTGGGTTTTCTGTCTGCCTCTACTGTGAGTTTTCTATCTGCCTCTACTCTGCTGTGGGTTTTCTATCTGCCTCTACTGTGGGTTTTCTATCTGCCTCTACTGTGGGTTTTCTATCTGCCTCTACTGTGTGGGTTTTCTATCTACCTCTACTCTTCTGTGGGTTTTCTATCTGCCTCTACTCTACTGTGGGTTTTCTATCTGCCTCTACTGTGGGTTTTCTATCTGCCTCTATTCTACTGTGGGTTTTCTATCTGCCTCTACTCTACTGTGGGTTTTCTATCTGCCTCTACTCTGTGGGTTTTCTATCTGCCTCTACTCTGCTGTGGGTTTTCTATCTGCCTCTACTCTGCTGTGGGTTTTCTATCTGCCTCTCCTCTGCTGTGGGTTTTCTATCTGCCTCTACTCTGTGGGTTTTCTATCTGCCTCTACTCTGCTGTGGGTTTTCCATCTGCCTATACTCTGCTGTGGGTTTTCTATCTGCCTCTCCTCTGCTGTGGGTTTTCTATCTGTCTCTACTCTGCTGTGGGTTTTCTATCTGCCTCTCCTCTGCTGTGGGTTTTCTATCTGCCTCTACTCTGTGGGTTTTCTATCTGCCTCCACTCTACTGTGGGTTTTCCATCTGCCTATACTCTGCTGTGGGTTTTCTATCTGCCTATACTCTGTGGGTTTTCTATCTGCCTCTACTCTGTGGGTTTTCTATCTGCCTCTACTCTGCTGTGGGTTTTCTATCTGCCTCTACTCTGTGGGTTTTCTATCTGCCTCTACTCTGTGGCTTCTCTATCTGCCTCTATTTGTGGGTTTTCTATCTGCCTCTACTCTGATGTGGGTTTTCTATCTGCCTCTACTGTGGGTTTTCTATCTGCCTCTGCTGTGGGTTTTCTATCTGCCTCTGCTGTGGGTTTTCTATCTGCCTCTACTGTGGGTTTTCTATCTGCCTCTACTCTGTGGGTTTTCTATCTGCCTCTACTGTGGGTTTTCTATCTGCCTCTACTCTGTGGGTTTTCTATCTGCCTCTACTCTACTGTGGGTTTTCTATCTGCCTCTACTCTGCTGTGGGTTTTCTATCTGCCTCTACTCTGTGGGTTTTCTATCTGCCTCTACTCTGTGGCTTTTCTATCTGCCTCTATTTGTGGCTTTTCTATCTGCCTCTACTCTGATGTGGCTTTTCTATCTGCCTCTACTCTGTGGGTTTTCTATCTGCCTCCCTCTACTCTGATGTGGGGTTTCTATCTGCCTCTACTCTACTGTGGGTTTTCTATCTGCCTCTACTCTGCTGTGGGTTTTCTATCTGCCTCTGCTGTGGGTTTTCTATCTGCCTCTGCTGTGGGCTTTCTATCTGCCTCTACTCTGCTGTGGGCTTTCTATCTGCCTCTACTCTGCTGTGGGCTTTCTATCTGCCTCTACTCTGTGGGCTTTCTATCTGCCTCTACTCTGTGGGTTTTCTATCTGCCTCTACTCTGTGGGGTTTCTATCTCTACTCTACTGTGGGTTTTCTATCTGCCTCTACTCCGCTGTGGGTTTTCTATCTGCCTCTACTCTGCTGTGGGTTTTATATCTGCCTCTACTCTGCTGTGGGTTTTCTGTCTGCCTCTACTCTGTGGGTTTTCTATCTGCCTCTACTCTGCTGTTGGTTTTCTATCTGCCTCTACTCTGTGGGTTTTCTATCTGCCTCTACTCTGCTGTTGGTTTTCTATCTGCCTCTACTCTGCTGTGGGTTTTCTATCTGCCTCTATTCTACTGTGGGTTTTCTTGCTGCATCTACTGTGTGGGTTTTATATCTACCTCTACTCGACTGTGGGTTTTCTATCTGCCTCTACTCTACTGTGGGTTTTCTATCTGCCTCTACTCTGCTGTGGGTTTTCTATCTGCCTCTGCTGTGGGTTTTCTGTCTGCCTCTACTGTGAGTTTTCTATCTGCCTCTACTCTGCTGTGGGTTTTCTATCTGCCTCTACTGTGGGTTTTCTATCTGCCTCTACTGTGTGGGTTTTCTATCTACCTCTACTCTTCTGTGGGTTTTCTATCTGCCTCTACTGTGGGTTTTCTATCTGCCTCTATTCTACTGTGGGTTTTCTATCTGCCTCTACTCTACTGTGGGTTTTCTATCTGCCTCTACTCTACTGTGGGTTTTCTATCTGCCTCTACTCTGCTGTGGGTTTTCTATCTGCCTCTGCTGTGGGTTTTCTATCTGACTCTACTCTGCTGTGGGTTTTCTATCTGCCTCTACTCTGCTGTGGGTTTTCTATCTGCCTCTACTCTGCTGTGGGTTTTCTATCTGCCTCTACTCTGTGGGTTTTCTATCTGCCTCTACTGTGGGTTTTCTATCTGCCTCTACTGTGGGTTTTCTATCTGCCTCTACTCTGTGGGTTTTCTATCTGCCTCTACTCTGTGGGTTTTCTGTCTGCCTCTACTCTACTGTGGGTTTTCTATCTGCCTCTACTCTGCTGTGGGTTTTCTATCTGCCTCTACTCTGTGGGTTTTCTATCTGCCTCTACTCTGTGGCTTTTCTATCTGCCTCTATTTGTGGCTTTTCTATCTGCCTCTACTCTGATGTGGCTTTTCTATCTGCCTCTACTCTGCTGTGGGGTTTCTATCTGCCTCTACTCTGCTGTGGGGTTTCTATCTGCCTCTACTCTGCTGTGGGCTTTCTCTCTGCCTCTACTGTGGGTTTTCTATCTGCCTCTACTGTGGGTTTTCTATCTGCCTCTACTGTGGGTTTTCTATCTGCCTCTACTCTGCTGTGGGTTTTCTATCTGCCTCTACTCTGATGTGGGTTTTCTATCTGCCTCTACTCTGATGTGGGTTTTCTATCTGCCTCTACTGTGATGTGGGTTTTCTATCTGCCTCTACTCTGCTGTGGGTTTTCTGTCTGCCTCTACTCTGTGGGTTTTCTATCTGCCTCTACTCTGCTGTTGGTTTTCTATCTGCCTCTACTCTGTGGGTTTTCTATCTGCCTCTACTCTGCTGTTGGTTTTCTATCTGCCTCTACTCTGCTGTGGGTTTTCTATCTGCCTCTATTCTACTGTGGGTTTTCTTGCTGCATCTACTGTGTGGGTTTTATATCTACCTCTACTCGACTGTGGGTTTTCTATCTGCCTCTACTCTACTGTGGGTTTTCTATCTGCCTCTACTCTGCTGTGGGTTTTCTATCTGCCTCTGCTGTGGGTTTTCTGTCTGCCTCTACTGTGAGTTTTCTATCTGCCTCTACTCTGCTGTGGGTTTTCTATCTGCCTCTACTGTGGGTTTTCTATCTGCCTCTACTGTGGGTTTTCTATCTGCCTCTACTGTGTGGGTTTTCTATCTACCTCTACTCTTCTGTGGGTTTTCTATCTGCCTCTACTCTACTGTGGGTTTTCTATCTGCCTCTACTGTGGGTTTTCTATCTGCCTCTATTCTACTGTGGGTTTTCTATCTGCCTCTACTCTACTGTGGGTTTTCTATCTGCCTCTACTCTACTGTGGGTTTTCTATCTGCCTCTACTCTGCTGTGGGTTTTCTATCTGCCTCTGCTGTGGGTTTTCTATCTGCCTCTACTCTGCTGTGGGTTTTCTATCTGCCTCTACTCTGCTGTGGGTTTTCTATCTGCCTCTACTCTGCTGTGGGTTTTCTATCTGCCTCTACTCTGTGGGTTTTCTATCTGCCTCTACTCTGTGGGTTTTCTATCTGCCTCTACTCTGTGGGTTTTCTATCTGCCTCTACTGTGGGTTTTGTATCTGCCTCTACTGTGGGTTTTCTATCTGCCTCTACTCTGTGGGTTTTCTATCTGCCTCTACTCTGTGGGTTTTCTGTCTGCCTCTACTCTACTGTGGGTTTTCTATCTGCCTCTACTCTGCTGTGGGTTTTCTATCTGCCTCTACTCTGTGGGTTTTCTATCTGCCTCTACTCTGTGGCTTTTCTATCTGCCTCTATTTGTGGCTTTTCTATCTGCCTCTACTCTGATGTGGCTTTTCTATCTGCCTCTACTCTGCTGTGGGGTTTCTATCTGCCTCTACTCTGCTGTGGGGTTTCTATCTGCCTCTACTCTGCTGTGGGCTTTCTCTCTGCCTCTACTGTGGGTTTTCTATCTGCCTCTACTGTGGGTTTTCTATCTGCCTCTACTGTGGGTTTTCTATCTGCCTCTACTCTGCTGTGGGTTTTCTATCTGCCTCTACTCTGATGTGGGTTTTCTATCTGCCTCTACTCTGATGTGGGTTTTCTATCTGCCTCTACTGTGATGTGGGTTTTCTATCTGCCTCTGCTGTGCTGTGGGTTTTCTATCTGCCTCTACTCTGATGTGGGTTTTCTATCTGCCTCTACTCTGATGTGGGTTTTCTATCTGCCTCTACTCTGATGTGGGTTTTCTATCTGCCTCTACTGTGCTGTGGGTTTTCTATCTGCCTCTACTGTGCTGTGGGTTTTCTATCTGCCTCTAGTCTTCTATGGGTTTTCTATCTGCCTCTACTCTGCTGTGGGTTTTCTATCTGCCTCTACTCTGTGGGTTTTCTATCTGCCTCTACTCTGTGGGTTTTCTATCTGCCTCTACTCTGTGGGTTTTCTATCTGCCTCTACTCTGCTGTGGGTTTTCTATCTGCCTCTACTCTGTGGGTTTTCTATCTGCCTCTACTCTGTGGCTTTTCTATCTGCCTCTATTTGTGGCTTTTCTATCTGCCTCTACTCTGATGTGGGTTTTCTATCTGCCTCTACTGTGGGTTTTCTATCTGCCTCTGCTGTGGGTTTTCTATCTGCCTCTGCTGTGGGTTTTCTATCTGCCTCTACTCTGTGGGTTTTCTATCTGCCTCTACTGTGGGTTTTCTATCTGCCTCTACTCTGTGGGTTTTCTATCTGCCTCTACTCTACTGTGGGTTTTCTATCTGCCTCTACTCTGTGGCTTTTCTAACTGCCTCTATTTGTGGCTTTTCTATCTGCCTCTACTCTGATGTGGGTTTTCTATCTGCCTCTACTCTGTGGGTTTTCTATCTGCCTCCCTCTACTCTGATGTGGGGTTTCTATCTGCCTCTACTCTACTGTGGGTTTTCTATCTGCCTCTGCTGTGGGTTTTCTATCTGCCTCTGCTGTGGGTTTTCTATCTGCCTCTGCTGTGGGTTTTCTATCTGCCTCTACTCTGCTGTGGGCTTTCTATCTGCCTCTACTCTGCTGTGGGCTTTCTATCTGCCTCTACTCTGCTGTGGGCTTTCTATCTGCCTCTACTCTGCTGTGGGCTTTCTATCTGCCTCTACTCTGTGGGCTTTCTATCTGCCTCTACTCTGTGGGTTTTCTATCTGCCTCTACTCTGTGGGTTTTCTATCTGCCTCTACTCTGTGGGTTTTCTATCTGCCTCTACTCTGCTGTGGGTTTTCTATCTGCCTCTATTCTACTGTGGGTTTTCTATCTGCCTCTACTGTGTGGGTTTTATATCTACCTCTACTCTACTGTGGGTTTTCTATCTGCCTCTACTCAACTGTGGGTTTTCTATCTGCCTCTACTCTGCTGTGGGTTTTCTATCTGCCTCTACTCTGCTGTGGGTTTTCTATCTGCCTCTGCTGTGGGTTTTCTATCTGCCTCTGCTGTGGGTTTTCTACCTGCCTCTACTCTACTGTGGGTTTTATATCTGCCTCTACTCTACTGTGGGTTTTATATCTGCCTCTACTCTGCTGTGGGCTTTCTATCTGCCTCTACTCTGCTGTGGGCTTTCTATCTGCCTCTACTCTGTGGGTTTTCTATCTGCCTCTACTCTGTGGGTTTTCTATCTGCCTCTACTCTACTGTGGGTTTTCTATCTGCCTCTACTCTGCTGTGGGTTTTCTATCTGCCTCTACTCTGCTGTGGGTTTTCTATCTGCCTCTACTCTGTGGGTTTTCTATCTGCCTCTACTCTGCTGTGGGCTTTCTATCTGCCTCTACTCTGCTGTGGGCTTTCTATCTGCCTCTACTGTGCTGTGGGTTTTCTATCTGCCTCTACTCTGTGGGTTTTCTATCTGCCTCTACTCTGATGTGGGTTTTCTATCTGCCTCTACTGTGCTGTGGGTTTTCTATCTCTACTCTGTGGGTTTTCTATCTGCCTCTACTCTGCTGTGGGTTTTCTATCTGCCTCTACTCTGCTGTGGGGTTTCTATCTGCCTCTACTCTGCTGTGGGTTTTCTATCTGCCTCTACTCTGCTGTGGGTTTTCTATCTGCCTCTGCTGTGGGTTTTCTATCTGCCTCTACTGTGGGTTTTCTATCTGCCTCTACTCTGCTGTGGGCTTTCTCTCTGCCTCTACTGTGGGTTTTCTGTCTGCCTCACTCTGTGGGTTTTCTATCTGCCTCTACTGTGGGTTTTCTATCTGCCTCTACTCTGTGGGTTTTCTATCTGCCTCTACTCTGTGGGTTTTCTATCTGCCTCCCTCTACTCTGATGTGGGGTTTCTATCTGCCTCTACTCTACTGAGGGGTTTCTATCTGCCTCTACTCTACTGTGGGTTTTCTATCTGCCTCTGCTGTGGGTTTTCTATCTGCCTCTGCTGTGGGTTTTCTATCTGCCTCTACTCTGCTGTGGGCTTTCTATCTGCCTCTACTCTGCTGTGGGCTTTCTATCTGCCTCTACTCTGCTGTGGGCTTTCTATCTGCCTCTACTCTGTGGGCTTTCTATCTGCCTCTACTCTGTGGGTTTTCTATCTGCCTCTACTCTGTGGGTTTTCTATCTGCCTCTACTCTGTGGGTTTTCTATCTGCCTCTACTCTGTGGGTTTTCTATCTGCCTCTACTCTGCTGTGGGTTTTCTATCTGCCTCTATTCTACTGTGGGTTTTCTATCTGCCTCTACTGTGTGGGTTTTATATCTACCTCTACTCTACTGTGGGTTTTCTATCTGCCTCTACTCAACTGTGGGTTTTCTGTCTGCCTCTACTCTGCTGTGGGTTTTATATCTGCCTCTACTGTGGGTTTTATATCTGCCTCTACTCTGCTGTGGGCTTTCTATCTGCCTCTACTCTGCTGTGGGCTTTCTATCTGCCTCTACTCTGTGGGTTTTCTATCTGCCTCTACTCTGTGGGTTTTCTATCTGCCTCTACTGTGGGTTTTCTATCTGCCTCTACTGTGGGTTTTCTATCTGCATCTACTCTGCTGTGGGTTTTCTATCTGCCTCTACTCTGTGGGTTTTCTATCTGCCTCTATTTGTGGCTTTTCTATCTGCCTCTACTCTGATGTGGGTTTTCTATCTGCCTCTACTCTGATGTGGGTTTTCTATCTGCCTCTACTCTGTGGGGTTTCTATCTGCCTCTACTCTGCTGTGGGGTTTCTATCTGCCTCTACTCTGCTGTGGGCTTTCTCTCTGCCTCTACTGTGGGTTTTCTATCTGCCTCTACTCTGTGGGTTTTCTATCTGCCTCTACTGTGGGTTTTCTATCTGCCTCTACTGTGGGTTTTCTATCTGCCTCTACTGTGGGTTTTCTATCGGCCTCTACTGTGGGTTTTCTATCGGCCTCTACTGTGGGTTTTCTATCTGCCTCTACTGTGGGTTTTCTATCTGCCTCTACTCTACTGTGGGTTTTCTATCTGCCTCTACTCTACTGTGGGTTTTCTATCTGCCTCTACTCTACTGTGGGTTTTCTATCTGCCTCTACTCTGCTGTGGGTTTTCTATCTGCCTCTACTCTGTGGGTTTTCTATCTGCCTCTACTCTGATGTGGGTTTTCTATCTGCCTCTACTGTGCTGTGGGTTTTCTATCTCTACTCTGTGGGTTTTCTATCTGCCTCTACTCTGCTGTGGGTTTTCTATCTGCCTCTACTCTGCTGTGGGTTTTCTATCTGCCTCTACTCTGCTGTGGGGTTTCTATCTGCCTCTACTCTGCTGTGGGTTTTCTATCTGCCTCTACTCTGCTGTGGGTTTTCTATCTGCCTCTGCTGTGGGTTTTCTATCTGCCTCTACTGTGGGTTTTCTATCTGCCTCTACTCTGCTGTGGGCTTTCTCTCTGCCTCTACTGTGGGTTTTCTGTCTGCCTCACTCTGTGGGTTTTCTATCTGCCTCTACTGTGGGTTTTCTATCTGCCTCTACTCTGTGGGTTTTCTATCTGCCTCTACTCTGTGGGTTTTCTATCTGCCTCTACTCTACTGTGGGTTTTCCATCTGCCTCTACTCTACTGTGGGTTTTCTATCTGCCTCTACTCTACTGTGGGTTTTCTATCTGCCTCTACTCTGCTGTGGGTTTTCTATCTGCCTCTACTCTGATGTGGGTTTTCTATCTGCCTCTACTGTGCTGTGGGTTTTCTATCTGCCTCTAGTCTTCTGTGGGTTTTCTATCTGCCTCTACTCTGCTGTGGGTTTTCTATCTGCCTCTACTCTGTGGGTTTTCTATCTGCCTCTACTCTGTGAGTTTTCTATCTGCCTCTACTCTGTGGGTTTTCTATCTGCCTCTACTCTGTGGGTTTTCTATCTGCCTCTACTCTGCCGTGGGTTTTCTATCTGCCTCTACTCTGCTGTGGGTTTTCTATCTGCCTCTACTGTGGGCTTTCTATCTGCCTCTACTCTGCTGTGGGCTTTCTATCTGCCTCTACTGTGCGCTTTCTATCTGCCTCTACTCTGGGTTTTCTATCTGCCTCTACTCTGTGGGTTTTATATCTGCCTCAACTCTACTGTGGGTTTTATATCTACCTCTACTCTACTGTGGGTTTTCTATCTGTCTCTACTCTACTGTGGGTTTTCTATCTGCCTCTACTCTGCTGTGGGTTTTCTATCTGCCTCTGCTGTGGGTTTTCTATCTGCCTCTACTGTGGGTTTTCTGTCTGCCTCTACTCTGCTGTGGGCTTTCTATCTGCCTCTACTGTGGGTTTTCTATCTGCTTCTACTCTGTGGGTTTTCTATCTGCCTCTACTCTGTGGGTTTTCTATCTGCCTCTACTGTGGGTTTTCTATCTGCCTCTACTCTGCTGTGGGTTTTCTATCTGCCTCTGCTGTGGGTTTTCTATCTGCCTCTACTGTGGGTTTTCTATCTGCCTCTACTCTGCTGTGGGTTTTCTATCTGCCTCTGCTGTGGGTTTTCTATCTGCCTCTACTCTGTGGGTTTTCTATCTGCCTCTACTCTGTGGGTTTTCTATCTGCCTCTACTCTGTGGGTTTTCTATCTGCCTCTACTCTACTGTGGGTTTTCTATCTGCCTCTACTCTGTGGGTTTTCTATCTGCCTCTACTCTGCTGTGGGTTTTCTATCTGCCTCTACTCTGTGGCTTTTCTATCTGCCTCTACTCTGTGGCTTTTCTATCTGCCTCTATTTGTGGGTTTTCTATCTGCCTCTACTCTGATGTGGGTTTTCTATCTGCCTCTACTGTGGGTTTTCTATCTGCCTCTACTCTGCTGTGGGTTTTCTATCTGCCTCTGCTGTGGGTTTTCTATCTGCCTCTACTCTGTGGGTTTTCTATCTGCCTCTACTCTGTGGGTTTTCTATCTGCCTCTACTCTACTGTGGGTTTTCTATCTGCCTCTACTCTACTGTGGGTTTTCTATCTGCCTCTACTCTGCTGTGGGTTTTCTATCTGCCTCTACTCTGTGGGTTTTCTATCTGCCTCTACTGTGGGTTTTCTATCTGCCTCTACTGTGGGTTTTCTATCTGCCTCTACTCTACTGTGGGTTTTCTATCTGCCTCTACTCTACTGTGGGTTTTCTATCTGCCTCTACTCTGCTGTGGGTTTTCTATCTGCCTCTACTCTGTGGGTTTTCTATCTGCCTCTACTCTGATGTGGGTTTTCTATCTGCCTCTACTGTGCTGTGGGTTTTCTATCTCTACTCTGTGGGTTTTCTATCTCTACTCTGTGGGTTTTCTATCTGCCTCTACTCTGCTGTGGGTTTTCTATCTGCCTCTACTCTGCTGTGGGTTTTCTATCTGCCTCTACTCTGCTGTGGGGTTTCTATCTGCCTCTACTCTGCTGTGGGTTTTCTATCTGCCTCTGCTGTGGGTTTTCTATCTGCCTCTACTGTGGGTTTTCTGTCTGCCTCTACTCTGCTGTGGGCTTTCTCTCTGCCTCTACTGTGGGTTTTCTGTCTGCCTCACTCTGTGGGTTTTCTATCTGCCTCTACTCTGTGGGTTTTCTATCTGCCTCTACTCTACTGTGGGTTTTCTATCTGCCTCTACTCTGCTGTGGGTTTTCTATCTGCCTCTACTCTGATGTGGGTTTTCTATCTGCCTCTACTCTGATGTGGGTTTTCTATCTGCCTCTACTGTGCTGTGGGTTTTCTATCTGCCTCTACTGTGCTGTGGGTTTTCTATCTGCCTCTAGTCTTCTGTGGGTTTTCTATCTGCCTCTACTCTGCTGTGGGTTTTCTATCTGCCTCTACTCTGTGGGTTTTCTATCTGCCTCTACTCTGTGAGTTTTCTATCTGCCTCTACTCTGTGGGTTTTCTATCTGCCTCTACTCTGTGGGTTTTCTATCTGCCTCTACTCTGCCGTGGGTTTTCTATCTGCCTCTACTCTGCTGTGGGTTTTCTATCTGCCTCTGCTGTGGGTTTTCTATCTGCCTCTACTCTGTGGGTTTTCTATCTGCCTCTACTCTGTGAGTTTTCTATCTGCCTCTACTCTGTGGGTTTTCTATCTGCCTCTACTCTGTGGGTTTTCTATCTGCCTCTACTCTGCCGTGGGTTTTCTATCTGCCTCTACTCTGCTGTGGGTTTTCTATCTGCCTCTACTGTGGGTTTTATATCTGCCTCAACTCTACTGTGGGTTTTATATCTACCTCTACTCTACTGTGGGTTTTCTATCTGCCTCTACTCTACTGTGGGTTTTCTATCTGCCTCTACTCTGCTGTGGGTTTTCTATCTGCCTCTGCTGTGGGTTTTCTATCTGCCTCTACTGTGGGTTTTCTATCTGCCTCTACTCTGCTGTGGGCTTTCTATCTGCCTCTACTGTGGGTTTTCTATCTGCTTCTACTCTGTGGGTTTTCTATCTGCCTCTACTCTGTGGGTTTTCTATCTGCCTCTACTGTGGGTTTTCTATCTGCCTCTACTGTGGGTTTTCGATCTGCCTCTACTGTGGGTTTTCTATCTGCCTCTACTCTGCTGTGGGTTTTCTATCTGCCTCTACTGTGGGTTTTCTATCTGCCTCTGCTGTGGGTTTTCTATCTGCCTCTGCTGTGGGTTTTCTATCTGCCTCTACTCTGTGGGTTTTCTATCTGCCTCTACTCTGCTGTGGGTTTTCTATCTGCCTCTACTCTGTGGCTTTTCTATCTGCCTCTACTCTGTGGCTTTTCTATCTGCCTCTATTTGTGGGTTTTCTATCTGCCTCTACTCTGATGTGGGTTTTCTATCTGCCTCTACTGTGGGTTTTCTATCTGCCTCTACTCTGCTGTGGGTTTTCTATCTGCCTCTGCTGTGGGTTTTCTATCTGCCTCTACTGTGGGTTTTCTATCTGCCTCTACTCTGTGGGTTTTCTATCTACCTCTACTCTGTGGGTTTTCTATCTGCCTCTACTCTACTGTGGGTTTTCTATCTGCCTCTACTCTGCTGTGGGTTTTCTATCTGCCTCTACTCTGTGGGTTTTCTATCTGCCTCTACTCTGTGGCTTTTCTATCTGCCTCTACTCTACTGTGGCTTTTCTATCTGCCTCTACTCTGCTGTGGCTTTTCTATCTGCCTCTACTCTGTGGGTTTTCTATCTGCCTCTACTCTGATGTGGGTTTTCTATCTGCCTCTACTCTGATGTGGCTTTTCTATCTGCCTCCCTCTACTCTGATGTGGGGTTTCTATCTGCCTCTACTCTACTGTGGGTTTTCTATCTGCCTCTACTCTGCTGTGGGTTTTCTATCTGCCTCTGCTGTGGGTTTTCTATCTGTTTGCTGTGGGTTTTCTATCTGCCTCTACTCTGCTGTGGGCTTTCTATCTGCCTCTACTCTGCTGTGGGCTTTCTATCTGCCTCTACTCTGTGGGCTTTCTATCTGCCTCTACTCTGTGGGTTTTCTATCTGCCGCTACTCTGTGGGTTTTCTATCTGCCTCTACTCTACTGTGGGTTTTCTATCTGCCTCTACTCTGCTGTGGGTTTTCTATCTGCCTCTATTCTACTGTGGGTTTTCTATCTGCCTCTACTGTGTGGGTTTTATATCTACCTCTACTCTACTGTGGGTTTTCTATCTGCCTCTACTCAACTGTGGGTTTTCTATCTGCCTCTACTCTGCTGTGGGTTTTCTATCTGCCTCTACTCTGCTGTGGGTTTTCTATCTGCCTCTGCTGTGGGTTTTCTATCTGCCTCTACTCTACTGTGGGTTTTATATCTGCCTCTACTCTGCTGTGGGTTTTATATCTGCCTCTACTCTGCTGTGGGCTTTCTATCTGCCTCTACTCTGCTGTGGGTTTTCTATCTGCCTCTACTCTGTGGGTTTTCTATCTGCCTCTACTCTGTGGGTTTTCTATCTGCCTCTACTCTGTGGGTTTTCTATCTGCCTCTACTCTACTGTGGGTTTTCTATCTGCCTCTACTCTACTGTGGGTTTTCTATCTGCCTCTACTCTACTGTGGGTTTTCTATCTGCCTCTACTCTGTGGGTTTTCTATCTGCCTCTATTTGTGGGTTTTCTATCTGCCTCTATTTGTGGGTTTTCTATCTGCCTCTATTTGTGGGTTTTCTATCTGCCTCTACTGTGCTGTGGGTTTTCTATCTGCCTCTACTGTGCTGTGGGTTTTCTATCTGCCTCTACTCTGCTGTGGGTTTTCTATCTGCCTCTACTCTGCTGTGGGTTTTCTATCTGCCTCTACTCTGCTGTGGGTTTTCTATCTGCCTCTACTCTGCTGTGGGTTTTCTATCTGCCTCTACTCTGCTGTGGGTTTTCTATCTGCCTCTACTCTACTGTGGGTTTTCTATCTGCCTGTACTCTGTGGGTTTTCTATCTGCCTCTACTCTGCTGTGGGTTTTCTATCTGCCTCTATTCTACTGTGGGTTTTCTATCTGCCTCTACTGTGTGGGTTTTATATCTACCTCTACTCTACTGTGGGTTTTCTATCTGCCTCTACTCTACTGTGGGTTTTCTATCTGCCTCTACTCTGTGGGTTTTCTATCTGCCTCTACTCTGCTGTGGATTTTCTATCTGCCTCTACTCTGTGGGTTTTCTATCTGCCTCTACTCTGTGGGTTTTCTATCTGCCTCTACTGTGGGTTTTCGATCTGCCTCTCCTCCATCTCCCCGTGGACGTACGGACGCTCGTTTTTCACAGAAAGAAGCTTTTATGGAGCTGCAGCCTGCTGACGGGCAGCGAGCGTGTGTTCAGCAGACTTTCATTGTCTGTCGGTGGCAATAAAAGAGCCCGGTGAAATACACAACCGTAAAGGAACCGCAGGGCCCCAAGCGCAGTGCATGC
Source organism: Lycodopsis pacificus (assembly GCA_028022725.1). Classification (NCBI taxonomy): domain Eukaryota; kingdom Metazoa; phylum Chordata; class Actinopteri; order Perciformes; family Zoarcidae; genus Lycodopsis; species Lycodopsis pacificus. Next base: position 22,435,125 of record CM051702.1, read on the forward strand.
TGGGAGACGGAAACAAAGACGACACCGGGTTAGAGGGCTGATGGAAGCAGAGAAACTCCCTCTAACCCTCAGTTTCACATCTCCAGATGCGTTAGAGTTTGAAATGACTCCGCCTGAAACCCACTTCAGCTTGGTCATTAAAATGCGACTCTAACTGCAGGTGGTGATGTCATCATCATAATGTCCATAATACATTCAGATCTGGCCTTTTAAACAGGCCAAAACCGAATGAAATGTGCCCTTAAATAACCGCTGATTATGACTTTAATGCGTACCAAACAGGATCTTAAGCAGTCTTCTGATATAAAATGTAACAATTCGACTCATTGTCAATTCATTGCAATATTAGTTGTTTTTTACGCTTACTGTAATCCGACCCTTTAGAAATGTCATGTTGTCATTCTGTGCAGCACAGCGCCACCTCCTGGTCACAATGCGGCGCTGCAGGAGCATTTCATTTCACACAGCAAGTTCACATTTCTAAATCAGATGAAACAAAAGAAAGCTTTCTTGACCAAGTTGTGCCACATCTGACGTCGCTGAGGAAACCTGTGGTAATCTGAAAGACATAATGTTCTCATTATCTCAAAAGATTTCCTGATTATTTTAGATGATAATTGTCTGTTGAAAGGTCAAATATTCACAACTGTTCAAAGCTTAACTGTGTTTAATCAGACGTTAGGTCTAAAATAACTTCCATGCGTTCAGGTTGTAGAAGTTCTTCTTTACAAACGTGTTGTTTCGTATGAAGGATTTGTTTTGTACATGGAGAACAAAACGCTGTACGATGGTTCAACTACAGGTCAGCAAGAGACAAAGACTCCTCTGAGCAACAGCTGAACAAGAGCAGAAGAAATCAGCGGCATTAGAAGACAATAAAAACATCACAAATCCAGGATAAAGCAGGTGTTTCATGTTGTTGTCATATTACAGGCAGAATGCCACAGTATCATTATATTCGAGAGAAAACTGTCATTTACATGTCTGTGGTGAACTGTCCCTTTATATCCCACTCCCCCATAAACATCGAACAAAAAGTTTGTAAATGAGTGTTTGGTAGATTATTTCTCTGTTGTAACAATGCTTCTTGGCAATAACTGTTGTACCGTTGGAAAGCCTGTTTGTTTACCTTTCAAACGGTGACACATTCATAAGGAACATGCATTTGTGGGATGAGCAGCACAGCTGAGTATGTGGGTTGCGCCCATGAAAGATTTGCCAAATCTTCTCTGCCAAACAGCTTATTCTGCTGTTGACTCTTGTTTGGTTGTTTGGATGATTGAAGTCTATCAGTAACAAGGAAGAAACACGACATATTGGCAATTTTACTATTTATTCATTTAACAAACAGGAGCCTCAGCAGCGTGTGGAAGAACCATACACAGCCACACCAGCCTGGCTCCTCCTCCTCATGCTGATCACCAGCCTGGCTCCTCCTCCTCCTCAAGCTGGTCACCAGCCTGGCTCCTCCTCCTCCTCATGCTGATCACCAGCCTGGCTCCTCCTCCTCATGCTGGTCACCAGCCTGGCTCCTCCTCCTCCTCATGCTGGTCACCAGCCTGGCTCCTCCTCCTCCTCACGCTGATCACCAGCCTGGCTCCTCCTCCTCCTCATGCTGGTCACCAGCCTGGCTCCTCCTCCTCCTCACGCTGGTCACCAGCCTGGCTCCTCCTCCTCCTCATGCTGGTCACCAGCCTGGCTCCTCCTCCTCATGCTGGTCACCAGCCTGGCTCCTCCTCCTCCTCATGCTGGTCACCAGCCTGGCTCCTCCTCCTCATGCTGTGCCTGCTCACACACTGCTGTGGGATGCATTCCACTCCTCAAGCTTGGTTGAGGTCAGGACTGCTGGCGGCCATTCCATCCTCTCACTCCCACATTCTGGAGGTCGTCTCTGATGAAGCGCTCTGTGGGGGCGAGCATCTTCGTCTTGGAGGATGGAGTTCGGTCCCAGACTGTGGAGAAGGTTGCAGAATCTCATCTGGATATCTCTCTGCATTGATGGTCCTTTTTTTGTGATGAAGTTTGTATTGATTTTCAAGATATGCATTAAAAATCAACCATAAATACAATGAATACATACACGCATATATATAGTATATATATATATATATACTGTATATCGAACATATACATACATACGTATATATATGTATGCACACATACATTAAAATGTATACATAAATATATATATATACACACACACATACATATATAAATAAATAATAATAATAATAATAAAGTAATATACACATATACATGCCCTTACTCTGTAGTCCACTCCACCCCCCACACAATTGGCGACGCCCACCCCCATTAT